>OZ038485.1:74425047-74575047 GCA_964036315.1 Acanthosepion esculentum
CTCGCCAAGATCTTGTCCAGTATTTTAAAATATCAGATAGCTGCGTGTTTTGTAAAATTATGACATTTCTTTTCATATTATTGTACCGGAAATTCTACTGTATCTGTTTTGTTCAAATGCATATCTACTTTCTTTATTTTTTTCTGAAACAAATTTAACATTAATACTCACTGTTCCAATTATTTATATATTGTTGCAAGCCATGAGTCTACAAATCCTTTCAAAGTATCTACATGATTCTTAGTATCTATTTATATATATATATATATATATATATATATATATATATATATATATATGTCTTATTCTTCCACTTATGTTGTTATTTCTCTATCTATAGTTCCTCCTTTAGTAATATTACTGTTTAACCTTCTTGTGTGTGTATTACTGTCTTTACATCGAAATATTAATACCATTTTATTTTCCTTGTAGGCTATATACGTTTATCCAATGTAGAATTCATGCACACCGGACAGTATGGCTGGGCAACAAGCAGCGATCCTCGGTATTCTCTAGTTTTTCACAATTTGGGTACAATTGACCATGTACTTCGACCAACATACGTCAAGAATTGTACATTTCATCATGGTTTTTCCAGTGCAATTGGCGTATATGGTAGCAACAGCATGAATATTGAGAACAATGTCATCTACCGAACACTTGGTTCAGGTAAGATAAGTTAGTGTAGACTTAAAACAAGAGAAAGAATACTTCCTTTCCATAAGTTTTTCTCTTTCTTTTTCTTCTCGCATGATGAATGCCACAGAACATTTTTGATTGTATCCGTAATATTATGCTATATCAACAGTCACACTGTCATAAGATTACTAGTTATTTTGTATAACGATTGTTCAAATCGTATACGCCAGTTAGTGTGAAATTATAAGAAAAGTTATTAAACTCTTGATGTTTGTTCGAATTGAAAACTACTGTTGATGGAAAGAAGAAGGATTTTTTTTCATGTTAATATCCTTGTAGAATATATAAATTTAAATGTTACTGGACTTCTTTTTTAACTTTGGCGAAGTTCACTTCTTTCTAAGAAAGAATCAGAAATATGGATTATATTAAGCGGGTTTCCTTCAAAATAGATTCTAATAAAGTTTAAACATGAAATATCCGAAAGGATTTTAGTGAAAACTGACAAACATTCACACCATTAAAGACAACCAAAGGATAATAACTCTTTGCATAAATTAACTTTCATAATCGTCTCACTGTTTTATGGTAATGTGGTTATATTTTCTATCGAGTCTAATCCTCACTCGGATTAGACTGGATAGAAAATATATATATATATATATATATATAGAGAGAGAGAGAGAGAGAGAGAGAGAGAGAGAGAGAGAGAGAGAGAGAAAATATATATAGAGAGAGAGCGAGAGAGAAAATATATATATATATATATATATATATATATATATATATATATATATATATATATATATATATATATATATAAAATATATTACGTGAGGATGTTAAAAGATTCTCGGCCTAGCCCACTTCCTAAAATTTGACCAAAAGACCAAAAATTTGACGGGCTGCTTGATCACGCCCAGAAATTTTCACCACACACTTCTATAATGAATCGTTTAACTCAGAAATGACACTTTAATTGCAATAAGAATTGTAATTTGTTTTGTTTTTTTCCTTTATCAAAACTTATTACATTATTAAATCTGACCTTATAGCTTCCAGATTATTTATTTGTGATGAGAACCGACAGCTCAATTGTTTTTTGTGTCTGTACAAAAAATTCGTTTTTTTTATTTTTCCCCCATCCCTGGCCATGTGCTTAATTAGCACAGTTTCCAGTTTCTGATTTCGATCAAATGTTGTCTTTCTTTGAAGAATTTCTTGACAAGTATAAAAACATGAAACGCCTATTTTTAAAAAATAACATTCAACGTTCTATACAAAAGGGTTATGAGCTTTGATGATCATGAGCAGATTTTAAAGTTTACTCTTTCAAGTATGAAAATGATGAGAACTGTGATCTTCTCTTGTGAGAGTTGATTATTTTGTATTTAAAACCAAAATAAGCGTTGTTTTGTTGAGGATTTTCTGAATATTTTCTAATTTGACAAATCAAAATGGCGCAACCATGTTCAAGCAGACTCGTATCAGAGTGACTTTATTTGAATCACTTGATAATTACTGGAATCTCTTTTCCATGAAAAGTGCGATACTTAAATAATCAGCAGCGAATGATGGTAGAAGTTCCTCTTGAAGAACATCAATGTATTTCTCTAAATTCATATTATCAATATAATTAATAAGCTTTCATAAACCAAGGAACTAAATGCTTTACATACTATTACCAAAATCGTTCATATTTCATAAGTTATAACCGATTAAAACAAAAGTATCTAATAGGAAATCACTTTTGTATCAAACTTTCAAAATCTGATAATCTGCTACTGTTATAGATCTTTTCAATTTTTTTTTTTAAATTCTTGCATTTCTAAATAAACCAAATAATTGTCAATGTCACATTCAAGTGTGTTACTAATGTAATTATTTATAATAGTATGAATATTTTTCTATTTTACTTCTCTAGTGTGCATTGGTGTGCAAGGTAATGCTCTGAACCTATAGGTTCAGAGCATTACCTTGACTTTGTTGTTCTTTTTTCAGTTTCAAACATTTGTTCGAACTACTTAACATTCAAGTTATAACTTCGTGCAATAAAGTTCTAATATGACTAAAATCGTCAGAAATGACAACTTCAAAAGCTGTACAAATTATAGTAAACAAAGGTCACAATTAACACGTTGAAAAACCAGTTAATGTTAATATTTTAGTATCGTTTTAGAAAACAACATATTAAGAGTAACAGTCCATAGAAATAGTAACACATTTATGCAATACGCTTACATTCGTGTTGGGAGCTTTGTTTAACTAAGGTTCTTATAATAATATAATATTGTATTATTAACCAGAATATTAATATTTAATGATCATCATTCTATTAACTATTATTATTATCATTATACTTCATCGATTTGCATGTTCGCATCAAATGTCTGGTTGGTTGTCGTGGTATGGTGCTTGACAGCAAGTTTCTTCAATATTTTTGTATATTTGTATATTCATCAATGCTGTGGTATAATATTTATCAATGCTTCTTCCAATTCTAGTATTTTTGACATGTTTACAAACTATAATGACCACAATCATAATTCTACAGTCTTCTCCGTTCCCGGGTGAAGTTCTTTTTCGGTGGTATGTGTGCTGATATTCCTTTTCACCCCTGCCACAATGGGGTAAAATGGCATATTCCAGTTTGTTAAAAAGCGGTTTTGTGTTTGGTAAACAGAAGCTAATGAATTATTTTAGATGAATAATGCTTTAACTAAAAGCCTCTCTTTATTTTTCACTTCAGTATGTCCTTCCTCTTTTTTCTTTGTTTTTTTGTTTTGTTTCATTTTTGTTTACGACTGTCAAATTCAGTTTTCTCGCTTGATTGGGTGACCAGTTTCGATGTCCAAGTCTAAGTATTTTTGTATTGTTTTCAATATCGGCCTGTGATTTGTGTTGATACAATTAGTTTATGTGATCGAACACAACTTTATCATCATAATTGTCATTATTATTATTATTGCAATTTTATCATTGTCATTATTTTTAGTGAAACTTTATCATTGTTATTATTATTACCGTTTTTAGCCATTATCTCTGAATCCGACAACATCAAAGTTCGCAACAACCTTATCACTTTAGTCGTATGCCCAGCAGTCTACATTGTACGTTTCAACTTGAAGGGTGGCATAAACTGGCCGGCTGGTATCGAATCGATCAAAGGAAAAGACTTTGAAATTAGAGATAATGTTGTGGCCGGCTCGGAGAGGTTTGGGTACCATGTAACTGGAGAGTATTGCAACAAACCAAGTAAATGGTTCAATAACTATGTTCGTGGGGCTCTTCTCGGTGTAGGACAGTTTCCAAAGGACAGTGACATCCTCAAGAAAGAATGTGTCCTGTACTCTGGATTTTATGTGTTTCGCTGTGTGGATGCAGGCATTTACCATAACCAAAATCCAGGTAAGGCAGTAACTTTGATAAATCTTTAGTACAAATGATTTAAATTCACATGAAATTAAAGAACATAGCTGTATTATATTTTATATGAAGATTATCTCAAATTATGAAAGAGAAGACAGAAAGCGATAAATATATAAAAGCATAAGGCAGATTTCTTTAGTGAATTACACACGGTTAGAAGAAGAGATTAAGGGTAAACTCTTATATTGTGTTCTGCAACCACTGTTGTTGGGAAGTCAAGTATAAATCTCTAAGCTTTTCACAGATCATAAAATGTATTATCATTGCGGAAGTTTTAAATAAATGTTTATAGATTAAAAAAAGATTTGTAAACCTTTGTTAAAGTTGGAAACCTTGGTAAAGTTGATTACTATCATGCATTTAATATTAAGAATAATTGTGAATTTGATGCCAACTATACGCTATTATATTTAATGTAGTTTCATTGATTTTCTCTATCAACAATATTCAAGTTTAAAACTTGCATTTTAAAATAAACTAAAATTTGGTTGTCACACAGGAAATGACGCACCTTATAGGAAATGAATAAAATACGTCTGAAATGTTAAATAACTAATTTATTTAGTTGAAATAGACACCAAGTCGATGAATGACTTTTCCAATGTACCTCTAAATTCTTGATCCCAACTTTAAAAAAAAACTCGACCTTTGATGTGTTCAAATGCTTCGATTAACCCTTCCTTACTGGAGAATGTTTTATTGCGCATGAAAAGCTAAAATGCTTAAATAAGTGATAATCAGTAGCAGAGGTGTCAGGTGAATATGGGGAAGGAGGCAAAATTTCATAATTCAGGCTATGCAGCTTTTGGACAGTTGATTGAGAAGTGTGCGGCCGTGAGTTGTCGTGCAGAAAAATTGGACTATGCCTATTCATAAATCTAGGATGTTTCTCTTTCAAATTTTCGTGCATGGACTCAATTTCTCCACAATACAATGTTGCTGTTATTTATTTCCCTTGAGGCAAGAATGAATAATAAATAACCCCTTTGAAAGACCAGCATACAGTAACAATTAACTTTTTAGGGTTTTGGGTATTGTTTTGGTGATTCATTTGAATCTAACTACTGACCTACTCTCTTACTGTTGTGAAAGCGTATCCATTTCTCATCGCATGTACTGATTCGATGCAAAAATGGTTCTTTTCCCAATTTGTACCCATATAGTAAGATTACTCAACATTGTTTCATTGTAATCATTTTCATTAGGCTTATGAAAAACAATATATTGAAAGAAAAATGATCTGGAAAGAAAGAGTCAGGAATAAGTTAAGATTTTTTATATACTAAGGAAGTTACTTCGTTAGACGACCGGATCAACAACTAACCAAAAAATGCGTTATTTTATTTGTGACAACCTAATATTTCCGAACAACCCTGTGAAATGTCTTTAATATTTCTGTAAATACGCTTACTTTCAATTTTTTAAAGTAATACTCGTGAACTTGTACATTGAAACATAAAAAGTGATTTAACCTTTATTAATTTACTTTTTTTTCTTTAGGTTTTAATCTGGAAAACAGTGTACTCGGAGAAAATAGTGTCTCTCTCTGCCCGTTCGTTATTGGACCAATGGCTATAACACATAAGACTAGTAGTAAGAAAATAGCAATCAGAAACACAGTATTTGTGGGCCTCACGGCGTCATACGACTGCAATATTGAAAGACTGGATAAAACCAATCCCAACATTCTCTTAAGCAATCTTGCACGTTCTGGCACGGATGGTCGGACAATAGGTTTCATGTGGCCAACCTTCTTGTCTAATGGAAACAATGCACCAGAGAAACCCCTCTTCAATATCATGAGTTACCCGACAATATCTGGGTTGATGATTGTCGAAAGTAAGTATGGCGCAATCTTATTAAAATTAATGTATGTCCCTCACACTTTCTCTTAATAAAAGGAATTATATACGCGTATTTGTACGCATTTATGAATGTCTTTCTGTTTGTATATTAGTTTCGCGCTATCAGCATCATAATTCGAATTCAGGTTAAACTAAATATTGAATTTCAAAGTAGCTTCGTCCTTTATTCGAGAAAACTTCTAAAAATATGGCCTTCTAAAGAACCGGAAGGTCCTCGTTGCAGTGTTTTTCATGATTGATGCGCGTCTGGTTGAGAGTCTGGTCCCCACTGCTTACCTTATGCGAAATCAAGAGCTATTTAGTAATTTCAATGATGACATTTTAAAACTTTCAAAAATCATGCTCGTGTAACATATTAAACTGAGTCATGAGAAAACAGTTTACATAGGAGTGAATGCATACATGAGCATATTCAAATGATATGAGTTTTCGTATGTGTGTCTATATGTAAGTGTGCATATCAAATAATTATTAGAAATAAAAATCTGTTTTCGTCTAGAAAACCCTTTCAATTACATTTAAACAAAAGCTCAGTCTTCTGGACATTCATATGAGACTTGTATTTGACTCTAAGAATTTCGAAGGACTTTGCTTCAAAATCCGGTTAGATATTCTAAGCAAAAAGTTAAATTTTTGTGAAACCTATATTCTTAAATATTGTGATATTTTTCAAATGAATCCAAGTAATGAACGTTTCATCTCTACATTTCTCTGTTGGCAGCATTCGATTCTACAAGATATGATGTTTTAAAGGATACCTTATACCTCTTCTGTTGCCTCAATTTACTCTGACGAAGACTAGTTTACGTAAAAAGAGAACTTTGTAAAACAATAACCTTCCATATCTTCTCACCACATCACCTGGTCTTTCACAAAATAGCTTCAAGACTTATTACGCTGACAATCTCGAGGTTAAATCAGTGTACATTGCGAATGATGTGGAAGTAACTCTGAAAGCGTTCGAAATGTAGATTACTGTGATATATGATCCATATTCGGCTTTATAAAGGAGAATAGACAACACGATGGTTTTGTAGATTATCTTTGCTTTTTCTGATATGACTGACGCTCGACAGTCTATTCTATATATTAACCAGACTGTTGTTTATCTCTTTTTCTTTCAACATAGCATTCGATTATATTACACAATTTAAAGTACTGGACTATTTTTGGCTTTATCAGGCCAATGGAGTATGAGTTTTTTCATGTTGACTTCCAAACCGAACAGTTTGTGACGTTTTACAAACAGAAAGTTAAATATGCTAAAAGGGTGACTTTGATGGGGGTGATAGGGCCGCATCATCCACGAAGAGAAGCTAGGTTTCTTAATCTATAGCCTAATTCATCATGATATATATATATTGGTTAAAATCTGCTATTTTTACAGAAGATTGTTCAGTATCGGAGACAGGGCGCTTATAGGTACAAACAGTGGAAATAGGAATCGTCACTAGATTATGACTGTCAGTTTTACTCCTCAGTGCGACCTTAAGACCAAGTGTATTTGTAGATGCCGTAGTAGGAATTCCCTTAAAGAAATAGTAGTACTTATTCTGAAGATTACTTTGAGGCATGAGCCTAACAGTTACCATAATGCGTTATTCTCTATTCCAAATAATATATAATGTATCCAGTAAAACAAGAAACTTGAAGTACTGCAAAATTTCTGACTTTTCCCATCTCTTGCAAAAATTATTGTAGAATTCAAATGAAATGAGTGTAAATTTCTTTTGAAAAATGAAAACTGATCAATTGTATTAGGTGTGTATAAAAGTTTCCAGAGTCCACTTTTTCGAAAACTAGAGACTAAATATACAAATTCAATGTTTATTTATCTTGTGTGAGAAAAGAAAATGGTCACATGCAAGACAGTCATGTACAAAAAAATTACAATTTCTTATTTTCAAGTTGGGCAAGACAGTAGCAGAAGTGAATAAAATAATGAATCCTGTGGAGATGATTCGGTTGGAAACAGTATATGTTATGAATAATTCATGAAAGGTGAATTTTTACTACAAGCCAAGCAACAGTAGACGATAACAATTTGGAAGTAATGACTTCCAAGCTCTTGATTTGAATAATAGATCTGCTTAACGTTGGAATTGGGTGGAAAACTTGATATCGACCACTTAACAGTTGTAAGACATTAACAAAATATTGGGACAGTTTAAAAACGAGAAAATGAATTCCTCATGCATTGCCAGAACGAAGCTTTAGACAGTTTCTCACCACCTGCATGTAATAAACAGGCATGAAAAATATTTTTGGAGAAGATTGCCATAAAAGTTTATAAGTGATTGTTTGCTATGATGAGCCAAAGTATCGAAAATCATGGGTTGATTCAGGATTGCCTGTAAAATCAATAACAAAAATAGAAAGCTGTTGGTGGGATATGAAAGACATTAGGAATTCCCGAAGCCTGATGAAACTGTTAAAGCAGAACGTTAAATTTGTTATCTTCTGAGTTTGGATGGTGCAACTACAGGAAAAAAGAGAGTTGTGGTGACGATAAGCCATATTGTTGTATAACAACGTTAGTTTGTCAACACAAAACATAATTGAGTTGATGTGAGAGGTGCTTCATCACATTCATGGAATTCGAAAAGTTTCATCCTGTTGGTGTAAGCTCATAGAAAACCAAGGAGAATTTAGTCATGGTCATAGTCATAGGGTGACCCAAAAAACGGGAAAGGCATGAGCCTAACAGTTACCATAATGCGTTATTCTCTATTCCAAATAATATATAATGTATCCAGTAAAACAAGAAACTTGAAGTACTGCAAAATTTCTGACTTTTCCCATCTCTTGCAAAAATTATTGTAGAATTCAAATGAAATGAGTGTAAATTTCTTTTGAAAAATGAAAACTGATCAATTGTATTAGGTGTGTATAAAAGTTTCCAGAGTCCACTTTTTCGAAAACTAGAGACTAAATATACAAATTCAATGTTTATTTATCTTGTGTGAGAAAAGAAAATGGTCACATGCAAGACAGTCATGTACAAAAAAATTACAATTTCTTATTTTCAAGTTGGGCAAGACAGTAGCAGAAGTGAATAAAATAATGAATCCTGTGGAGATGATTCGGTTGGAAACAGTATATGTTATGAATAATTCATGAAAGGTGAATTTTTACTACAAGCCAAGCAACAGTAGACGATAACAATTTGGAAGTAATGACTTCCAAGCTCTTGATTTGAATAATAGATCTGCTTAACGTTGGAATTGGGTGGAAAACTTGATATCGACCACTTAACAGTTGTAAGACATTAACAAAATATTGGGACAGTTTAAAAACGAGAAAATGAATTCCTCATGCATTGCCAGAACGAAGCTTTAGACAGTTTCTCACCACCTGCATGTAATAAACAGGCATGAAAAATATTTTTGGAGAAGATTGCCATAAAAGTTTATAAGTGATTGTTTGCTATGATGAGCCAAAGTATCGAAAATCATGGGTTGATTCAGGATTGCCTGTAAAATCAATAACAAAAATAGAAAGCTGTTGGTGGGATATGAAAGACATTAGGAATTCCCGAAGCCTGATGAAACTGTTAAAGCAGAACGTTAAATTTGTTATCTTCTGAGTTTGGATGGTGCAACTACAGGAAAAAAGAGAGTTGTGGTGACGATAAGCCATATTGTTGTATAACAACGTTAGTTTGTCAACACAAAACATAATTGAGTTGATGTGAGAGGTGCTTCATCACATTCATGGAATTCGAAAAGTTTCATCCTGTTGGTGTAAGCTCATAGAAAACCAAGGAGAATTTAGTCATGGTCATAGTCATAGGGTGACCCAAAAAACGGGAACTTTTTAACAATCCAATAAAACCAAGAGTGATGGAAGAAAAATATTTAATTCATGGTAATTAAAACCTTAAAACATGCCATTTAAGAAACAATGATGGAATTTTCATTTTTTTAAAATTATGTCCTGTAGATGGCGTCCTCCTTTACGAATGCATTCTTGAAATCTACTGTTGAGGCCCCTATTTACTAATGCAACATCTCAGCTGGGATATTGTGAATTTCATTCTTGTTACTAAAATGGCGAAATGTTTACTTGCTCAAGGTCACTGTCTCGCAGTGTTGCTACTTGCTCATGTCTGGCAATACGCACTTCAAAAATTCCCGTTTTTTGGGGTCACCCTATATATGTATGAATAATTAAAAAACTTCCAATGAAATAAGCTTATTTTCATATTTATAGCCTTATTCTACAGAAAATGTAGCTTATTTTTAAATAAAAAGAGGCGCAAATCAGCTTAATTATTTCATATTTTGTTACTGAAAGATGTTATTTTTCTTCTTACAGATGTTACATTTGCACACTTTAACCATCAATGTGGTAATAAAATGAAAACTATAGTCTTGATCACAGCAGGATTTAACGATGATGGCCAACATCCAGTGGTAACAAGAAAGATTAAAAAGACAGATGTCAAAAGCACCAATTTAGTCTTCATTCAAAGGCCTAATATCGGGTAAATATGTGAAATGCGAATACTTCATATTAAGTTATTCTGATCTCATTAATTTTATAATGCTGTTTAAACTCACATTTAATCATTTATGCAATAAAATGTGATAATAAAAAATGAAGTATTTCTTTGATTCAGTTATAAGATTACTGCATAAAACCATAATTATGTTACTGTCTCTTGTTGTGAATTAAAACAAAAAGTTAATACATTCAGTTTGTTTGAAATCCAGTCTTTTTTTATATTTGAAACCAATTTTCTATGCAGATTTTTCAAACATCAAAGATACAACCTATTCATTGTGAAAAATGGCCCAATAAACTAGTTGACAACCATTATATGCATCCTTATATGGTAGTATAAAACAGCTAATATTTTAATTTTATTAAATTTCTTGTAGGAAGATTAATTCTGCTGACTGTGTTGACATGGACTGTGATGGCATGAAGAAAGCTCTTCTGGTTGACGAGGATGGATCATTCGTTGGTGGCTTAGCTCCTGTCAGTGTATTCTCGCAGTCAGAATGGGAATGGAATGGAGACAAACGACGAGGATTAGGCGATTACAGGATTCCTAAAGTAATGTTGACATCCATGAATGGATCCAGGCTTCCAATTGATAAGGTGGCACCACATAAAGGTAAAGTACCAGTTTCATTCACATTGGAAATTGACCACCACATTGTTTTCAGCTTGATTCTTAATTACTTTCTACAATCAACTTTTTTCGTAATCAAAGATTGGTCTTTTATTACCTCAATTCACGAGGAACTAGGCATTGAAACAAGACATATTAATGAATCCCTTAGGGTCATTTATTTCCCTAAGACAGAGAGAGACGAGTTATTATTTAACGTTAACCTGTCAATCGCGTCTTTTACTATTTGACAGCTGAGAGATCAACTTCTTGAATGTTACCTGACCGATTCTGACCTCACATAGGTTGTTCCGTAGGTGGTACTTTTTTGAATTTACCTTAATCGTCCCTGATTATACAAGCCAATATATATCCACCATTCTCTGGTGTCATATATAGTATTCCAAACTGTAACCGCTATATAGTAAAACTGATGAATTCAAGTCACGTTTAAATATTTTGTTACTTTAAAAAAAGTTATTAGCTAGTTCCACAATAGTATTACGATTTCTAAACTGAATGGGGTTTTAAAATCTATAATCCATATCTCGAGTAGCTAATGAAAATAATGCAAGCATACAGACGTATTTTTGAGTTTTCAAGCTATGAAATATATTATCTAAAAATAATTAATTCTTCAGAAGCTTAATTTTATGTTACTAAAATGCTATTTTGTTGAACTGTTGTAATCAGCAACTTACGCAGTTATTTCCTTTAAAAAAAGAGTTCTGTTTTTTAAATCTTTAAAAATTTGATCTGGCAGGACACGTATGAGAAAAAATTCAACCCACTCACTCCGGTCCTAAGAGGGTAAATTAAATGGGAAGGAAAACAGCAGAAGCTGATTGTAGGTCAGCCGGTTAAACTTTTCGGTCTACTGAAAATAATTGTTTTCTGGAATTGTAATCCTAGCATGAACCGTTAACTTGGAAGGCTGAGCTGGCCGCGTTCATCTCTCTTTTTTATAGGTATTCTACTTGATTTAAATATACTAATTTTTACTTCTATATTTTTATTTTCTTTTGTTAATGGCGAAAAAAAAGCGTGTAATTCTTAAAATTTCGACCATAGCAGTGTAGGTATGCAAGACATTTTACATTATTTAATTTTTATACTTTTTTCCTTCTCTCCCTTAAAACTCCAGCAAACTCTCTGGAAATTTTTGATATTTTCATTTGATAGTGGTAATCTTTAACTAAGTTACAGCTTTATACATACATTTCCCTTCTTTTGCTCACATCATACTCGATAAGTGTCTCCTTTATGCAGTCTTTCCCACTCAGGTATAGCTTAAATAATTAATATTACTTCAATGAAGAAATATTCAATGGGGGTAGGGAATGCTTGTGCGTCCCCAAGTAGCTAATGCTAACTCCCTGCACCCAGTTTGTCAAATGAGCAAGCATGTTTCGTTGTCTGGGCTTCCAGCTTAGTTGCGATGATTCTGACCCAAGGAAAAGTTCTGTTGTTGTGACCTCTGGGTGGATGATGTGTGTTCACTCCGAGTAGTATGCCTGTATTTTCTTCTTTCATAGATTGTTTGTCTCTTCATTAAGGGTGCTAGAAGTAAACGTCTGCTGCGTTGGTATTGTCCGCTTGAGAGTCACGGATCCGAATTTCAGAGTAACGCTATCTGATCAGTAGGTGTATAATATTGAAACTATTGTATTACTATTTTATGAATGGGATCTGGACTATGCAGTATTTTCTGGTGGGACTTCACGATACCATGATGACGAACACAGTTACGGCTGTACCCCAGGACAATTTAATCTAGCAAATTGATGCACCTCCTATTTGTGGATGTGGCTATTTCACTTACTCGTCTTCACATGTTTTAAAATATCTGTATTTCCAGAACAAAAAATAGATACAACTCCTAATCCACAAAAACCAAAGTAGATCCTAAGTTCAACATCTCTTATACCAGTGTGAAGGGTCTATGATCCAATTTTCCAGAAGTTGAACTCCGTCTTTATGATGTTAAACGTGGCCTCCTATTCTTGTCAGAAACTGGTCTTTGCCTATCTCAGTGCATGAATTGACAGTTCCAAGCTACTTGTCCCTAAGAGCAAAACAAACCCCTTGAAATTGTTATGGACTTGGCGCTTATGTTAAGGATGAGTTCTTATGTGGCAGACATTCCGAAAACAAGGGGTCTGATTTCCCGTTCATATGCTTTCGTATGGCCCTCGCATGTTTTTCGTCTTCACCATCGTCCACAGGGTGATAGAATTATGTTTTTTAAAAAAGCTGAGATTATATCCTTTCTGGTCATCTTTCAACATTCATATTTATGCCGACTTCAATATTCACTACAAGAGGTGGTTAGTCCATTCAATTAGAACTGGTGAAGGGAGATACTGTCATGACTTTTCTATTGTTTATGATCTGACCCATATAGTTGATAAACCCACTCGTGTTGAGTAAGGACTTAACGGGTCATCACACAAATCTTTTAGACCTCTTTCTCACATCCTGCCTTGGAAAATGCTCTACTGATGTATTAACTCTTTTGTGTACTCCTGACTATTAGCGGATCAATGTTAAATTTGATTCCAAACCGAAAGTATCCTGATATCCTATTTCATAGGATGATTTGGGATAATACATTGCGGAAGCTCTTCTTACAGCTTTCTTCCAATTCCTCATTTCTGAACGGATTCATTCAGGTATGGATAGTTTTATCCCCCACAAAAAATACCAAAAGAAAACAAATAGCCTTCCTTGTTTCACACCAGAATGTGTTGCAGCCATAGCTCACCGTAATCACTACAATCATTGCAAGAGAGTTCTAGAAAAGCAGCTATGCACATTCAGCCCAATAAACTTTTGAAAACAAGACTTGGTTCCTGCTAGTTCTGGAAAATATCAAATAAAATTCTCAATAGATGCAACGCGTCAGTAACAACTATCATAATTGGCTCGGCGTTATTTAATACTCGTCAGAAAAGGTAAAGCTTTTTGTAATTAACTTTGCCTCTAATTCTACGTTAGATGATAAGGACTACCCATTATCTGACTTCCTCCTTCTCGCGGCGCACAAACTTTGTAATATCTCTATCACGACACGGAAAATTTTATCAAAAGCCCTAACTCTAAGAAGGCTACCAGTCTGGATAAAATCCCAGTGGTTTTTCTGAAGAACGTCAGTCCAGAGTTATCTCCAATCTTGTCAAAACTGTTTAACTGCTGTCTGAAGTAGATGCTTCCCAATTCTTTGGAAGGTGTCAACTGTGTGCTCTGAAGAATACTGGTGAGCGCTCATCCCCGTTGCAATATCGGGTCTCCTTAGTGTCATCAGCAAACTCTACGCATCTATAATCAAGATTGTTAAATAAATCAAAATAAACAAACTCTTGATTGATAACCAGTATGGAATTTGCTCTGCTAAATCCACTGCTGATGTCCTGTCATTACTCGCATGCACGGGGACGAATCCTTCTCATTCCCTTCGATTCCATTAGTAAGAAGGGATTTCCACTCAGACAACTTCTACGTAAGAACTGCTACTTTATGGAACAGATTCACAACAGGATTTCCTGATCACTACAATCTTAACCTCTTCAAGTCTATGGTTAACTCTTATCTCTACTACGTAACCTCGTAAACTGCACTTATCTTCATGCATCATTCAGTAACTGTACATTGAGTGGCTTTCGGTCCTTGTACTAAGTGAACATTAGTAAATTAAAAAAAATCCTAATTTTTTTCCTCAACAATTTTACAGAAGATTAAAGTGTGTTAGGGGTGCGTTAATAGAGATAAAATATTTTAAGAGAGAAAGAAATAGAGATAAGATATTAAATAGATATTAAATAGATTAAAATTAGGAGAGCATCTGAGATTCAGGTTTATATAGGATAATCAGTGAACCATTTATCCAGTATAACCAAGCTATAATTATTACAAATTATATTAATATGTATCCTTCTAGCAGAATTAAGTGGCAAGTGCCCTTCAAATTTCGATTCTTGTTTTTTACAAATCCATGAAAAATCTTTCCGTTAAGAAAATTATTAAAAATTTCGCATTTCCTTATTTATTCCACTGTTTTACGTCTTAAGTCATTTTTATAGCAAATCACTTTGCATTAATTTCTATTAAATATAATATTATTGATTATCAATTTAATTGATAATCAAGAATATTTTCTTTGTATTGATATGGAACTGGGTGCTTCGGTGTAAATGAATGGTTAGGAATCTTGTCTGATTGACCTGCTGAGTAGGGAGTTCGATCCTCATTAGGTGATCAATACTCGTGCTCTTCTCCCAAACTAAGATAAAATTATTTAATAACAACTTCATATGAAAGCTAATTTTAAAATGTAATTCCATCTTGGTCAATATATATCTGAACATAGAGCGTCAGCTAATTTTAATTAAAGTTTACAAAATGAAAAGCAATAACAAATAGGAAGAACATTTTTAAAAAAAACTTGAGCTGGCTTAAAATAGTAAACTTTAATTTGTTTGAATTTTAAACATTTATCAATAAGGAAATTATCGACTGAACACATTTCAAGGAACCGCGAGTCTACTTAGCCGACAAATTATTTAATACGTCTATTTTAGCTTTTAATTTACTCTAAAATGTTCAGCATTATTTGAATAAATAATAATTACTGGTTGTGATTTTCAAGTCCTTTTATTAGAAAGTGTAATCTTTTTTCTTTCTGTTCTGTAGGTATCATCCGAAATTCTAAGTGTATGTATGAATCATCATGGCAAGCATACAAGTGCACCAACAGCAGTTACGCGATGCTGATTGTCGAAAGTCTAGATGAAGATACGGAGACACGAAGGTTATCTCCTGTGGCCATCCTCGGAAATGGTTACCTAGATCTCATCAACGGACCTCAAGACCACGGCTGGTGTTCAGGATATACATGCCGAAAAAGACTCTCTACCTTTATGGTTGTAGTTGAACTTGGTAAGATACCATTTGTGGCCAAATTCCAAATTGCGTTAATTTAATGAATTCACTATCTAACCTAGAGACTTACATTCAGATTGTTTGTAAGGAATTGACGGACTGTTTAAAAACACTTTATTAAAAATCTGGGTTAATTATGCCTGTAGAAAAAAACATTGGTTTGTCAGCTTCCAGCGGTATCGGCCGCTGCTCAGTTATGGTAAACATGGCTTTTTAATTTTATGGTAAATATTTTATGTCTGAATAGGAAATCTTTATTCGAATGATCAATGTATTCATTTTCTCTTAACATCTCCGATAGCTAAAAATATCAACAGTTTCGATTTCATGCTAAGGGCAAGTAAGATTAGAGAATTTTAGATTATATAAAGAAAAAGTAAATTCCTTGAAATAAAACAAAATTCTACATTACTTCTTGAAGCAAGTATATAAGACATTCCGATTTTAATCTCATTATACGACTAAGCTGGCATGTATAGTGATTTTCCAAGCGTAGCTTAGATGTGGCACAAGGCCGAAAGTATGCTGCACTTAGTGATGATCGGACTCACTATTCAGTCGTAAATGTTTCAGCGAGACAAGCTTGCTAACCATTACACCACGCCGAAATGCCCAAAGCTTGTATGATGTCAATGAATGTGAGTTTGTGTTGGTCATCTCAAAATTTACTGTTGAGTATCAAGATAATTCTAGCATATTTGAATTATTCTGTATAAGTAATTAAAGTATTCTGTCATTGGTTAGTGCAAAAGTCTTTCACTTTATAAAGAAGGAAATAAGATACAGAATTATTTTACCATCATCTTTCATCCAGCGTCTCAAATATTATATCTTACGATCCCTTCGTGTAATTTAATGGTCTGGTTGAGTAATGAGCTCGATTCCCATTGGGTGCCCCATGCTTGCGGACTTGTGCCAAATCAAACTTAGTAAATAACAAATCATTTCTTTATTTTCTACTTTTGTCACTCACAAAAACTATTAAGCCATTCTTGTGAAAACGAGACGATAGTGTGATTCCTTAAAATTATTTATTTTGTTTCTAATTTTTTTTTTTGGATAATGTATAAAAAGAGATGATTGCATTTTCCAACTGTAAATCTGTAACAAGATTTTATAAAGATGAAAAGTTTAGATTTCACTACTTATTTAAAAATTAATTAAAATAACAGCCTTAATGTAAGTGCGTTATCGTAGATTCAACAGGAAACAATATTGTCAATTAAAGCTTTCACAATTTAGTATTATATCAACGAAATATCGAACACAAACATATTAATATAAAAGTCAATAATCAGTTAATTTCTCTGTTTGATGTACTTCTAGGAAAAATATACAATTTGTATTTCTCAAGTACCTCACCTCAGAAATTACGTCTTCATCTGCTGAACACGTATGCAAAGATTACTGTATCAATTTACTTCAGCAACCCGAACAGACTTGATGTTTATGTCGACACCCAAACCTATGTTCCCCCAAAGGACAAGAAAGACAAAACATCGTTTGGGATTTCCAACTTGGGCAAATACAAACCTTTACCCTCTGACACGGTGGGCACCAATTATTTTGACCATGACACAAAGCAGCTCTACGTCACTCTACAAGGCGGCCGGCCTGTGGACATTCGGATGACACCTGTAATTGTTATCAAATTTTCTTTAAGTTCTATAACCGATAGTATGTTCTTCGGGAAACAGTTGATACGCAATTTAGCGTTGTTTCTCGAAGTTCCGGCAAGCAAGGTCCGCATTGTGAGTATAGACAATGAGAGCAGTTCGTCCGGCAGCCGCAAAAAGAGATCAACAAACAGTGGTTTAACAGTAACGATACAGATTGGAGAGCCTCCAGTTACGACCATCACAGCAAACAGCACGTCCAATGTTACTAATAGTTCTAGCACTTTGTCGACCAGCGATTTATCCCGCATTTCATCTCAAATAGTCAACGCCCAGCAACTGAATACATTGGGCCAGGCAATTAATTATTCGGTTAGTAATATGCTTTTAACTCCTGCAACTGTTCCAGTCAGTGATCCGGTGTGGACAGCACAAAACACTGCAACGAGCTTTACAGTCAAGGTTAGTATGTTTCTATTGTATAAATGAATGTTTCACTTCTTCGTTTCTGTATTATTCATTTTATTGAAAATGTTTTGTTTTTCATGGTGAATGAAGATTATCTCCCTTTACTGAAGTAAATGAAATTAAGAAATTCAAAGTATATTTCTCTCTATACTTTAATAAGGAAAAAGGAAATAATTTGCTTCTTCATTAACAGAATTTAATTGTAATGCCAGAAGGTATATTAAATGGCATATTAAATAGAATTTGTTTCAAAAAGAGTGATGAATTGCATTTTGTTACATTAAAACATCATCAATTAATTTTCGTTTACTTTTCTTTTGGATTCGCATTAGGTTCCAGACAGTCTAAAAATCATGGTTAGCCCTGAAGCGTCATATGAGGGCGGCATATTCAAGATCGGACCCTGTCTACGTTTTTATACTATTTTTGTAAGTGTCATTGCCATGATCTTGTGTAAAATGTTTTTTTAATTACTATTTACGTTTTGTTTGTGTTTTGATAATTTCAAACGCTTCATTTAGTGTTATAAAACCAATCTCGCTTGTGCTTTATTAATTAAGAAATTAAATTGCTCATCCCGAAGTAAATGTAGGTATCAAGACAATAATTCAATTTTAACAATAGCCAAAAAACTATTAATTATATATATAGTAGGCATCCTTTTTATCTCGCGAGATAATGGTAGCTCCCTCTTTGGTTAAATATTCAATCCTTTTGCGAGCAGCGTTTGGAGTAGCTTAACAGACCAATCTTTGCATGGCACTTTTTTCTTCAGATATGACTGACGAAGCTTGAATGTGGAATGAAGTTTTGATATTATTCCCTCTTTCCTTCGTTGTCTTTTGATCTCCGACAGTTGGTTTCGCCTTTTCTCGACCTTCGTGACTCCTCTTTGAATAGCATGGCGTCAGCCGATGCGATCGTCTGCTAGCTGTTCCAGATGCCGATGCCTCGGAGTTTCAATTCCCTCTTGCAAACGTCCTTGAAATGTAGTGTAGAACAGCCTTCCGGATGGTGTCCCGTTGCCAACTCACCGTATATTATGTCGGTCGTCATTCATTCGATATATGTGACCCAGCTATCAAAGGCGATGTTGACAAAGAAGACGTATGCTCCAAGAGTCTCATTAATAATTTTGTCTCTTCATGTGATGCTGAGGATACGTTGTAGGCAGTGGAGATGGAAGTTTTCCAGGTAGTTTTCTGCCTTACGTATGCTGTTTAGGTCTCACTACTGTAAAACAGAGGACTAAGCACACATGCCTGGAGTACCTTTTTGATTTGGTGCGCAAGGTCAGCTGACTATTGTTCCATACTCTCTTGCTCAATTTGGCCATCACTGCTGCTGTTTTGGCGATGCGTTCGTCAATTTCCATGTCAAGCGATAGGTTGTTGATGATGGTAGAGCCCAGATATGTGAAGTGATCTGTGACTTCAAGCACCACGTCATTGAGATTGATTTATGGAGATGCAGAAATATCTTTACCCATAATGTTTTTTAAGTTAATAGTCAGTTTGAATTCCTTACAAGCAAGCTTGAACTGACTAAACAACTGTTGGAAGTCGTGTTCGGTGTGCGTGATCAGAGCTGCATCATCAGCAAACATAATTTCTCTGAGTACTGTACGCACCTTGGTCTTTACTCTCAGGCGGGCCGAGATGAATAATTGTTCATGGTAACCTAACACGTTTGACCAGTACAATTGATCAGAGACCACCTTCGCATTGAACTCTCGTAGAAGGTAAATATGTTCATATGCTGAGATACGCTTGACGACGTTTTCAAATTGAGAGTAGAACTGATCTTTGACTTCGAGCTCGGCTTGGAGTGTTATTGCATAGATGGACACAAGGTTTACAAGGCCTTCATATGTAGAGGGACAGAGGTTGAGAATTCTCTCTGTGTTACCTGCTAGAGGTTCAATCATACGGAGCAGGGTGATCCTGGCAGCGAATCTAATCCCATGTTCCCTACATTCATCGACTCCCCTCCCCTGCCAGAAGATGTAGTGTTCTTCCTTTAGGTATCAACTGTCTGGAAGTCTGGTTTCCTGTAGAGCTGCCACGTCAATCTGTTTAGCTAACGAGCGATCATTGCAGTCTTGCGAGGGTCATCAATTTTCAGAAGGTCATCAGATAGACCTGTGCGCATGGTTCGCACATTTTAGCTTGCGATACGAAGAGCTGAATTCTTCGTTCTTTTCCATTTTGTTGTTTGTTCGGTTCATGATTAATCTAGCAGCTATAAGCTTCAGGCAAACCGTGACGCATCAACACCCTACTGTCCGGAACTACCCGGCTTGAGGCGGGTGGTAGTTGACCAATGGAATATAGTGATCACTCTCACCGTTGAAGGCAATCCATGGCGTCCAACTCCACACCAGTTGAGCATTGGTTTATAACTCGTAAAATACTGTCTCCTATGTTGTGCTCCCACTGTGTGATAAAATTGGGGTGATCTGTCCTGTGCGTATATAGAGGAGACGTGAGCTGCTCAGACCACATGGCTCCTCTCTCGACCGTACCGACAAGATCTAATGGAATACGGGGCATTACATTTGGGACCGGTTTGGCTGCAGGAATTGTTGTCAGTCAACCGTTTTCGGGGCTCCACTCCGAATTTTCTTTCTGGACTTCTATAGACTTTTCCGTGATTTTATATCACCGCAAAGCAACGGAGGTTTACAATTAGGGTTTTCCTTCCACTAAATAGACTGCCTTCCAGGACTGACTAGCTTTATCTACTCAACGTATTTGGTTATGAGGCGCCAAAGGTCTGCCTTCGCCCTTCTCCGGTTTGAAGATGGACTTAGTTCTGAACACGAGGAAAGATGGCGAGTTTTTTCGTAACTCCAAAAAATAACGAAACCAAAATTTAGCTAAAAAAAAACAAAAAAAAACTAAATAATTCTTAAAAATAACAATTAATATTTTTTTCATTTATCATCTTATAATTTTGATTATTATATTTATTTGTATTTATGTATGTATTGATCATTATTTATTTCAACTTTTCCCACAGTTATCGTTTTTTTTTCTTCATTAGTTTTTGTACAGTTATCTTGAAGATCGTTTGTTTTACTTTGTTTTTGTTATCTAAAGTTAGATTTATCAAAATTTTTTTTTCTCTTTATTTTATTAATTGATAGGTGTTAGTATTTGTTTTAGTAGTATAGTTTATTTTTATGTTCTAAACAATGACTTCATAATCATGTATTTCGGGCCTAAATCCTGAATAATATTCTTTTTCTTTCGACTAAATTTTGCTAGTTATCAAATTTTTCAGCCTTTGTTTGTTTATTTTATGTACGACTATATTGTAATTTATCTTGCTTTTACGTGTTTTTGTTTTAAAAAAATTGAATTATTTGGAGCTTCTAAAACACGCAATAATGTTTTATATATGTACATTATATATCTTCCAAATGTTGACATAGCTAGGGGTGGTAATGGGGTCAAGCTACCATAATATATAAAATGGCAACAACTCTATATATAAACACGCAAGTCAAAAATTATCCGCATTCTTACGTTATGGCGAAAATACGGATAATATTTTACTTACCCTCGTATATAATTTTGAACTGACAAGTATGAAACGAGTTGAGGATTTCATTCTGTTCATATATACAGGTCGAGGCAGAGAGGACAGACGTTTTTCTGAGTAATAGCCATTTCAAAAACGTTCATCCTCTCTGCCTCACCCTGTACCTAGCTGTCTGTTTACTGATTCCAATTTTCTTCTATTCACTCTCCTCTTCCTCTCTTTTCTTCTATCCACTCTCTTCCTCCACTTTTCTTTTATCAACTCTCTTTTATTCCCTCTCTGCCGCCTCTCTTTTATCCACTCTCTGTCGCCTCTCTTTTATCCACTCTCTTCCTCCTATGCCCCCGCCTTCTGTATTATCATTTACTTTTCTCTCCATTCTCCTCTTCCTCCTCCCCTCTTTTTCGCTTTTTTCTGTTCTTCTTTTTACCTTCTTACCACCCACTCATTATATAATCTGAAATACCCAAATTATATAAATGCCTATTCTTTTGTACATCTTATTCTCATCAGTTTGTCTTTGCAAATAAATCAAGTACAAATTCAGTTTTTTTATTTTTATTCATTTATTTATTTTTTAGGGTGTTCCACTGGATATACTTGGTACGCCTTCAGACCCATGGAAATTAAGAGCAAATTTGGTTTATGGTAGTGGTAGCGACCCAAAAGCTCTTCTCCTCGGCAAAACCGAAATAGATTTCAAAGATGGCTGGGCTAACTTTACTACTCTCAGTATTTCACACAAGGGCACAAACTACGGATTAGAGTTCATTGTTGTCTACCCGGTCGCAGCAAAATTTAACGCTACCGTCTCACCGAGCCTAACTGTACCCAGAAGGCCATTAACCTTGTCTCTTACACCTAATCCACTGGGAGTTATTGCAAATAAAGACGTAGATTTGAAAGTTTTCCTCAAAGACAATGTGACTGGTCTTACGGTGCACGACTCAAGATGGAGGGTTAGTTTCATAATTTTCCGTCAATAACTTCTTTCCAGTATATTTAGTATTTGGAGCAAAATATAGTTTAAATAAATAAATAGGTTATCTTTATTAATATTGTAAGATCGAAAGATTTAACATTTTCTTCGTCTGATCTATAATATCCTTCCCTGAATTATAACTGTTGAAAATTTATTTTTACTTGATATGAATCAATTTTAGGCAGACAGCAATTGGTAAGGATATGTGCGTGCACATGTTTGAAACAATCCTTTAATGGGAAGGGGGTATGCGGATATGCAACGTATGCAATGATTGATGCAGTATTCATGTTGCAAATAATAATTCAGTACAACTTCAAAATTTTGATGCTTCCAGTAACAATTCGCAACAATTTGAGGATAAAAGAAAAAATATAAGAAAATAGCAAATATTTTGAAATTTTAGTGAATCATAAACCATGAAAAATATTTCAGAGTAGTCCATAATATTTTTAATTCCTCAAAAAAAGAAAATAACCAGATTCATACTTTTATATTAGTAATTATATTATATACGATGGGGATGCTGAAAAGTTCTTAACCAGAAACACTTCCTAAAATCTAATTTCAATTATCAAGAATCAGAATACTAGTGATGGGAAGTGGTTCGGATCAAGACCTTTTCGGCACCCCCTCTGATATGTAATAATTATATATTATAAAATTATTTCCAATATATAGAAATATATACGTATTATATAATATTGTAGCGGACCGTAGGGTGACGATGTGAAGAGATATCAGAAGGTTAAAAATTCCTGCTGGCCGGTCCAGCTACATGAGAATGTTGGACTTTTAATTAAGTCTAAAGAAACCAAACAAGACCAATATATATGGGTAAACAAATATATATTAATAACAAAACAAGTTAAACAAAGACATGGACTGTTACATGGAGTTTGTATGGAGAAATTATGTGTGTGTGTGTGTGGTGAGTGTTCGTACGTACGTGTATTGTTCTTAGCGTGTTC
Source organism: Acanthosepion esculentum (assembly GCA_964036315.1). Classification (NCBI taxonomy): domain Eukaryota; kingdom Metazoa; phylum Mollusca; class Cephalopoda; order Sepiida; family Sepiidae; genus Acanthosepion; species Acanthosepion esculentum. The sequence continues at coordinate 74,448,621 of OZ038485.1, forward strand.
CCAGAATTTGGAAAACGCTGTATCTGTGAGAGGTCACATATTGGACTAAGTGGAAAAAGAGAGATTTTACCTCGTCTCCATGCGAGGTAGCGGCCCAAGGCCTGAGTCGGAAAAGAGAGAGAGAGAGAAAGAGAGAGAGAGAGAGAGAAGGGTCAGCCAGTATTTATAGCCAGGTGAGAGAGAAACCACTGTTGAAGGATTAAAGAACTGAGGAGAAGCTAACTACGACAATATAATACTAAAACACTAATCTTGTATGTATGTTACCGAAATACAGTTTAAAGAATACATAATACCCCAACCAATTTCGTGGCATATTGTACCTTGAACCCCTGTCGAGTGTAGTGCCAAATTCCACTAAATTTAGCCGTTTTTCTGTTTTCACGTCATTTCTAATAATAGTATTTGCTTTCGATACACATTCTTATATCAATCCGCGTATATAAACAAACACTTGCATATTATAATATAATCTAACTACTCTGTGTGCAGAAAATAATAAACATTCATAATATATTATCACAACATTACTAAATATACATAACACAACATATATTTTTATACAATTTATGTGACCGGAAAATTGTGTCACATGACATGATGGTAAATAAATAGATGCACGCTGGTTTGCGGTCGTTACGTATTTTGAAATAAATGTTAGGGAGAAACAACTATGTATAATAAAAAATATAATTATTATTTTGAAAAAAATACATAGAAAAAAAATTAAAGTTATTTCACAAAAAGGAGGCATTCATGCTTTATTTCAATAAATCTGAACGTCCCTTCTCTAAGCAGACGATTCATGTTTGCTTTTTAAAGATCCTCGACTTTAAAAATGATATAATAAATACTAAAATTGGTATGAATTGTCAGCCGGCGATATTATTACTTGAATGGAAAGACCTTTAATCTTATATCAGTTTGCAATTCTATTCTAAAAGAAAGTAAACTTTTCTCTACGTTTATCGGGAATGTCTTCCACTTCTGATAAATTATTTGTAGAATAAATATATGAATTATTAATATTACTAAATTTATTTCAATGATATATTAATAATTTGAATATGTTGAAACTTTTTCTGTTCAGGGACTGCATTTTTTCACAAATTCTGAAAACCTTTCCATTAATTAATTTGTTATTGCGTTTAATCTAAGTAATAATGGTGTAATAATTATTATTATAATTACTTGTATTACAAATACAAATTAAAATAAGTGCAATTAATAAGTTTTACCTTCTGATTTTGTATTATGAACTACATATAAAAGGAACGCAACGGGTTTATGGGTGATTCCGGCTATATATAAAAGTAAAATGTGATATATTTATTTCATACTAGTGAAAAATTCATGGATGAGATCGCTAAAAAAGAGCATAGCATGATGAAAAAGACGCCAAATTTGACGAAAACAAAATTTTATCGACTAAATGTTTGTTATTATTAAGAGGAATGATCAAAGTATTTTGAGGGTATTTTTTTACATTTTTTAATCGTTCCTAGCACGTCCGAAATTTTCGTTAAAAATCTTGTTTTTTTTAGTCAGCAAAATTGACAGATAATCAATCATGACAACCATTTTTTCCATTTTATAAAAAAAATGAAAATCTCAGTTTGAAATTCTTTTAACAATCAATTATAATTTTTTCAAAACTTATTTTAAAATCAGAAATTATAATGTTTATTTAAAATATTTTGAAACCAGCATTATTTAGTTTCTGCGCCGAAAAGGTGTAGTTTGAAAATTAAACAAAGGTCATAACATTTCGCATCACTTGACAGGTGATGAATGACGTATTGACGGATTACATGAGGATAATTTGTTCTACGGAAGAAGAGAAGTGAAATTATTTAGATTTAAGTGAACAAATTATTTACCTCGTTATTTTTAAGGAAAACTTTCAGCGCTCTAAGTTTTTTGTGATTTTTTGGGGTTTTTGTACTTAGCTTTCACCTTTACGTTTACGATTATTTATGGAAAATATATTATAAAGAAATTAAAATAAGACTGTTGAGAGTGAGATTAAATTTCATAATTTATAGGTACCTTTCTTATGAAATTTTATCAGAAGTGTACATAAAATACTATAATTTTATGTACATTTTACTGTGTTATTTGTATTTCCATTCATTTTATTATTAATTTTGATATTTCATTTATGGAAAAATGTCATAACTGAAATTAATATAAAAATAAGATCATATAAATTTCATACGATACCGATACTTGTAGGTACCCTTCTCAGTTGAAATTGAAAAATCAAATTAACTTCTCCACACGTGTTTCGCAAAAGTAAAGGCCTTAACAGCGGAGAACAATGCTTAACTCAAATAACGCAACTTAATTGTATTCTGGTTGGTCTGCCATACTTTATTATTTATTAATTATAAACCCGATTATACAACCCGATTATAAACACAAAATTACATTTCTTAATTACTGCGGGGGTCTTCTGATTAGTCAAAACGATACAATTTACAATGTGGTAAAAAAAAAGATCTATCTCATAAGGACATTTACGAAACTGGATGCGGCTTTCAACTAATTTTATAATATTTTAACAACTTAAATGTAAAAATCTATTATAATTAAAGAAATAACAAATAATTGTATTAAAAATTCATTTTTCATCGAAAAAATTTGCTTTCAGAAAATATTGTCCATATTCATAAAAACAGCTAAAAAGAAAATAAAAGCATTTGAAATTAAATAATATCTTTGTTCTATTGAGTTTTGTATGTTACAACTCAGAGCTGATTTTCATGAGGGGGGGTCCAATTAAAAAAAATACATGATTTGCTTTCCTCAAACCCTTGTGCTTTTAACTAATATAATCACTAAACTGAATGCGACTGAATTTCTAGAGTTTTCATAAAATTAGTTATGGGGAGGTGGGGGTAATAAATATAAAAAAAATATTTTTCTATGACTTTAAAAAAACAAAACATATAATAATTTCCACCATTTGTGAATAGTTTCTGAAAGTTTCGTTAGCATTCGACAATTATTTTTATTTTTGCAAGATTTTCAAAATTAATGTCTGTCATACAAAAAAACATGCTGAAAATGTGTTATTTTACTAGCTCTCATGGAGGTACCTATAATTCACTATAACAGCGTAATTTTAACGTTTTCTTTTTTTATTTACATAATTCTCTTCGTTCTTACTTGTATAAGTTTATTACCATTATGTTAACACGACGTCCCGTCGCTTGCAACGGATTTTTCTCACTATTCAGTTATGAGAGTAGCCTGCTAAATATTGACCAACAAGATAATCTATTGTTATGAACAGAGGAACAAACGAAACAGTCATATTATCTAAACAGATAATTTAGATAATTATATTTAGTAGATACTTATATATTATTGCACCAACTTCTTTTTCAGGGTCATTCTTGGAGTGCAACTGCCGTCTTAATTATGCCATATCTTTATCGAGGACAAGTGGAAAACCTAGGAAATGAGGCTACCTACGATTCTACCGACAATTGCATGGTGTTCAGCAAGGTTTCATTTTCTAAAGCTGGCATTTATATACTGCAAATTACGATGATCTCTACCCCAAAAGAATACACCATTGTCCGAGAAGAGGAAGTACAGGTGTTGTCGAACATACCAACAGCTAACACTAATACGATAACGACTCTTATCAAATTAATGATCGATATCGATTACCATAAAATCGAAAATGGCAATGTAAATTATTTCCGTGTGCTCATGATCAACTATTTCATGTATAAGTTCCCGGAAGTACACTTCAAGAATGTAGCTGTGTCGAAATCTGATAACGGTAAGTATAAAACGTGTGTGTGTGTGTGTGTGTGTGTGTGTGTGTGTGTGTGTGTGTGTGCGTGCGTGTGTGTGATTAAAGAGAATCGACAAAGTCTGTCTAATTATTTTATATTTTTCTACTGAGGTTGACCTCGAACGGCGACAATGTTTCATGCTTGAATACAGTCTTCAAACCATCACATAAGAATACATAATTAATTTATAGTCGAATAAATATTTTAGTCACAGTTTATCTCGAAATTTCACATTAAAATTTGAGAAATAAGCTCATTTTTTATTTAAAACAATAGTGTCAATGAGCCATTCATGAATTCTCGTTGCGGATGTTTCCACATATTTTAAACATCAGTTAAAAGTATATATTGAAAAAATAAATGAAAAAACATCAATAATGATAAAAACGATAAATATAAATGAAAACTGATAAATGAAAAAGCGTAAAAAGTAATAAAAACATAAATATAATTGAAAACTTAGAAATTAAAAAGTGCAAAAAGTGATATATACCACAAGTATAAATGAAATTTCAGAAATAGTTTTTCAGCCTGATCCATTTCACAAAATCGGTATTTCAAACATCAGAATTATTAGGAGTAAAGAAACTTAAGGGACGATGTGCTTAGTGTGTCGATCTGCGGAGTGGATATATGAAAGACAATGACTGAAGTCTAAACGATCAAATTAAACCTTTCTTTTAATTTTGATCTAAAAATCTTATCCTAATTATCTGATCTTTTAGGCTCAGCTATTTCACTGTTAGGTTTAGTTTACATTCACGTAAATGCTTGCATTCAAAACATAAAGACAATGTAAATTTACATTTGTTCTTCCTTTCGTGTTTGATTATACCTGTATTTTGAATTTTGCCTTTACAGATTTATTGTTGATCTTACTCGTGCCATAAAAATAATATTTTTCTAAATCCTTACTATTATTAATGTAAGTTTTAAATATATTTTCTAATTATTGTTAATCTTTCACGCACTCCAACTTACACTTCTTGGCTTCAGAAAAATCTTGGAACAATCCACCATTTTTATGATAAATGCATCTAGAATCGCCAGTGCAAGAAAAGAAAAGCTAGTACAGCAAAAAAAATTAAGCATTACAAAAATAACTGACAAATTCACTTTTATATATATATATAGATAGATAGATAATATTAGTGGTCAATATATATATATATATATATATATATATATATATATATATATATAAATTTCCAAGAGGATAGAATCCAAGTAGAACTCAATATCCAGGACAGTGTAAGAATATATATATATATATATATATATATATATATATATATATATATATATATATATATATATATATATATATATTCAACGATAACGTGACAATACGAAAGGAACTTACTTAAAATAAATAGACAAAACTTGTCTATATTATTTAATGAAACATGCAGTAATGAAAAATTGCTGCCGAAATATACACTATATATATATATATATATATATATATATATATATATATATATATATATATATATATGAGGGAGAGAGTATATCTATCGCTCCATTTCCTTAGGATAGTTTTAATAAGTGATTTTTGTCTAATTGCCCTTTCATTAAAATTCCTAGACTTAAGACTGATTTCTCATTATTTTGTATAAGTTCTTGCTCTAAGTATCATTCTAGTCTCCCAACAGCCATCTTTTACTTGTCTTTTTTATCGTTTATATTATGTGAAGGAAAAGTGAACGTACATATGGATATCTATGGGCATGCTGACGCCGTCATATCAACTTCAAAATCTCTTTGTAATATGGCCGAAAATCAAGAAAGAATCACTTTCCAATCGGAAGAAGCGTACATTGTATTTAGTACCCAAGTAAATGGTACACGTTACCTGGACTCGAATTGCGGAGATTTGGTAAGTCAGATTGAATGAGTTCAATTTATAACCGTAATCTTAAATCTGTGAAGGGGGTTTATTAGAAATCATTTCACCTTGTCATTAGATATTGTTTAATGTTCATAGATAAGTTGAATTAATTCAACTTCTACAGGGAATGATGAAATATTAAATGTAATTTGCAATCTCTACTCAGTATGTGAGTTCATATAAACATATTACTTTTAGTCATATCCATTTGCTATAAAGATATAAATTTATTGGTCTTGTTAAATGCATTTTGTTAAGAAAATTTAGTTTATTTACATTTATTTTAGAAATATAAGTTGTTACCTATTTTAACAATTAATATAGAAAGGTTGTTTTTCTTTTACTTTCTTTCTTCATTATATATAAGAAATATTATATATTTCTTCCAACGTATATTTTCTGTCACTTATTATCGATGACATTCACATGTTTTTGCTTGAACACCAAACTCTGAATTTTCATATATATTTGCTGTAGTTGTTTGGACTAGACGAATAAAATCACAATAATTTTGTTCTCTGTTCATTAAGTTTTTATGTTATTATTATAATTTTTAATACTGACTTAATAGCTTTTGTCTTACTTTTCTAGAAGGGCAAAATTGTTCCAAAGAATCAGTTTCCCGTGGAAATCATTATTGGAGTGTCTTTTGCAGTGATATTTATCCTTTTTGTAACAATTATATTTCTGGTTTGGCGCTTCCAGGTCGTTCCAAAAGCGAAGATTGATGGTAAATGCATTTGAAATTTTCTAAAAGGTTTGTAGAGAACCGGTGGGGGGTATTTATGAGTTGTTGAATTTGAACACGTGCTGTTTATTCCTGCTAGAAGGTCCAACTACAAGAAAATTCTTGACTCAAATTGAGTCCAACAGAAGATGTAAAGAAGAGAAACAAGACCGATATATATATATATATATATATATATATATATATATATATATATATATATAATGTGTGTGTGTGTGTGTGTGTGTGTGTGTGTGTGTGTGTGTGTGTGTGTGTCTGTCAACAAATATATGTATTAAACAACAAATTTGCAAGTGACAAAGACATTAACATTTGTGTTTGTGTGTGAACGTAAAAAGTTCGTATTTTGGTGAATGTTCGTACGTACGTGTATGTGTGTTTAATGTTCACGGCGTCTTCCCACAAGTGTCATCCCATAAATTCTGTCCGAATTTTAACTTTTTGTTAAAATGAACGAAATTTAAAGAGTATTTTATAATGTATAATGGAGCTGAACATTATTTTTATGTTTAGATGCATTTAAACTGATCAAATTTTATTTCAGAGAACAATAAAATTAAATTTTGTTTGATTAAAACCCTGCTAACATGGAAGTACGCAAGAATCATTTGAGGCACATAGTGCTTTATGAGTTCAAGAAAGGAAACTCAGCAGCCGAAGCGGCTAGAAACATTCACTCAGTTTATGGAAAGGAATGTGTGAATGAAAGAACTTGCAGAAGATGGTTTGCAAAATTCATAGGTGGAGATCTCACCCATGAAGATGAAGATCGAACCGGACGTCCAGTTGAGTTTGATGAAAAGCTTCTTGTAGCAGCCCTTGAAGAAAATCCTGCTTTATCAGTTGAGGAATTGGCAGTGGTTCTCAGTTCAAACTATACAACTGTTCATCGTCATCTTCAACAACTTGGAAAAATTCCTAAACTTGGAAAATGAGTGCCTCATGAATTGTCTGAAAACAACCTCAAATCCCGAGTTGACATCTGCTCTTCTCTCCATTCTCGCCAACTTGTTTCACCTTTTTTGGATAGACTTGTGACTGGCGACGAAAAATGGATCTTTTATCTATTAAATGTTAAGCGTCGTAGACAGTGGCTTGGTAAAGGGGAAGGACCCCAGCCACAGCCGTGAAGGGAACTTCATGGGCAAAAGGTTCTTCTTTCAATCTGGTGGGATTGCCAAGGAATAATCCACTTTGAATTCTTACCACCTAATGCAACAATTAATGCTCAAATATACTGTCAGCAATTAGAGCGTTTGAACCAAGCTTTGAGGAAAAAAAGACCTGCTCTCGTGAATCGAAAACGGGCGATGTTTCCTCAGGACAATGCGCGACAACACTCAGCAAGAATCACGTCACAAAAGATCGAAGAACTTGGTTGGGAGAAAATTCCTCATCCACCTTATTCTCCCGACCTTGCTCCCTCAGACTACCATTTGTTTCGTAGCTTACAGAATCATTTGGAAGAAACGGCTTTTGTAACACAGGAAGAGGTTAAAACTGACATTTGTGAGTTCTTCGAATCAAAGCCAAAAGAATTTTACAGTAATGGTATTAGTAAGCTTGTTAATAGATGGAAGGAAGTCATAGATAATTAGGGAAAATACATTGTTGATTGAATCTGTAATTAAATGTAACATTTGGTCACTTGTTTTCTTTATTCAAAATTCGGACAGAACTTATTGGATGACTTGATAGATGTGTTCGCTGAAATGAAGAAATGAAAAAGATTATTTATTTCTGTACTATAATAGAAAATGTGGCACAAGGCCGAAGTGGAGAATGGGGAAGAGGTCGGTCTTCTGTCTTAACTTCTAAACTTAGCTAGCCACAAACGCTGACCCAATCATACTAACAATATTTCTTGCACCAAAACAACACATTCTTACTTACCTTTCTTACCATACCCACCATAATACCTCAATGACTCCATGAAAATATTAACTAGACTATAAAAAATTAAAAACATTCATTCATTCCAAGCACTCACACAGACATGCACACATTCAGACACAACAGATACGAAAAATCACACCCAAAACGAAAAACGCCCCGCATCCACCAGAGAACTGACGTCACTATCCACCTAACGTCGGAGGGGATGGGTAATTAAACTTAAAGAAAAATAGGGACAGAAATAAAAGTGGCCAATGAGCATACATACCCTAGCTAAGTTTACTGAAAAAGGAAACTAAGGAATCAAAAACAAAACTAAGCTAACCTAATTTTTGTATGGGTTGCCCGTGTTCAATCCAGCTAAAGCAATATTCTGATGCCTAACCGGCATCAAATTGCCAATCCAGGTCAGCCTCTTTCACACGACACAAGCGCGCAAGATTCACCCAACTTTTGCCGAATTCAGATGAAGTGAGTCGCCGCCTTTCCGACCTAATCTTGACTTTAAGCTGATGCTTAAAGTACAACATCAGTTGGGATGAGGTAAACTTCACGCCTCCATAGAATCCCTTCTGACCTGTCGTCCAAATCACAACTCTCATAACACCTAGCAAGCATAAGAACACATAGTGTTCAGCCCTCGTCAACGGCGGAGCGACATTGCTACAAACAGAAGCGGCCTCAAGGACAAAGAACTTTCCAGACAGCATGCGAACCATGGAGCCTTCATCATACTTGCACAGTGGTGCTACAACCGTGCAATGAAAAAAGGCGTGACCAATGGTCTCGACCTCTCCACTACAGCGGCGGCATTTTGAATATTTCTCCAAGCCCGCTAAGCAAAGTATTTTGGCGTCCCAGAGGTCCCCATGCATCACCAGCCAGGTGAGTGATGCCTCATTCTTATTGAGACATTTCAACCCGGGCACCCAAGGCCATAAAAGGCGAGCCTCCTGCTTCGTAAGACCGAGCTCGTCAATCAAATCATCACGAACGGCCCCACTAACTAACACCTGATATAATGCCTTACGAGACAATGTCTGGACTTAGGAGGGGTCATCCAACGCCCGTAAGAGGAGTTTCAGGGCACGACGGCATTCACGGTAGAAGGAGCACTCGACTTTGGGTAAACGGTGAGCCTCCTCCTCGGACGAGTGTACACTTCTCAGGGATGGGAAACTCTTACGGGCGTCTTCCTTCCAGAAGGCGCCCACCTCATCCGGTTCGCGACACATGCGATCCAGGAACCCGATGCGAAGCATATATTGACGAATCTCAATGCTAGGCATACCTAGGCCGCCTTCAGATGGATGAAGGCAACAGATCTCCCGAGTGACTCTGGCGGCCTTGCCTCCCCACAAGAAGGAGAACAAGAGCCTCACTAACGCCAGTAAAGTGTCAGACGGAAGTGGAAGCACAGAGAGTCGGTAAAAGGGAATCTCGTAGATGTGTGAAACACATACTTCTGCCCTCCCCTTTAAGGAAAGATTCCTCCGAGACCACAAATTAATTGAGATCTCGGCCTTCCCTTGCACTTCCGACCCATTCATATCCAACTGGAGATCTGGACCGAACCAGACGCCGAGAATCTTGACCGGCCCATCCGTCCAGAGGAAAGGTCCGGGAAGAGAAACTCCCTTCCACGCACCCAACCACAAGCCAACAGATTTATCGCGGTTGATCTTGGCCCCTGTCGCCATCTCATAACCACTGATTTCTTTGCTGACTTCGTTAATCTCGGCCCTGCTCGACACAAGAACCGAAACGTCATCAGCATAGGCGGAATACCTGGGCGCGTTGGTAGCGCCAGGTAGGGAAATTCCGCGTAGGACTGGATTCATCTTTAACTTGCGAAGGAAAGGTTCCAACGCAAGAACGTACAGCGAAGGCGAAAACGGACAACTTTGACGAATGGAGCGAACAATACGAAAGGCTCCGATCGTACTCCATTCACTTCCACCAGCGCACCGGGAGTCGCATACAGAAGTCGGATCCAGGTGCGAAAGTACGGCCCGAAACCAGCCGCCGAAAAGACAGCCTCCAAAAACCGATGGTCAACCCTATCGAAGGCCTTGGACTGATCTAAATTGATCAGTGCGGCTTCACTGTCGACTGGCTCGATGATCAAGCGTACCATATGAAGGTTGTCCTGAATAGTCCTGCCCTTCACAGCACGTCTGTTCGGGGCCAATCAGACTAGAGAGGACAGCCTGCAAGCGGTTCGCTAAGACCTTAGGCAAAATCTTTAACTCTGTGTTTAACATAGTTAAAGGGCGAAAGTTACCGTCTTTATCCTTACGTAACAACTTGATTACGCCCCTGGTGAAGCGTTGGGGTATAGGCCCATGCTTTATCCAGTTGCCGAAAATCAGTGCCAGCAAGGGAACAAAAACGGGCGAATGACTCAAATACACTTCGTACGGAAGACCATCTAATCCCGGAGATTTGTCCAGGCCAACCTGTTTCAGCTCATCCCAGATTTCCGTAATGGGATCCTCGCACCTAGCTGCTTCAGCTGCCTCAAGGCAAAATAGGCATGGAACTGAGCAGGGCTCAGACCGGGCTCCCTGGTGAAAAGTTCTCACGAAAAGCCTCACATATGCCCTCGTTTGTGGTCACGGTCCGCTTATCCGGCAATGTGGCGCATGCGATATGTCGCCAAGTCGCATTCCGAACCTCCTCTGCACGCAATTCAGCGGCCATATTCGTTGCCTCAGGAGACATTCTTTTTAACCTAGCCCTAACTGCCAGAGCTTTATCCTTCTTGATAAGCAAGGAGGACAACTCCGGCTACGTCCCCACTATCACGGGATTTAACTGCCCGATCAACTTTTTGCTCACAAACCGTTTGCACCGCTAATCTCTCTAGATTGAAGCGACGACTATAATCACCAGCAAACGTTCTAATTTTGGATTTAAGATTATCCCACCAGGCATTTCCCGCCACAGCCCCCATCAGCTCCCTTTGTATCATTAGTAGCAGCTGGCCCCGGAAATCTTGCTCCCCAAATAATGAGCAGTTCAATTTCCAGTAACCAGCCATCTTAACCTTAGGCTTATCTTAGGCTCGTCCGGGTCCGGGTAAACTATGAACCGAATAAACTATATAATGGTAACTTGGACACCCTAAGAGCCCTACATCGACTCTCCTAACTAAGACTTGGTCCAGGTAGCTAGAAAGCACCTGAGTACCCGAGCTACCACTATTAGTCCAAGTCCACACTACCTCCCGAGGGTGTTCATTTCGGTATTTATCGACAAGATCAAACCTGTTGATAAAGTCCCGACATGGTTTCACGTCCGGGTTGTTAGTACACAATTTTGAACCTATACGATCTATATCGGGGTCAAGGAAGGCATTCCAATATCCCGCTAAAACTACCCGACGAGATGACGCCAAGAACAGCTCGATCTGCCGAAACAAAGCAGGCCGCTCAAAATGCTTATTGGGCGCATAAACCACAATGAAACGTAGAGCCTTATCCTTTATGGTAACATCCAGCACGCAAAGTCTGCCCGCCGGATCTGCGAATACAAGAATACATGAAGCCTTCAAGGACTTGCTCACCAGCCAAGAGACACCCCTCGAGCGTCCATCATAACATGCTGAATAGACGGAAAACCCTCTAGACAGAATGCTGTCATGATCGCGAGAAGAAAAACATGTCTCTTACACACATCATACATCCACCCCGAGACGCTGAAGGTCACGATAGAGCCTCGCCCTTCGAGACTCAGACCTCAGGCCTCGGGCATTCAAACTAGCTAACCAGAGAGACATTATCAGACCGATTAGGGTTGCTCTGCTGGCTTAAACATGGTTGGGGAAAGGATACCGACAGCCTCTCCCATCGATCCATGGCCCATCTCAGTCTTGATGGTACCGTCTTGGGAGAGACCGCCAATATCCCAGGGGAAAGTCAACTTTAGTGCTCTATAGAGGGAGGGATGAAGAAAAACAGGGACGCTCCCAGCACAAAATTGCTTCAGCTTCTTTAACTTGTCGTTCTGCACAATTGCAATTGGAAGTGTCATTTTAAATGAGGCTATTGCCTCGTCAAGCATCGCCCAACATTGCCGCGCTTCCGTGCCAGTTCGTATAACCGTCAAAACCTGTTGAGCCTTAGGAAAGTTCTTGGGATCCTTAATGTCTTTGTCGGCGTATTGCTTCATGGATGGTAGATATTTTAGGTCTTTAATCCTATTGCCATAATCCCTGGCTTTCTCAGCTTGAGTCGGGGAAATACGGCAGATGTCTTCTCCACTAATGTAGATGTGTTTGGGAAGTTCGCGTCCTGATTAGGACTTCTTTGTCTCTTATTGATAGGAGGGGGCATTTCAGGGGTATTAAGGGGTCGTTTAAGGGGTGAATGACTGGTAGAGGGACGTGTTGTAAAAATTTGTCTGAACGGGCTGGGGTCTCTACTGAGAGGAATGGGAGGGAGTGACCTTTTGGATTGTAGGGGACTTGAAAGGAGATGATGGTTGAGAGGACTGTTTTTGTGTGGATGTGGAGGCAGTAGCATTTTTTATAGGGGAGGTCTGAGGGGCAGGGGAGGTATCAAAATTATTTAGATTTAGGGGACTTTTGGGAGTCAAGCTTTTCTTTTAATTTTTTAATTTTTTCAGTCTTCTCAAAACCAGGATAATATTTCTTTTTTTGTTCTCGCAGAGTGAATTCCGAGGCCGGGGCATCGCCCTTACTGTTGACTGTCCGTGTCTTTTTTTTCCAGGGGCTTCAGGTGACTGATGTGACGTCATACACATGTGGCAGCTGCTGATCCAGGGTGTTGTCCTGGTAGCGGCGCCACTAGAGACGCTGACCCCGAGTGGGTGGTGTGATTTTGCAATCACGACACTGTATGTGAGTCAGTCTAACCATGGGAATCCCGCTGAAGTCCTGATCGCGACGACAGATGTGACACTCTAACCCTGCTGGTTACCACGGCATCGGATGTGAGATTCTAACTCTTGTCTTGGTCGCGGATGATGTCTGGTTAGATACAGCATTAGCCTTGTCGTCCCCACCTCGCCTCCAACGTCTGGTTACCGAAGCAACTACTTTGATCTCGGTCTACCCACGTTGTGATTTGATCTTAGGTTGACGAGATCAATCGGGCGTCGGGCCGTAGTGCGAGCCGAATCCGGGTCAAGGGTGATGCTGCACAAATGAATATAGAAGAAAAATAAAGGAACAATTCAAGGAGTTCAAATGTTGTTAAGGAATAACAATTTACTTTTTATCTGTTTGTTGGATACAGTGGTACGTCTCTCTCTCCCAGCACACGACACTTCTGCGTTTCTTAGCGAGTTTTAGTATCTTAAGTTGTGTTTCAGTAAACGGCTTTTGGTATCTTCAATCGAGGTTTGCTAAAACTGGCCTTGGTATCTTCAATCGACGTTTTTCAATCTAAGTCGGACTCCACTGAACTGTTCTTGGCTAGAAGTCTAAGTCGAAAGGCGTGGAATTCGTGCGGTCACCTGCTGCGATGCTTATTCTCAAACTCTCACTGACTGTGACTCTCTTACTGCAACTCAAATAGTGGCTGGAACTGTAACTGTCTCAGAACGCCCGGGGACGTTCGTTTATATGGACGTCGACCAAAACCCGGTGTCTGGGTCCCTCGATAATTTCAAATCCCCAATAAGGATTTTCTTTGTTTTCTGACAGGAAAATTTATCACTTTCCATTTTTGGAAATCTATCGCTCTTTGTTTAGAGGGGTCCCCCACTTTCGTGAGGAGAGGTCGGAGGAGAATTGCCCTCCTAAGACTCTTCCTCTTCATACCGGTACCTCATACCAAACCCTTCGAGGTGCGTCAACAACAATTCCCTTCCTTCTCATACCCTCACCTTCTGTAAGGAGAGGTCGGAGGAGGATTATCCCTTTAGGCTTATCCTTTCTCACATTGGTACCTCACACTAACCTCCTCGTGGGCATCCGCATGTTTCTCCTTCTTTACCATATTTTCCACCTCTGCCTACCACTTCATGCTACCCTGGTGTGGGTGTGACTAGGCTGGTGTTAGCTTCCATTGACACTCCAAGGGAAAAGAAAAGAAAGAAAGAAAAAGAATTATCCTTTTCCCGTGTCATCCCAAAAATCTTTATGAACACCACATTGCCATAATTAAAAAAATTCCTTTCTGTTATCAACAGAATTCTTCTAGACCTCACAGAATGTGCCTGCAGAATTATTTTTATCTTACTTTGAACATCTGGTCATCATCCAGCACATTTATTGCTGACTTTTCAACTATTGTAATCAACCTTTAACTGGGTGGTTTTCATTTGACGAACAAAATCCTTTTTTCCTTTTTCTCGTTTCAACCATCCAAGTGACCATCCCTGGCAACAGAAATCCTTCGTCGTATACACAGTTTTTATCCATATCAAATGTTTTTGTTTCGCTTAATTCGATTAATTCCGTCTTCCTTGTTAACCGAATTTCGTTGACCCCCTTTCTCCATTCGGAACTTCGAGTGCAAGCGATACGTGTGGTCAAAACCGTTGTTCTTATCAGGATATTAATTAATGTTGACAGACATGAGATCCGCTTTCTTACATTGCAAACGAAAACAAATTAAAAATAATCTTTTACCCATTCCATGTTTGCAAAAAGAAACAAATAATGTCGCTCAGTATGTCTTTCGATCTATCTATTGCTTTAGTAATACCCCTTATTAATTTCTGTGATCAATTAATTAATCAATTAACCACTGTAGCTAAATAGTGTTACAATGAGGACCCGCTGTCCGGTGCTTCCCTCTGCCCTTGCCAGCAACCAGCCATTGCCCCTCCCCCTTCTCCACAACTGCACTTTCAGTGGGTGAAAGCTCTTCGGGGATTGGGGGCTTCGAATTTGACCCAACCGGGGGGTTTTCGACTACGGTTCCGGCGGCTGGCATGCCCATTACAGGCGAGGCGGTATTCAAAGACGCGGTCAGAGGGGGATTTTGGTCGACTGGGGCCTGACCTCCAGAGGCCTTCTTCTCTGGACAGGAAGAGGAGAGGTGACCAGTCTCTCCACACTTCCAAGACACCAGTTTGCGGCCAGTCACGATGACTGGCAGCTTCAGGCTCCCAATGTCCAGACAGTTGGGGATGGAGAGGAAGGCTTGTTGATCCAACATGATGTCAAAACACCACTCCCCGGTCAAGCTATCGCAGGAAGCTCCTAATATTTCGCCATACTGCGACAAGGCCGCTAGGTGTTCCCCGATAATCTGAGCTGTTCTCAGAATAATATCTTTAGTGATGATCTCGCGACTAGTCATCTTCAGACAATCTTCTGGTGTGGGTAGCAATACGTCCAACATGAAAAAGCCCGAGCCCTTAACGATTCTTAGTGACTTGAACCCCTGGGACTTCAGGGTTTTTACCGCTGTATTTCGTCGAACGACAAATCTTGCGCGTACGCTTATCGACGACGAAGACTGACACTATTCGTTTCTCGATTTTCTTCAATTCTTTGGGGTCCTCCAAGAACCCACCTTCCACGACAAGGTGTGCGTAACTGTTGACACGCTCCAAGAACTCCGCAATATCGATTATATATTTCGGGGGGGACTTCCAACAACAGGGCAATTCCCCGGCCTCTGTGTTATCACTGGTCTTATTGGTCTCCTTAGAATTTGAAGCTTGGTCTGGTTCTTGACTCTTATTGGCCTCTATACTTTTTTCCTGTTGACCATTATTGGCCACCGTACTTTTTTTTATTTTGGCCATTTTTAGGCACCATACTTTTTTCGGAATTGCCATTATCGGCTTCCATACTTGTTACGTCATTGGCATTAACTGCCTACTGATTATCGGGGACTAATGCCGGGTATTCATCGGGATTGTTCTTATCGGGGGTGGGGTCTTTTTTAATGGAAAACAGATGTTTTCTTACTGACCTCCTAAGGTCGGCCACTTTAGGTTTTTTCTTTATGATTTAAAAGGATAGTACCCTTTTTTATCCATTTTCACGGGAGGGGGAAGGGTGATAAAAAGGAGAAAAAAGCGTTAAGTTTCCCCTATAGGCGAAGAGAAAAAACATTAAAGTAACAAAATTCAATAAACAGACAAGAAAGAAAAAGATAAAATTAAACAAACAAGGTTCGCTTAACAGCGAGTCAATAAAATTAATAAATACAAAAAACAAGGTTCGCCCGTGAGCGAGACTACAAATTCACAAAACAGAAGGACGTACAATAAAATTAAATAGACAAGGTTCGCAAAACAAATGGACGTACAAGTGAACAAGGTTCGCCCAAAGGTGAAACTACAAATTTACAAAACGACAAAGGACGTACAAAAAGATAAAATAGACACGGTTCGCCTAAAAGCGAAACAATTTAAACAAACAATTGGACGTATAAGTATAAGTAAACAAGGTTCGCCAAAAGACGAAACTACAAATTTAAAACAAGTACAAAAAGGATGACAGACAAGAAAGCAACAAATAAAACGAACAGTTATAAACGGAAAACAAATAAAATACGAAACGAAATGTCACAATTTACAATATGGCTGCCGAAAAAACGGTCAACCCTAAAACAAAACGATAAACAAGGAAAGAAAAAAAAAGGGACAGAAATACAAACTAAACACAGAATTTACAAACAAATATATTACAGACAGATAAAACACGGAAAATTAACGGTTATTTAAAAGAAAAAAAAAAACAGAACAAATTCACACGTAATAAACAAAGGAAAATAAAATCAGACGGAAAAACGAAAAATAAACAGATAAATTATGGGAAGTGGGTACGGGAAGAAAATAAATTGAAAAAAGGAAAAATAAAACGTAAAAGAAAATCAAAAAGTTAAATAATAAAAGATTAATCGCAAAATAAAGTCAAAATAAAAATGGGAGTTAAAAAGGAAAAATCAAAATTTGACAATACAGTCAAAAAATGAACGTAAGACAAACGGTAAAAATCAAACAAAACTTAACAGTTAGTTCAAAGAGTCTAGAAAAAACGTCCAACACGGTCAGATGAAGAAATGAAAAAGAGAACGAGACCCAGTATTTATAGTGTAGGGAGAGCGACCCCTAGTGAACAATTAGGGAATTAAGGAGGAGCTAACTCCGACAGGTTCATTGAAAAATTGTATTTTGTTCTGAAACTAACATCGTTTTCTTTGACTTGAAACATTTTTCTTCTTGATTCTTTCACTGTTTAGAAAAATTCGGAACATAAATGTAAATTTTTACAGAGACGTCGGTTTAAGTTTCTGCATCAGTACAGTTTCTTTTAATGAATCTAATCGAACAAAAGTGAAATTGTTAGCCTGTCAGAATAATGATCGAATATTCTTTTACAGATTCGAGTCTGTGTCGCCAACCTTCATCAAAAGAACCCGTCTACATTGCCCAGGTGAATAATCCCACTAAAGACGCGGATATGTGAGGATGAATTAAGAAAAGTTAGTCTTTTGTATGGGTTCTGTTAAAAGAATAAGTTTTCTTTTGGGGTTTGAAATTTACATTCTTTTCCTCAAAATATGGTCGGTAATGGTACTGGTGTTTATAGAATTATTGCATTATATAATATAAGGTTAAAGTCTATATAAAAGATTAAAAATATCTAATTTTTAAAAAACTATAGTTTTCTTTAATATTGTTTCTTTTAATTTTTATACTAAAATGAATTTAATATTTATCATTTAAAATTTAAGAGTCGCTTTGAAATGACTTCGTAATAAATTTCCGTCAAAAGTTACTTTTTAGATTTAATGCCTGGGGTATCAAAAAATGAACGGAGTGAATTGCAATTTCTTACATAACTTCTTCACTGACCAAAGCTCTACAACATTCTCAGGCCTCTAAGTTTTGATGACATGCATAATACAGAACCTATACTAACAATTATAACACACAGGTAAGGATGTGATTTGTGCTGTACATTTATATAAAAAGGTAGATTATGATTATTAAAAGTCATGTAGAAGTACAAAGTTTCGATGTAGGGGGTGCAAGAGAGGTGGTATTGTGATCCCAAAGTTGTTGAAATGTTCTAACTCGTCTTTTTCCTTTTTTTCAGATGATGACGTGATTTATTCCAAGATTATTATAATGAATGTTGATTTAGAGACAATGGTAATTAATAGCATGCATACAGACCAATAGACAGCAATAAACGTGCACACACACACACACTACAAGCGAAACTGAAGATTTGTCAAAAGCTATTTATCTGTATTGCTAAAAACTAAAATCGGCATAAGCGTGGAAAATCACAAACACACACAAACATATAAAAACGCTTTCATTTCATGACTTTTATACGAAATCAATGATTAATCAGTTGAATATATATATATATATATATATATATATATATATATATATATATATATATATATACATATATATATACATATATATATATATATTAAATTAATCAAATGTCTTTTCTACACGTATTAAATTCGGATTTAATTTTGGGCTCCCTTTATTAATCCATTTAAGCACTTACGTTAAAATTGAAACAAACATGCACATATTGCATAACGAGATTGTTTTAACTTGTGTGCCACCAACAGTCAAATAGTCACATTTGAAAATTCTCCTATATAACGTGTGTCTCTCTTTTTTACATTTTCTTACATATCACGCATATATATTTTTCTGGGAAAGTATTGGGTTAAAATTTTTATAATGTGATATGAAGGTTCTTTCATTATTAAAACTACATATTCTTTGTGTGTTCTTCAAATTAAAAATGTAAATCGTTGATCTTCTTAATTGCAATTTATCTTCATACATTCTTAAGTTTGATTTTGCATCAAGCGATTTTACTAGGCGTTTTCTGAATTATAAAAATAAAATAAATGATCGCCAGTGTAGAACGCCAGTGAAATATTGAAGCTGTTCATGTATTTTTTTCGCTGTATTTTCAGAAATGATATTCACTAAAACTTTATCACAATAAAAGTAAAATTTGGGTATTAAAAAATTATATATGGTATACTGTTGTACGTTTGTTATTGCATATAAATAAACTCTACAAATTTTTATCTTAATGTTTTCTTTGACATTGTTATTTTTGTTGTTGTCACTATTTGTGGGATTTTTTTTTACTTTATTCTCATTGTTTTAATTAAGTAATGAAAAATACAAGTAATAATCAAACACTAAAATAAAACGTCTATATTTCTGAGATGAGGTATTGTAATTATTTACACTATTTAGATTCTTCGGACTTGTCCTCATCTTTGTTGCCATATTCACGACGTTTCAGGCGTTGTACGCTCCGGACTTCTTCAGGTGATTGGAGTTTCGAACCGGACTCTTTATTCGTCAACCGGGGTAGATTGTTCTATTTCCACGCGCCATGCCTCTTCCGGATATCTCAGTATCCCTTTAACTCAACTGTCCAAGTTATTGTTCACGTCTGCTGTAGCCACAACTCTTTGGGTCGAGTCACTGGATTACTTCAAACAACGCTTTTATCCACTGGGTCATGTATAGGTTTATAAGTCCCAGAAATTCATACGCTTGATGTCCTCAAGAATTCGGTTCGAAATTCCAATCACCTGATTACAATGACGTACAATAGCTGTCGTGAATATAGCAACAAAGATGAGGACAAGTCAATAAATGAATAAATAAATAAATAAAAATAAAGCGTTTCACAATACTCAATAATTTACATTTATTTGGCAAGGCATTTTCATCAAAGAATGTTACGGAAAACTATTGGTAACGAGTGTATATAAATTAAAGCAAGAGTAAATCCATTTAACATCCATTAACTATCTTCTTCTGTTGCCAAGGTCATTTACGTAACTAATACGACAGATAGGAAGCGATGAATATAAAAAGTAGGCATGAAATACTGACACTTTTCCCCGCCCGCGGACACCGATTACATGAAGTAAGTACCCCAGATAGGAAGTGCCTTTCCTTCGAAGGTGTATTTCGAAATTCTTCTCTTATATATATTCACCCTTTTGAAAAAGCTACATTTTGTGAATTCATGTTACTTCCTTGAAGAGCAGCATTTTCTGCTGCTCTTCAAGGAAGTAACATGAATTCACAAAATGTAGCCTTTACCACAACAAGACTCAGATCAGGGTTTAGAAATTGCCATCAAATTTAGAGAGCAGTCAAAAGATAACCCACCCAGAGGTGGAAGGAATTTAAAAAAACAGTATATTTTTAATGGCCTAGGTAAACATATGAATTCTTTCATGACTACTGGGAATAAATTTAAGTATTGTTCCATAGCCCCCTGGTGGGAGTGGTCTCATATCGTCTTCTCTTGACCGGCGATTGCTAATAATTTTGGTTCAGCAATATAAGACTTGAAACAGAGAATTTTAACTATTTTTATTACTCATGTACATTAACTAACTATACAGTCACGGTTGCCCCTGCCTACACTGGGGAGCTGTTCGAACGTGGAAGAGAACACGTCTACACCGCTTGACGGGTATGAAGCAATTCCTGAATCCTTTCTATCTTTCACACGCTAGCTCAAAATCGACTTCCCTATTATGGCTCACATCTGACCCCAAATGTCAACCTCCGGAACTTGGAGCTGAGATACAATTCCCCTAAAAATTCCTGCTAAATTATTATTTAACAGTATCAGTTTACTTTGCACAAAAACTTTCATGATTCTTCAGATATATGTGTAATGATTTTATGAACCTCCAACATTCCCCTCTGTGAGGTATACTTTTGTCACTGCTTGCTTAGCAAAAATATACCTTTCCTGGTTTCATTATTATCAAAATAATATACACAAATCTATCAAGCCTTGGTACAAATCACAAGACAATCACTGAATTTACTATTGACAGCATCATTTACAGAATCCAATCCCATCTTTTGATGGTCTTGTAGCACAGAAGTTTCATAATGCAATTTCCTCCTATTACTGCATTGTTCAAATTTTCATGAGAAGTGACTCATGTACCCCACACAGAAATTGATTTTGTTTAGAGGATGCCTGGTCCCAAGTTTCATGCAGTAACCAATAATAGAGGTGGGAATTAAAGCAGTTATATAACTTTTTGATCAAATAAGTACCTTGTTTCCTGATGTACTTTAAAGTAAGAAAAATTGATGAATGGGACCACCAGATATTTTCATGAAATACCATTATACTATGTCCCAAAATGAGAACCACTATGAGGCTATACTCCTGACCATTCAGTATTGAACAGCCACTGAACTGACTGATTTTAATTTTAACATGTCAAACTAAATTAATACAAAATAGTTTTATAATGATTAGACTTCAAGTGATGAGCAAATTCACTTTGAAAAAAACAAAACAAACATTCATTTTAAGAAAACACATCCAGACTTTTATAATAAGTAGTGCAATCTGTTATATCATTGAAAGTTGCATTTGAATTCAAGTCTTCCATATCAATCTAATTATACATATATGACAAACTAGAGTTAAATAACAATGAAAACCACCATTTTCACATCTTGGAATTATTCATCCTTTTTAATTATGTTCCACATTTCCTTGTCATTTGAAAGAATAAATAATATTCTGATTTGCTGTCATCTGGCTTCATCTGGATGAGGAGCTATCATTACTTACAGTCAGATTAATATCCTCATCTTTGTTATTTTTACAATGTTTCAGCTGTTGTACCTTCCAAAACTTCATCAGGTGCCTGTTGATTAAGGTAATCATCAGGGAATTTCAAACTGAACCCTTTATTTGTAAAGGGTTTATTAGTTATTTATAATCACTTGAAAAAAAGGCAATAGCCAAAACACTGATAATAAAGACATTAGTCCAATTGTAAATAATATAAATTTTTGTTACTATCATATATCACAGTAAAAGGAATCTACAATGCAACACAGATCTTAATAGCTTAGTTTTAATATTCCCTGAAAAAGTGGTGTTCTTTATTAATCTACACTTTATTGTTCATTGAATAAAGTGAATTGAGACAGTTGTTATTTAAATATAAGTTAACACATTGTAAAGTTAAATATTACAACTTTTTGTGTTAGATCTGATTATGACTTCAAAAAGGTATTTAGAAATATAAAGAATTAAGAGTTTTGAAAATTCAGTGATTTTCGTTTACGCAAAAAAAAATTAACAAGCAACTTTCAAGTAAAAATATATAAAGGAATGATAGAAACAGCAAAAATATTCAAGAGGAGATTTGCATGAATAATAATACTAGCATCAAACATACATGACTGCATTAACAATGCTACAATAGAAATCAATGTGCAGTACAACCGTGAAATTTTGAACAACTTCTAGAATGTGACACTATGAGTTGGATATATGCGCACGCGTGTGTGTGTGTGTGTGTGCGCCCGCACATCTGTGTGTGTGTATATATACATCCCCACATCTGTGTGTGCGTGCGCGCGCACACATATGTGCGAGAAGATTAGTTAGATTTGACCTGGGCATCAAACTTCAAGACCAAATGATTAGATTAGGAATCTAGATAAAAACATATGGCGAAAAGGGTAGATAAGTGTTAAGTACTTGTCAAAATACGACGATAGGAAAAAGACCGGCTCTGGTCAAAACTTAAAAGGGTTTGAATTTAATGTCCCTGAATCGGAGTCAGCTAGGCTAAGAATTATTTTTATGTCCACTTTCTTCAAAGAGAGAAATGGTCATGAAAAAGTTATGGGTTTATTCGTGGGTGTCCCTTGTCCGGAAATGATGAAAGAGGATTCTCCATATATACGGCAGCGCTTTGGGCCACGGGGTAGTTAGACTTAGTTTAGGTTCGAGGTAGGTTGATTTAGGCCGGAGCACGTAACATCGAAGAGCGACCCATTAGCAGCCGGACATTGTTAGTTAGGATATATTTTTTCTTGCCAGCCGAGAGTCAGCCCGGAGTTGGTCGTCCACAAAAAGGTCACACGCCCTCCCTCCTCTTTTCGTCCTACCCAAGTTTGTAGTTGTGTTTTTCTTTTGCCTGTGAGCCTACCTCTCGCTCGATCCACCGCACAGAAATTCTACGACGTGGGGTCTATATCTTTGTGCAACGAGTTGCAGAGGTGGGTAGTCTCACAAGAATGTTTAACATTAAAAATGTTCGCTTATGATTACTAAGCAAGTAAACTACTATAACTTTGGGTATGGCACAAGGTAACCAAGGATAAAATATGAAACAAACAATATTCCTTTTTAGAAAAACAAGAGTAAAACAAATTATATTATAAAAACATACAACATGAGAATGAGAATATTCTTTAGGACAGATAGAGAGTTTGTTCAGTGTTCCTGTCAGTAAAATCAACTAAGATTAAATAATATTTTACATAGTAAATTTCTGTCATAGTTTCATATTGGAGATTAGGTAAGAGTTGTCTCTCTTTACCTGTTGAATATTGAATATATATTGTTTTTGTTAATGAAACAGATAAAAAAAATGAAAGTTTAAATTAAATATTACGTGAAAAAGTTGATTCAACAAAAGAGTAAAGTCTTTTGAAGAAAGTAAGTTGTGTTCTTCCAGGAAAGTTTGTTGTAATCGAAACTGGTGAATGTAATGTTGGTTGATATAAAAGTTGACTTTTGTGTTTAACAGATAAAACTCTTAAGCTTATAGCTTTTTTTGTATGAGTATATATTTTTAAGAATCTTTTGGCTGTAAGATAGTTGACTCGAAGTAAGTTTGTGTTATGTTCAAAGTTTCTTTTTGAATAAAATATTTGTTTAGCAAACTATATGTTCTTTGAGTAGAATTCTTGTTGTATCGATAAAAATCGTAGCTGTTAAAATTGAAGTGTAGTTTATTGGTGAGTGAGTGAGTGAATTCGAAAACTGGGATTATGTTAGGAAATCGAACTTAGAAACTTCAAAGATTTGAACGGCGTAAATTTGTTTTGTGTTATTTTGTTTGGCGTTCTCTTCAGACTGTGTAAAAATATCCAGTATTTGCTGTCTATATCAAAGAAAGGAAACAAAGACAATATTTTTTAATTTTTTTAAAATATGCAAAAATCACGTTCATTAAGAAAACAACACGAGTATTATTAGGTATTTATTGAGAATTGCAGTGGATCTAAGAAGATTGCGTGAATATTTAAGATACACACGGAAGTATGTGCCGCCAAAGAATAACTTCCTTTATGAGAGATTTATTAAAGTATGAGTCTCAAATTTATTTAATGTAAGACTACAATTATGGCACAAGACCGAAAAAGGGGAAGGGGTTCACACTAACTATCCTATACCTAACTAATCTGATTTACGACCCATTCACTCGTTACAATTTGCCCATTCACCACAAGAACTCATCAGTCACCAATCAATTCTCCATTCACCATAATACCGCATCCTCTCAGGGGGGCCTACAGAAAACGCGCCCCATGGCTTAAAATTGGATGATAATAAATTATATACAATATATATATAGTCTCAAATGGGACGAAATTTCGTTTTCTATTTCTATTTATAGATTTCTTAACAATGTTCCAGTTAGGCTTTGTAGCTGTTGCGAATTTTTCTGTGAAATGCGTGTGCAAATGTTGTATTTTTTATTTTTTAGCCAATAGGATCTCTGGAAACATTTAAATTAGGGATGAATTTCAGAAAGATTTTTTTACGTCGGCTGAGCATATTTTTGCACAAATTTTGACTGTTTTGTTATGGAAATTTCTCGAAGCTTATTTTATATTTAATAACCAATGAAATTCAAGAAAATTCTTAAAATTGAAATGAGGGTTACTAAAGAATAAATCAACAATAAATATTAAAAAAAACTTGTGTTTTACACTTTCACTAAAAATCTACTTTAGGTTTAATTAGTAATCAACAATTAATAAATTCATACATGATGATACAAACGGATGAGTCACAACAAATTAACAATACACTGAATTGATCGATGTAAAAAGTAAACAGACTGAAACCAGCATATGTGGATTTCCCTAAACAGAATTTCACAGCATCATGACCTCACCACAAACAACAGAGACGGAACCAACACCTGCAAACACAACCACAAAATCAGGTAGAAAGGTACTTTGGCCTACACATTTTAGAATATATATTACATACTGAAAAATAGTTTTTCGAAATGTTATCAATCTGCAGGGGGGTGGTATATAGGATCCAGATCCTATATTGTTCTCAAAACTTCAAAAATTAAACAAAACAGGCTTCAAATTAAATTACACAATTAACGTAATTTGATTTGTTCAAAAATATCAAATGGCATGGCATCGACACGTCTGACCTTAATTTGAGCTGATCAAAGGTACAGTTGCGCCAATATTTTAAAACATTTTCTGGAGTTTATCACGTGACTTACATTGCTTGTATAAACAACAAACAGTTAATAAACAGAGAGTGGGGAAAATCAACTGAAAAAGTTACAGGCGACGTGACGACACTCATCATAAAATAACTTTCAATTGAAGTCCAGGCAATAAGTTAAAAATCCTTTTTAATATAACCACAGTCTATTTCCTTCATTTAATGCAAACTAAATTCACATCGGCAAACAACGAAGCGACAGACACTCAAGTGTCAAACACGACGTAACACACACACCCACACACGCTTTCCCACAAACTTTGAACTGTTTATTTTGAATACAAACAAAATTACATTGAACTGAATTTTTCCAAATTCACACAAATTAGCCTACAACTTACAGTCTATCAAACTGGAGCATTATCTCACACATAATCTAAAAAGACAAGTTTATTTCACCATTTTAAACAACATCATTCATAAGTATTGTTTTGTTTTGTACATTTGTTATACAAATCTATTTATTTGTACAATTTCTCTTACCTGAATTTTCTTTTATTTTTATTTTTCTTCTTCTTCTTCTGATTATTATTATTATTTGGCATTGTGTCTAATATAAATTAGTGAGGGCAATTGACCCCCACAGTGTCACAACAAATTAATTACACTGAATTAATCGATGTAAAGTAAAACAAAAGAAAAAAAAATAAAGAAAACAATGTATTTAAAAATAAAATTATCACTAATGATGAAAAATTTTCTCCGTAAGAAGAAATTGTCAACAGCACGAAAAATAAAAGGAAGATAAAAATATAACACTAAGTAGATGTTAAAATTCTAATCAAGGTGTACGTAACTGCATTGATTGACAGTGTCAATTGATTGTGTCAAATTGACACAATCAATTCGACCATGGAAAGGTCCACCCCTTCACCTAAGAAACGACCTTCGCCTCTGGCAACACCGTCCAAATCGCTTCCCCTCAGTAGAGATCCCAGCCCTTATAGACATAGATATTTTTACACCCCTCTCCACATACCCAGTCCTTCCCCCGTTAAACAAAAATCCTCCTACACACCTCTGCATACTCCCAGTCCTTCCTCCGTTAAAAAAGCGGATATGCCACCTCCCTCTTCCAAACGTCAGAGAAGTCCTACACAGGAGCTAAAAGATAAGAAGAAAAAGGCGCAGAAGCTTATTTTCAACACGGGAGAGGATGTTTGTCGAATTTCCCCCTGCTCAGGCCGAGAGAGCCCGGGATTATAGAAATCGAATTAAAGATTTAAAGTACTTACTATCAATAAGGCAGTTTGCAGATATGGGCATTGAAGTGCCTCAAAACTTCCCGCTTGCCCAAAGGGTCTGACAGTAGATTTGGGCAATGCTCGATGAAGCCATTATGTCGTATACGATGGCCTTGCCGATTGCTATTGTACAAAATCAACAGTTGAAAAATTTAAAACAATTTTGTGCAGGGAGGGTCCCAGTTTTACTTCACCACTCCCTATATAGAGCCCTTAAATTGACTTTCCCCTGGGATATCGGCGAAATATCCCAAGACGGTGCCATCAAGACTGAGATGGGCCATAGGTCTATGGGAGAGGCTGTCGGTATCCTTACCCCAACCATGTTCAAACCAGTACTTCAACCCTAATCGGTCTTCACTGTGGCTCTCTGGTTAGTAAGTGTAAATGTCCGGGGTCTGAGGTCGGAGTCTCGCAGGGTGAGGCTCTCTCGCGACCTTCAGCGCCTCGGGTTGAATGTTTGTTGTGAGCAGGAGACCCGGTTTTCTTCTCATGACCGTGAGGACGTGCTGTCATAAGGGGTTCTCCCTTTATTCAGCATGTTTTGATGGTCGTTCGAGGGGTGTCTCTTGGCTAGTGAGCAGGTCTTTGAAGGCTGCATGTACTCTTGTCTTCGCAGATCCGGCTGGCAGGCTTTGCGTGCTGGATGTTACTATAAAGGATAAGGCGCTACGTCTCATTGGGGTTTATGCGCCCAATAGCTATACTGAGCTGCCTGCTTTGTTTCGGCAGATCGGGCCGTACTTGACGACATCTCGTCGGATAGTTTTTGCGGGGCATTGGAATGCCGTCCTTGACCCCGATATAGATCGTACATGGCAAAAACCGAGTACTAACAACCGGGATGTGAAACCATTTCAGGACTTTATCGATGAGTTTGATCTTGTCGATAAGTACCGGAATGGACACCCTCGGGAGGTAGCATGGACTTGGACAAATAGTGGCAACTCGGCTCCTCGGACGCTTGCTAGCTACCTCGACCGAGTCTTAGTTAGGAGAGTCGATGTAGGGCTCTTAAGGTGTCCAAGCTTCCATTACATAGTTTATTCCGATCATAAGCTTGTCCGGGTCCGTGTAAACTTAGATAAGCCTAATGTTAGGTTGGCCGGTTACTGGAAATTAAACTGTTCATTATTTGGTGAGTAGGATTTCCGGGACCAGCTGCTACTAATGATACAGGGGGAATTGACGGGGGCGGTTGTAGGAAACACCTGGTAGGATAAATTAAAATCCAAGATTAGAACGTTTGCTGCCGATTTTAGTCGTCGACTCAATCTAGATAGATTAGCGGCGCAAACGGCTTTAGAACAAAATGTTGATCGGGCAGTGAAATCCCGTTATAGTGCGTTAGCTAAGGGAGAGTTGTCCTCCTTGCTTATCAAGAAGGATCAAGCTCTGGTAATTAGAGCTAGGTTAAAAAGAATGTCCTCTGAAGCGACGAATATGGCCGCTGAATTGCGTGCAGAGGAAAATCGGAGCGCTCTCGGCGACATATCACGTGCGTCACATTGCCGGATAAGCGCACCGTGACTGCAAACGCGGGCATATGCGAGGCCTTTCGGGATTACTTTCAGGAACTTTTTCCAGGGAGCCCGGTCTGGGCCTTGCTCAGTTCGACGCCTATTTAGCCGACTATTCCTGCCTTGAGGCAGCTGAAGTGGCTGGGTGCAAGGGTCCCATCACAGAGTCGGAAATCTGGGAAGCGCTGAAGCAGGTTGGCCTGGATAAATCTCCGGGATTATATGGTCTTCCCTACGAAGTTTACTTGAGGCAGTCGCCCGTTTTTGTTCTTTTGCTGGAACTGATTTTCAACCACTGGATGAAGCAGGGGTCTATACCTCAACGCTTCACGAGAAGTGTGATCAAGTTGCTGCGTAATTTTACAGTAATAAATATAGTAGAGTTCAACAACTTACGCGTGTCTACACAAATCCACGATTCTACTCACAACGCACACACAGAAATTCGTATTACATTACACTATTCTTCTTCTGTGACTAATCCAAGTTTACAAACCAGCACTCTGTTAACTACACAAACAACACATGTCTAAATTGACTGTACTCCTTTCTTTATCAGACATTCTATTTCAACACAGAACATTGAATATTCTTATCCAAGAAATATTCTTAATAATATTTTATCTTATTCAAGATACAGTTAAAGGGAAAACACTTATTCTTCCTTAATTATCACACATTTGCACAATTGTTTTGTACTTGTTGTTTTAATATATATTTTATTGTTGATGCAAATTGGTTTCTCGTTGTTTTTCCTTGAATCATAAATGTATAAATGTTAAATGCTCTTACAACACGCAATCACATTTGATATCCTCAACGCATAACACAAGCAGCATTTACAATACTCCAGAGGAGATATGGTGCACCCTCCCAAAAAAAAGAAAAAAATAATCAATCAATAATATAACAATAAAACCTGATAATGTAAAAAATATAAGTATAAAAATATAAGTTCTTGCGCAAGAATAGCATGATTAAAAAAACAAAAAAGACAGCACTAAACAAAGGCTTTCGCTTTCATGTTCGAATCATTTGGTGGTCTTTTCCACCAAATGATTCCAACGTAAGCAGTTGGTCGATAAGTCACAAAATATTTCATTTATTTAAGAGAGCAATGGCAAAATTATACTCCTTTAAATTGTTGAAAGGAATGGCGTATATATATATATATAGTCAACGACAAAATTATTCATATGATGCCAGGTTTTTCCGTGTTTTAACGTGGTATTTAGAACTCCTCACTGATAAATTATAAAATAAAAGTACAATTGTGTTTATTTTTTTTATTTATATAAATAGAGATGTAATGACAAAAGTACGCAGGTGTAGGCTTTAAGAAAGCTTTATTCAACTGAGAATACAACGTTCGCGTATAGTGTCCTTTTGTAAACAGAAAAAGCTCTCAAAGAGGTGTAGCCGACCGTGGGGGTTAAGATGTGAAGAGATAGAAGGTTAAACTTTCCTGCTGGCGGGTCCAGCTACACGAGAATGTCGAACTTTAATTAATTCCAAAGAAGACAAAGAAAACAAACAATACGCTTAATCACCTGATATCCCACGATCTGCTCTCAGACAAGCAGTATGGTTTCCGCTTTGCCCGATCTACTGCCGATGTGCTTACGGCCATCACTGAATTTGTCTACCAAGCTATCCATAATAATGGTGAAGCTCGTGCCGTGGCCCTTGACATCTCCAAAGCATTCGATAGAGTTTGGCATGCCGGCCTTCTTCGCAAGCTCCAGGGTTATGGTATCACAGGTCGATTGTTTGACCTAATACAATCATTCCTGTCAAATCGGGATTTGAAGGTTGTTCTCAGTGGATTCATCTCCAGCTCCTATCCCACTAACGCAGGTGTTCCTCAAGGCTCCATCCTAGGCCCTACTCTGTTCCTCATATTTATAAACGACCTTCCTGGCGCCATAGACTCCCAAGTCGGCATCTACGCTGACGACACCACTATTTACTCCTGCCTCAAACACAAATCTAGTGAGGCAGACAAAGTTAACCTGGGAGCTCAAATTGAAAAGGACCTCCAATCGGTTGTGAACTGGGGTGAGAAATGGATGGTTAACTTTAACGCCTCTAAAACAAAACTGCTCTCGATTAACCACCACAAGGATCCATCCCTGCATCCCATTAGAATGTCTGAAGACCAACTTCTCGAGAGTTCCTCTCTGCGGCTGCTCGGTTTCACGCTGTCTGCTGATCTGAGATGGAATAAATACATCGAGTCTGTTGCATCAGCCACCGCAAGGGAAGTTGGTTCTCTGTGCCGAGCCAGGAAATTTTTCTCCCCGGAATCGATCCTCCAAGTCTATAAATCGACCATTCGCCCTTGCATGGAGTATTGCTGCCATATATGGTCTGGGGCCCCTGCTGTATATTCATATTTTTGTAGAAACTACAGCAAAAAAAAACATCATTTTCATATCATTTGTTGAAAGTATACAAAAAGACTCAAAAATTGCCATTATGGTTTTGTAGAAAAAGTTACATTTTTTTTATATTTTGCAAGCAAATGTTAAATGCAAAAGTTTTATTTTTGCTGAAATAACAATTATTAATTATGGATAATAATTATCCATAATTATTATATTTATGCTGGAAAATTTAAAACCTTAAAATCTGCCATTTGTAAAAAAAATGCAAAAAATAACTAATTATTATGCTGTGTACAAAAATAATGCAAAAACCTCCATTACATTTTTACAGAGAAAATTAGGAAAAAAATAAGCAAAATCATTGAGTTTTTCTTTGCGTAAAAATTTACAAAAATTAATATTGTCACGTTTTTTAAAAAGAAAATGACCAAAAAAAATTGGCCAATATTTCACAATGCTAGTTACGTGAGCTTAGTTACGGCGCTAAATCAAGGTGGAAGGCCTGTTGCATTCTCGTCCAGAACTCTAAACCCCTCAGAAAAAGAGAAAGAAGCTAACGCGATCATCGAAGCAATCCGGGAATGGAGTCATTACCTGAAAGGTAAATATTTTATTCTTGCCACGGACCGAAAAGCTCTATCCTACATTTTCGATAAGCATAAAGCTTCAAAGACTAAAAACGACAAAATTCATCGCTGGCGATTTGAACATTCCACTTACAAATATGGCATCAGATATTAACCCGGCATCAAACACGCATGCCCAGATGTGTTAACAAGAGCACATTGAGCTTCTTTCTTAAATATCGATCTTAAAGAATTACATTGTTAAATATAAAATTTGACATCCTTATTTGCGCCTATAGTGGAAAGTTTGGTGGTTTGTTAATGAGTTCTGATTTGAAAGGATGTCTGTTAGAATCTGTTATTGAAGATTCTGTAAATTAATTGCAAAAGAAAAATTTACATTTAAGAATTTACTGTTCATGTAAGTAGTAAATGTTTGTAAAATTGAATGCAATTTTGTAAACAAAGAAGTTATCTACCTTTGATTGTTTTGTGTAATACAATGTTCTCGAATGTTGAGAAATAAAGTTGATTTGTTAGCAGGAATTTTTTTAACTTCTGCGTAAGAAATTTGGTGAGTGAATGGGAATAGAGTTCACTGGTGAGTTTTGGTGAGTGAGTGTGAATATCGTTAAGTTTGTATAATGTTTGTATGGACGAAAAACTTAAGATTGTGTAACATGAAGTTTAGTTGCAATTCGTTTGATGTCACAATGCTCACGATATTTATTTGTACTATGGTACAAAATGTGGCACAAGGCCAAAATAGGGATTGGGGGAAAGGACGGTCTTCATCTGTCTTAACTTTAAACTTAGCTAGCCACAAACACTGGCCCAAACATACAAACAATAGTCCTAACACCAAAACAACACATTCTTACCTACCTTTCTTACTACATCCACCATAATACCTCATTGTCTCTCCGAGAATCCTAAATAGTCCCCATATGTACAATTCTTTGTCTGTGAGGTGAGGGGAACAAAACAACAATTTAAAAAATCCCCAATGAGTATGTGCAATATGAATATAATCTATTTACAAGAAACTAAACAAAATCATGTTAGTAATGCCCCCACACACACACACACACAATCCTAAAATATGGCAGAAACATCACTTAACTGGACGAAATCGATGCGGGATTATAATAGTATAAAACATTCATTCAACCCAAGCACTCACACAGACACGCACGCATTCAGACACAACAACAAATACGAAAACACACACGCGAAACGAAAGGCACCCCGCATCTACCAGAGAACTTACATCACTGACAACCTAACGAGGGAGGGGATGGGGAATTAAACCAAAGAAAAATAGGGACAGAAATAAAAGGGGCCGATGAGCATACATACCCTAGCTAAGTTAACTGAAAAAAGAAACTAAAGATTCAAAAACACGCCTAAAACTAGCCTAATTTTGGGACGAGTTACCTATGTTCAACCCAGGAAGAACAATATCCTGATGCCTAACCGGCATCAAAGTGCCACTCCAGTTCAGCCCCTTTCACTCGACACACTCGCGCAAGATTCACACACCTTTTGCCAAATTCTGATGAAGTGAGCCGCCGTTTTTCCGTCCTAGTTTTGACTTTAAGCTGATGCTTAAAATACAAGATCAGTTGGGAAGAAGTGAGCTTCTCGCCTCCATAGAATCCCTTCTAACGTGCCGTCCAAATCACGACCCTCATAACACATAGCAAGCAAAAGAACACATATTGTCCAACCTCCGTCAACGGCGGTGCCACATTGCTACAAACAGAACTGGCCTCAAGGACAAAGAACTTTCCCTGCAGCATGCGGACCATGAGGCCTTCAACAAACTTGCACAACGGAACTACCACCATGCAATGAAAGAAGGCTTCCTCACCACAGCGTCGGCAGTTTAGAGATTTCTCCAAACACGCTGAACAAATCTTTTGGCGACCCAGAGGGCCCCACGAATCACCAGCCAGGTGAGGGATGCCTCATCGTTATTGAGACATTTCAACCCGAGTGCCCAAGGCCATATTGAGCGAGCCTCCTGCTTCGTAAGGCCGAGCTCGTCAATCAGCTTATCACGGACGGACCCCATGACTAACACCTGATATAATGGCCTTCGAGACAACGCCTGGACGTTGGAGAGGCCATCCGACGCCCATAAGAGGCGTTTCAGAGCAAGACGACATTCACGGTAGAAGTAGCATTCGGCTCGGGGTAAACGGCGGGTTTCCTCCTCACACGAGTGCACACTTCTCAGGGATGGGAAGTTCTTACGAGCATCTTCCTTCGAGAAGGCGCCCTCCTCATCCGACTCGCAACACATTCTATCTAGGAACGCGATGCGAAGCCTATATTAACGAATCTCAATGCTAGGCATACCTAGACCGCCTTCGGATGGATGAAGGCAACAGATCTTCTGAGATACCCTAGCGGCCTTGACACCCCACAAGAAGAACACGAGCCTTACTAATGATATTAGTGTGGCATACGGAAGTGGAAGTACAGAGAGTCGATGAAGGAGCATCGGATAGATGTGTGAAATGTGCGATTTCGACCTTCCCTTGTACCTCTGACCAATTCATATCCAAGAACTGAAACATCATCAGTATAGGCAGAATATCTGGCCGAGGTGCTAGCATCAGGAAGGGAAATTCCACGGATTCGCCTTTAACTTGCGAAGGAAAGGTTCCAACGCAAGCATATGCGAAAGCGAACAACCTGGACGAATGGAACGAGACCATGCGAAAGGTTCCGATCTTACCCCATTCACTTCCACCAGCGCACCGGGTGTCGCATACAGAAGTCGGATCCAGGTGCAAAAGTCCGGCCCTAAATCGGCCGCCGAAAGGACAGCCTCCTGGAATCGATGGTCAACACTATCGAAGGCCTTGTACTGATCTAAATTGATCAGCGTGGCTTCACTGTCGACTTTTTCGATGATCAAGCGTACCATATGAAGGTTGTCCTGAATAGTCCTAAACCTTCACAGCACAAGTCTGTTCGGTGCCAATCAGACTAGAGAGGACAGCCTGCAAAGGGTTCGCTAACATCTTTGCTAAAATCTTTAACTCTGTATTTAACATGATTAAAGGGCGAAAGTTATCTAACCCATCCCCACCGTTCTTGTTCTTACGCAGCAACTTGATCACACTTCTCGTGAAGCGTTGAGGTATAGACCCCTGCTTCATCCAGTTGTTGTAAATCAGTTCCAGCAAAGGAATAAAAACGGGCGACTGCCTCAAGTAAACTTCGTAGGGAAGACCATATAATCCCGGAGATTTATCCAAGCCAACCTGCTTCAGCGCTTCCCAGATTTCCGACTCTGTGATGGGACCCTTGCACCCAGACACTTCAGCTGCCTCAAGGCAGGAATAGTCGGCTAAATAGGCGTCGAACTGAGCAGGGCTCAGACCGGGCTCCCTGGAAAAAAGTTCCTGAAAGTAATCCCGAAAAGCCTCACATATGCCCGCGTTTGTAGTCACAGTCCGCTTATCCGGCAATGTGACGCACGCGATATGCCGCGGAGATGCATTCCTACTTTCCTCTGCACGCAATTCCGCAGCCATATGCGTCGCCTCAAGAGACATTCTTTTTAACCTAGCCCTAACTACCAGAGATTGATCCTTTTTGATAAGCAAGGAGGCCACCTCTGCCTTAGCTAAAGCTACTTCCCCACTATCATGGGATTTAATTGCCAGATCTACCTTTTGCTCACAAGCCGTTTGCGCCGCTACTCTATCTAGATTAAGTCGACGACTAAAATCGGCAGCAAACGTTCTAATTTTCGATTTTAATTTGTTCTACCAGGCATTCCCAACCACAGCCCCCGTCAATTCCCCCTGCATCATTAGTAGCAGCTGGTCCCGGAAATCCTGCTCACCAAATAATGAGCAGTGTAATTTCCAGTAGCGAGCCATCCTAACATTAGGCTTATCTAAGTTTACACGGACCCGGACAAGCCTATGATCCGAATAAACTATGTAATGGAAACTTGGACACCCTAAGAACCCTACATCGACTCGCTTAACTAAAACTCAGTCGAGGTAGTTAGAACGCACCTCTGCAGTCGAGCCGCCACTATTACTCCAAATCCACACTACCTCCTGGAGGTGTTCATTCCGGTACTTATCGACAAGATCAAACTTGGCGATAAAGTCCCGAAATGCTTTCACGTCCCAATTGTTAGTACCCGAATTTGACCCTATACGATCTATGCCGGGGTCAAGGACGGCATTCCAATGCCCCGCTAAAACTACCCGACAAGATGTCGCCAAAAACGGCCCGATCTGCCGAAACATTATATGTTATCATGGACCATATCTGTTGGTCAGGAACACCAGTCCTCACGACAGTTACCCTCTTTGCGTTTGGAAAGTTTTTAGGATTTTCCACATGTAAGTTATTGACATTCTTAAGTTTCAAAAGAGGTTTCAAAGTCTCTGTAATTTTTTACTTGTGTCGCTAACCGTTCTTCTTGTACTTTCAAACTTTCAATTTTGCAAACATCTTCTCCGGTATTAAAACAAGGGTTGGTGATCTTTTTCTTGGTTACTAATTCTATCTCGTCCGTTGAAGGACTTCTTTGTCTTTTTTCTTTTTCTATTTTTTTTCTTTTTTGTGGGGAAGTGATGGGAGTTTGGACAGGGGATGTGTTAGGGCTATGGAAACGGGTAGGTTTTCCTGGGCTAAGGATTTAGGACTGGGAGCCTTCTTGTGGGTAGTCATTTTGGAGGGGGGAGCAGTATTTGTGTTATAGGAGATGAAGCCATATGCGGCTGTTTATTAGCGGGGTATGCTGGAGCCGAAGATGAGCCACTTAATTTTTCAGCTTGCGGGAGTTTCTGAGTAAGTGATTCTTTCAATTTTTATTTTTTTTATTTTCTTTTTTTTTTTTGTAGGCTGGTTCGTAGTGCTGGAGTCTTTCGGAATAGCTGGTCGGAGAGACGCCCTTGAAGCTGCTAGAGGGAGTGGTGCTTTTTGTGACTTTGCCTGTTTTAGTTGTTGTGGAACGAGGTCCCGCTGCCTGGAGCTTCCCTTTTTCCCTACCAACGACCTGCCATTCTCCCTCTCCCTTCTCCGCAACCGCACTAGCGGCGAGCAAAGTCTCCTCGGGAAATTGGGGCTGAGAGTTGGACCCAACCGGGGGATTATCTACACCGGTCCTGATCGTTGGCATGCCCATTACAGGCGAGACGGAAACAACAGACTCGACCAAAGGAGGATTTGGTTGGGCGGGGGCCAGAACTTAAGAGGCCCTCTTCTCTGTGCAGGAAGAGGACAGGTGACCAGTCTGTCTACAGTTCCAGCATGTTGGTCTACTCCCGGTGACGATTATCGGCATTTTCTGGCCCTCTACATCCAGACAGTTGGAGATGGAGATGAAGGCCTTCCTATCAATCATGACCTCAAAACTCCACCCCTCGGTCAGATTGTCAGAAGAAGCCCTGAGTATCTGTCCAAACTGGCAAAGATAGGCAGCCAAGTGCTCCCCGACGATCTGAGGAGGAACGTCATATACTGATGTATGGTCCTCTGCTTACCTTCAAATTCAATGCGCAGAATTAGGTTTTTGGTTATTAGGTCTCTTGTTGTTGCTGCTTCACAATCGGCAGGCGTGGGTAACAGTACGTACCACATAAAAAAGCCTTTTCCTTTGATAACCCTCTGAGCTCTGATGCCCAGAGAAGTCAAGGCTTTGATAACGGTGTCTTTTGTGGAGCGACAAATTTTGCGCGAACGGTTGTCCACCAAAAAAACTTACAATTCTTTTTTCAACCTTCTTAAGTTCCACGGGATATGACAAGAGCCTACCTGCTGTGACCAGATGTGCGTAGCTCTTGGTTTTCTCTAGGAACTCCGTTATGTTGACTTTACATTTTGGTGGGGACGTCCAGCAAGAGGGCGTCTCTCCGACCGCTACATTTTCGTCTTTGTTTTCATTGTCGTTACTTTTCTGGTTCTCGTTTGAAGAATTTTGACCATTCTAGGCCACCTTACTTTTGTCTGAGAAACTGGTTTTTCCCAAATTTTCAACATTTGGGGGACACCATACTTTCGGTGGAAACCGAATTTTCGCCTAAATTTTTACCCTCTTTGGCATCCATTACTAATTCCCTGACATTATTATTATTTTCAGAAAGCTTATCAGATGGATGTTTCTTTTTCTTAGTCCCAAAAACATTTTTTCTAGCTGTCTTCTTGGCACCCATTTTTTTCTTTTAAAACAAGATGTGATTTTTTTCTTTTTCACAAAAAAAGAGATAGAAATGCAAACAAAAAAATAAATACGAATAAATCACAAAAAGAAATTTAACTGACAAAATAATAAAAAAAACATCAGTTAAACGTGGAAATAAGGGTTACTTAAAAGAAAAACGTACGCAAAAAGGACAATGTACGGCAAAAATATAAACGGCAAAAAACAGGAAAAACACACAAAAATCTATTACTCAAAAGAATAAAATTACACGCAGTAAGTCAGTAAAACAATAAGTCTATCTTTTTTTAAAATAATACAACACTAAAATTAAAACAAAACTCTTCTGTAACCCCCTTGCCTTGATCGATCCACTATCTTTCTCCACATCCTCTCCTTTACCACTCCTATCTGCTCTTCCTCCAAACCTTCTGTAACCCCTTGCGTGCTAGTGGCTTCCAGCCTTGCTTGGGGTGATAAGCTTAAAAAAAAAAACGTTACACAAGGAAAATACGAAACAATAAATCTAATCACAGAACCAAAATAGCTGCCTTTAAAAAAAACGAGTCAACCCGATAACAAATGAAAAAATAAACAAAAGAAAAAACGGACAGATTAGACAAAATAAATACAAAAAATTAGAACAAATATGGACACAGAATTTTTAACAAATAAAATACAGAAGACTTAACGGATATTTAAAAGGAAAACAACGAAAGAAGTAACACGTAACAAATAAACAAGGAAAATTAAAGTCTGACGGAAAAATAACACGTAGAACAATAAACAGATAAACTCTGGCAGGGGTTACAGAAAATAAAACAGAAAAAATAAATTCAAAAGGTAACTTAAAAGTAAAAGAAAATCAAAAAGAAAACTAATAATAAAAGAATAAGAGCAAAATAAAAGGAAAAATAATAAATGGGGAGGGTAAGAAAGTGAAAAAGAAAAAATCAAAAACTTTTGCAGTCGTAAGAAAAGAACGCAAGAAAAACGGTAAAAAATATATCAAACTTAACCAGAATGTAGTTTACAGTTAAAAAAAAACGTAGAGTGTCAGGAAAAAGTCGAGTGATAATCACCAGTCAAAATCATTCTGCAAAACGGAACGCTGGTTGATGTCACAATTGTCACTGGAGAGTATGAATGAGTTTCTGTTTTTATTTGCTTCGGGTGGCTCACAGAGAGTTGGCGCAAACTTGGATTTCAGTCACGAGCTGTAAAAATTAACTAAGCGTGGGTGGATATTCACACCTACTTGTATATTTATTAACCAATGAGGGCTCGAGATTTTTTTGAAAGTGTTCTGTGATCCACTTTTTACACAGATTTGACCAAACTATTTTTGGGTATTGGAATAATGTAGAATTTGGGTTCTTCCTTCATCCACACCTTTTAAAATTACTTTTCTAATTTTTTCCTTCACTCTCTTCTAATGTAATACTTGACAATTTTATCCTTTATTAGTGGAGGGGATTGCGAAGGATCCTCTGTGTGACCGGCTCGGCTTGTCGGCATCAGAGTTGCGCTCTTTTTGGTTTTGGGCGCCGGCGGCGGATTATCTCAGCAACCCTGAGTTTTCGCTTAACTGTGCTACCTCTCAATGATGTACTCTTGAGATGGAACGAGGCAGATTTTCCAGACTGTCATCGGTGTGACCTTGGCTTAGAGGAAACGGCTTCGCACGCCTTTTATCATACTCTTCATGTACGCCCTTTCTGGGATTATGCCGGCAAGTTGACGGCTCGTATCGTTCCGATCGGCTCGGGTTCATCGATCTCGCGTACGCGTGTGACAATGTGTTCTCCGAAGTAAAACGGGTGGTATTTTTTACGTTGCTAGCCGTGGCAAGAATAGTGGTGTGGACGACGCGAAAGGAGGGAATCTTGCAGAATGAACGTTATTCGCATCAGAATCTGGTTATTTTCTTTAAGCATCAGCTTAGGGTAAAATTCAGATTGGATCGAAAGCGTTTGAATTTACAGATTTCAGCGATAGGTGGGTGACTGAGGCAATCCTGGTTCGTGAAGACGAGGCTAGCCTTGATTTTCTCTTTTAAGTCCCCTTAAGTGCAACGGGGCGGTTTCCTGTTAACCCTCCCCTGGTTAAGTTAGGCACTATTTTGTTTTCCTAGTTAATATGAATAAATGTTTTTCCAGGCTATCTCATTTGTTATGACCCATGTCGAGATTCCCAATCTCCCCAGTTTGTTTTTGTCCCCTGTTTTCATCTTGGATGGATCAGCCTTTGACTTTTTCCATTCCCTCATTTATTTTTACCCTCCCATTTTATTAGTGAGTGTGCTGCTTGATTCTGTCTAGCGGCAAAATACAACGGCCTCTCTTATTATTTTGAGGGGTGGACGGGTCCTGCTAACATTGTTTTTGATTTGATTTGATTTTGAGTTACAAGTTTAAGTTTGTTTTGGGGTTTTACCTACTCCCCATCATTTCATGAATCATGAAATCTTTGTAAAAAAAAAAAACTCAAAAAATCTCATGGGCTTTTTTGTAGGTCTCCTGTGAATATGCGGTATTTTGGTGTATGCAGGATTGAGTGGTGATGAATAAATTCTTTTGGTGAATGAGTAAATTGTAATGAATGAATGGGTCATGAGTCTATGAAAGTCTAAACGTGAAATTATTATGAAACGGTGACGTGTTCTAAGAGATTTGTCTCTTTACAGAGAAATTAATTTAAGAAAATTTTATAGTATTTTAAATTTTTTATTTTTGAATAAAGCATCTTCGAAAGGTAAATAAAAGTCAATAAATTGTTAGATAATTGCGGAAAAAATTACTAAGTAGGTAAAAGCTCCCCAAAAATGCGTTCACTTAGATTTCTTAAATTTTGTATCAATTCTAGCCAGCCATACTCGCTATTATCGCTTTGTCTCTCATCGGCCATCCATTATCGCTTCAGATAAACTATGATAAGCAGGACCAATCATTAAATAAATGGTTGTATATATTTTTTTATGCTATAAGTAATATTTATTCCAAATCATATTAATTTAACGTTAAATTTTCTAATTTTACTGAAATAACGTGTCAGAAATATATTTTTTGAAAGAATTTTAAAATCGATAATTTTTTGTTTACAAAATTCTTAAAATTAAGAAAGTGGCCGATTTTAAGAAATCAAAATTAAATTTGACATTCCAATCTATATCATTTCTATCTGAAATACACCAGAATATTTTACTTACTGGAAATAATAAATTTAATTATTTAGCTTTCAATTAAAGCTTAAATGAAATCTTCAGGAATGTTTTTCTTTTTAAAAATCCATTTTAAACTTTAGGTATCGAAAATTTATGCCGAAATAGTGGATGTACCTAGAGAAAAGTGATGAAGATTTTAAGGGAGCACTATTTGTCACAAGGCAAACTCTTGCTTTGTACACAGAACTTTCAACCCTCGAGAAATATGAGGATGAAAACATCACTGGTTATGTTATACGCGCCGAGAATGCTATCGCCGCTCTACGAAATTGTAGGGAGACAATTTCAGATCTATTAGTGATAGCTATGATGCTGAAAGAACTCCCACCTAGTTTCAACACTCTAAAGGCGATAGTTACCCAAAGAGCAACACCACAAACTCTTCCAGAATTCAAGTCATCACTCCGTGCATATGAGGATTTATCATCCCGCTACCACTTTTTTTTTATCAATGTTGATTTTTGTGAAAATCTGTGCAAAAAGCAAATCACAGAACTTATCCAGCTTCATACATATTTTCAGAAATCCTCAATTTCTAATTGGTCAACAAGCACACAAGTGGGCGTTGCAATCCACCCACGTACAAGTCTTTTTCCAGTGCGTGATCAAGTCAAAATTTCAACGCTTTTTTCTCAGTAGCCGACCACGTGTTACGTTGATTATAAATACCAGACACGAGTTCGTTCTTACTCTCTCTTAATTTCATTCGCTTATTAAAATGTAGCGTTCCGACCCCGGTTCGGGCGGACGCTATGAAAACATATTCACACACGCACACATACACGTACGTACGAAACTTAATTACATAATATTACAAGCAATGGAAACTTAATTACAAACATTACGGAACATTCAATTCTTCTGAAGCAAAAAGTAAATCAACACATAAACGAACAAACACTC
The DNA here is from genome assembly GCA_964036315.1 of Acanthosepion esculentum. NCBI lineage: Eukaryota > Metazoa > Mollusca > Cephalopoda > Sepiida > Sepiidae > Acanthosepion > Acanthosepion esculentum. The sequence goes on from OZ038485.1 coordinate 74,490,261, forward strand.
TTTCACAGTGAGACAAAGGAAAAGTCAACCAGACACATCGCTGCTGCGCTGAAGAAATTTAACTTGGATATTCCATTTTTTTTTCCAATTCTTCACCAGCAAGAAATTACTTCAAAAAAAGTTTTTTCTGAAGCTACAAGTTTACCGAACATAATTTCAGCTTTTCAGGACACAATTCAAGAATCTTTCTCACTCAGTTCTATTCAACAAAATTTGCGCTTGGTGAACATTTTCTTTTAGCGGCAAGATTTATTGTAATTATTTTCAGAAGTACAAAAACTAAATTTTATTTAGTATCAAACAGAAACTTCTTGAAATATCAAGTAAATATTCAAAGTCCTATTTTACCAAACACATTCTCACAATATTCATATTACACAAAACATTTTACTAATTCACAAAGGATATTTCTTCTAAAAAAAAAAAAAAAAAGAAAAAAAAAACTCCTCTCATTGTGGGACCTGATAAATAAAAATCTTTATTTCAAAGAACAATTTTCAAATAATTAATTTCTTAGTTAAGAGTAAGCAACTCTTATTTTTGCATTGTAAAATTTCTGTACCAAAGTTTTGAAGGAATATTTTAAATTTTTTTTTTTCAATTAACATTACTGAACTTTGTAATTCAGCTTAGCTCAGCTAAATATTCTGGGCAGTTTATTCTTATTTATTGTATAAATAATACAATAAATAAGAATAAAAAATATAAAATATATAAATATTTTGTTATTGTTTTACGTATGTTGTCATCTTTTGATTGCCTTGTTAGCCTTGCGCCATACATCAAAAATTAAATGTTTGTGGAGGAGTTAATTTTTACACACACGGCCGACCTTATGTAACTAAAAAGCCTTCTGATCACTTTTCAAACTTATTTTACCTTCTCCTCCGCAACAAGGAGAACACCAAAGTCAAAAAGGAGGATTCCAGTATGAAAACATCATACAAGAAAGACTCTCCCACGTGTTTTCGATGCATTAAAAATAGCCACTTCGCCAGAAACTGTACTAAAAGCAGATGGTGTAAATTTTGCAAAGTGAGGATACATGATACGAAATTCTGCAGAAAAAAGCAGATAAATAATGTTGAAAAAAAAAACAGTTATGTATATTACAAGGTAAGAATAAACCCTCACATTATTTTGAATAACTTCGAATTATTAGTCTATTATGGGGGCACTGCCCATATTACTAATGATGAAAAAAATTGTCAAATTTGAACAAGATTTTAATCCAGAGGAACATTATATTGAGCTTGCCGATGGATCAAAGTAAATAACATTGTATTAAAGAAAGGAACCACTAAAATAATTTTGCAACATACAAATGGAAAATAAAGCATAAAATTTATTCGTACCTAGTTTCAAATAAAAACATCCTATCTGTACAGGCCTCTGTAGGAAAAGGCTCTAGCGTAAAATGTTCACAAAACCATACTACACTAACTACCAAAGATGGCGTTAAATTTAAAATAAAGAAACAAGGAAAATTATATTATCTGAAAAAATGCATAACAGAAAGTGTCAACACCAGGCACAACCTGAACAAATGGCACAAAGTATTCAGCCATTGCAATATTCCTGATATTTTGAAAATGGAGACTATTGCTGATGGAATAGGTATCACTGGAAAAACAAGTTCCACATCACCATGTGAAACTTGTACTCTGGGAAAAATGCCAAATGTGTGGTCAAGAAAGCCATACGATAAAGCTAGATTTTCTTTAGAACTAGTGCATTGTGATTTAGCTGGGGGAATAGAGCCGTTAGTATGTTATAACATTCACTGACAACTATTCAGGATATGTGATGGCATATTTCCTCAAAAGTAAACGCAAAGCAAATTGACACCACGAAACAATCCTTGGCTGATAGCACTCCTTTTGGAAGTGTTAAGAGACTAAGGAGTGATAATAGTTCGGAATTCACATCAACAGAATTCAAATCGCTTCTTGTTCAACATAAAATTCGACACGCAAAATCTGACTTGTCCTCCCCACATTAAAATGGAACCGCTGAAAGAGGGTGGTGAACACTATTCGAAATGTTTAGATGTATGTTGATTGAATCTCATTTAAGTCACAAACTATGGCCATACGCTTTCCTCTCTGCCTGCTACATTCTTAACAGATGTTATAATCACTGACTGAAGTTAACTCCTTATGAGGCATTCAAGGGAATGAAACCAAATGTTGAAAATATGAACATTTTTGGTACAATATGCTATGCCTATGTACAAGAGAAAAAAAAGTTAGAACCCTGATTGGAAAAAGGGATTTTTATAGGGTACGATAAATACAGCCCAAACTATTTTGTGTATTTCAAAGAAAAGAAATCTGGGAAGAAAGTACGATTGGTCACTTTCACCAATAAATTGATTGGCAATGAAGGGGAGACTACTCAGGAAATTCAAAGCCAAAATGAATGTGTTGAGACTAATTCTCTTCCATTGATAAACTTGGAGAACACAATATTGATAAGAATAAGACAAATGAATTTCTGTTAGATTCTTGTGAGGGAGATAGAGATAATAGCAACAATCAATTTAGGGATCAGATAACAGGATAAATGACAATACAATACATACTTGTGAAAGCAGAAACACAAGGTACCCACTGAGACAAAGAAAACCACCCACTTATTTGAAAGATTATGTCACAGGTAATGAACTAAATGATGAAGAATGTGTAAATTCCTGTGGAACAAAAATTATCCATGTGATGTATTATGAAGCCATAAATTCAACTGACACAGAAAAATGGAAATTGGCAAAGAAGAGAGACATGGATTCCTTAAAGGAAAACAATACTTTCATTCTAACAACCCTTCCTGAGAACAAAAATGTAGTTGGTGGCAAATGGGTGTATAGTATTAAAGTAAACAATAAAAACAATATAGAGTACAAAGCAAAATATGTTGCAAATGGGTACAGCCAGATAAAAGATGAAGATTACTATGAAACCCACCACAAAAATGACTACTATCCGAACCCTGTGCAATATGATTTTATAATCCACCAAATAGATGTCAAATCAACATACCTAATTGCTGAAATAGACTGTGATATATTTCCCCAACAACCAGAAGGGTACATTACTCCAGGCAAGGAGGGACTTGTTTGGAAATTAAATAAGTCACTCTATGGACTAAAACAGAGGGGTAAAATTAGGACTGATCTACTAGAACTTCTACAGGAAAATTTTAACCAAAGCATTATTGACCCATGCATGTTTGTGAGGGTTGGTGAAAATATAATTATTATTATTCTCATATGGGTTGATGATATTTTGATTGCTGCCAATAACTTAAACATGTTAAGGGAAGCCTAACTCTACGCATGCAAAGGTTTGACATGAAGGACTTAGGGAAGCTCTCACAATTCCTTGGTATAGACTTTATAATGAAATCTGATGAAATAGAAATGAACCAATAGCTGTATACTGAAAGAGTACTAGACAAATTTAACATGCTAGACTCAAACCAACGCCCTGCAAACAGAAATTAATTTTTTCTAAAGAAGCTGATGCCTTTGACCCTACTAAATATACAGAGGCTATAGGAAGTTTAATTTACTTATCAACTTGTGCCAGGCCTGATATTTCCTGGGTCATAAAATATTATCCAAGTATAAACAGAACCCCACAATAGAACACTGGAATGCAGTGAAACATCTATAGAGATATTTGAAAGGAACTATTAATTTTTCAGATGTGAAAGCAGCCTGAAATTAACAGGATTTACTGATGCTGATTGGGGAAGCTCTGAAGACAGGAAAAGTACATCTGGATATTGTTTCTTCCTAAATAAACAAGAACCAGTTATCTCTTGAAAGTGTAAAAAGCAGCCTACTGTAGCTTTATCTACATGTGAGGCTAAATATGTAGTGATGGCGCCAGTCATACAGGAGGCAAAATATCTCCTGCAATTGGTGAATGAGATGAACTGCACAAAGGAACTGAAACAAGCAACATTACATTTTAATAATCAGAGCACAATTTTCATAGCAAAAAATCCTATTACAAGCCAATGGGTAAAACACATAGATATAAAATATCATTTTATACGGGACAAAATTAATGATGGTACAATACAACTAAACTATGTGCCAACTGATGAGAATACAGTAGACTCCTTCACCAAACATCTGGCAAGAACCCACCTAGACTCAGTAAAACCGAAATTATCAGGATGCAAAGTTAAAAGTGAGGTATTAAAGATAAAATTTGACATCCTGATATACACCCCCTTCATTTGGAACTTTTCCCTTTTAGAATTACTTTTCTCCTTTTTTCCTTCATTCTCTTCTTATGTTAATCTTCAATAAATAAACATCTGTATAATTTTCCTCCCATAAATTGTGGACCTTATTTATTTCAATTTGACCACTGTGTATTTGGATGTCTAACTTAACATGCATGATAATCTATGGCATCCATAGAAAATTTCTGCTATGTTGATGTGAATGTGTCATAAAATAAAAGCAATGCCATTCAAGTAAAGCAAAATGAATATGCAGCAGAAATGAAGAAAATTCCAATTACTGCAAGTAGAAAAAAATGATAGAACATTCCCAAAGAACAGAAATTAAATGGATGCAACAACTGCTCAGCCAAATTGGTTAGTGACACAGACATGAACAGATTTGAGTTTCAATATATTTGAAGTCAATATGTCAAAGCAGCATAGTTGAGCAGTTACTGAAAGCCAAGCAAAGTAAGCTCAAATAAATATCTGCTTCCCCAATCTTGGTAGTGTTAGAGAATGGAAAATAGATGTCTTCATGACTTGAGACCCCATCTGGAAGTGCTCAGGGACATGTAATATTTCTAACTGGTAAAGAGCAGAGAAGTTGTCTACTATCTTGGACATCCAACAAAATTAAACACAAGGTGTCCAGCACGTTAGCATCAATGTATGATGCAACTGATGAAGCCATCTATCTGGGTAGTCTCTTAACAGAGACTTACTGTAACAGCTATACCATAAATAAAATACCCTTTACTGTATACACAAACAATAGATCTTTACATCAAAATATTCATTACACATGGAAAATCCATGAAAAATGACTCTGAAGAGTGATCACTCGGGGAGAGATACAGTCTATAAAATGGGTCCACACCACCTTTCAACTTTCAGATGTAGTGACAAAGAGAGGAGCAGATTCTAGCAGGCTGCCAGAAGTTCTTACCATTGGAAAACATATCAACCAATTTCACTGTAACTTTATTTAAATCAACTAAATCAGTAACCTCCTCATCATTCTCCTGTTCAGTGACCCTGTGTTTGAAATCTAGCCAGAAGGCATCACCCACCTTACTCCTTAAACAGAGACATTCATGTGTCGATTTTTTCCTGGGGCTTTATAACCTCTACTTATTTACCTTTTCCAAGTATCACCATTGCCATCAGCAACATGTTCTGCTCAGGCTAAGGTTAGATTACTTTCAGTTTTACATTATGATTCTTTGAAGTTTTGTTTCATCATTGATTGTCACTTAAGGTATTTAATTTATTCCTGGTATGCTTCTTCAATGATACATTCACAGACTATTTGCTTTGAAAATCCTGTGAATTAATCTTCAACATTCTCTACATGTGAGTAAACAGAATAGATGTCCAAATTTTTCATATTGTCAGACAATTTCACTTGAAATGCTGTAGTAGCATTGGATACGACATGGATGAACTCTAACGTACGTATTTTCATGTTTCACAAGAATCTGCTTATTTTCACTCCTGATAATGGTGCCTGGTCCCATCCAATTCTGGTCAATCCCTTTTGAAATGAACTGGATCAGCATTTGTGAATTCAATTCCTGTAGATGGATGGATTTGATGACACAAAGCTCTCCACAGTTTTTCCAAACTTTCGGCCTGGATAAATGCCCTTTATCCATATGCAATACATTGAGATTGTTTGCTACAATCTTGCTAGAATTACATTCACGAGCAGGTAACTAATTTTAAAAAAAATACAAGGCCGATTAGAATTGTAGCCAAATACAAGCTGGTTAGGATTTGTGGGGTCACTCACATCATAGCATCAGAAATTAGCCTCGCATTCACAGAGATAAAAGCATACTTGACATGAAATAAATATACGGAAATAACAGGAAAAGCATGGTAAATTTTATGTTAATTTCATACAATTTATTTATATTTTTGTGTGTATTGTTTAGGTTACAATTGTTCTATGGTACATGTGATAAAAGGGAGAAGTTACTCTGCAGTATTACAAACCATATCACAGAAAGAAGTTGGACACATGTTGCTCGTACCAAGGTTCGTGGTGAAGAGATTGAATTTAACGTTTTTGGCGGGATGTCCGCATTTCTGGCAGGAACGGTTTTTGTTCCATGATGGGAGTATTTTTATTATCTTTATTTTAAAAAATTTATTTTTAAAAGAGTTTAAATATTATTATTTTATTTTATTTATAATTTTCATTATTATTATTATTATTATTATTATTATTATTATTATATATTTCATTTTTAATATTTATAATAATAATAATATCCCTACCGGCTAAATCCATTGGCGTTGTTTAAAGAATTCTTGGTGTTGACAGCCCATCCTAAAGCATCATCAAATGTGCAAAACAACATCTTCAATTGTTTTGATTAACATTTGATTCAGTATTCATTATGATGCTCATTGAGCCTGTTGCTCCATTGGCTTTTTAGCTGTAGTAGTCTTTACAATGATGTACACGTCCTGCACCATGTCACTATACTTACTATTATTAAATTCTCTCTCATTATCTGTCAGAAGCATGTCAGGAGCACCAAAGTAGGAAATCCAAATCTAAACACCACACCAATAATCTCACTAGATTCTTTACTTTTAATTCTTGTTACTACACCATATCTTGTGGCATGATCAATCAAATGCAGCACTATATTTCCTCTGATTTCTTTTATAGCTATGGCTACAGCTTCACTAAATTGGGACAACAAAGAAAAACTAACAATGGGCTTTGGTTGAAACTTTTGGTAACATAAGCATATATCACATTTAGTAATGATGTCTTTCAAAATATCAAAAAATTCTGTATCTCTTACCCCAGCATATTTTATTAATGAGCACATTTTTAGCACTGGGGTGCTTAAACTGCTTATGTAGCTTCTCTGCTACTTCAATTTTTTTTCATTTTTGCCTTCCAATTTTCTCCAGATTTCTCTCACTCTACTAGAATTTGACAAAGGCTTACTTAAGGAAAGATAGTAAATGACCAGAATCAGTAAATAGAAGCTTTTTTATTGCCAAAAATTCATACATCATTTTCAAAATATGAACTGCTTTTTTGCTCAAGATCAAAAGGGAATTTCTGAGTTGATCATATCAATATTTATTTCTCTTTTCCAGCTAATACACATGACATATTCATATTAAAGAGATATTTTATTTTGGCTCCATTGCCAAATCTGAAATACTTTTCTTGTTTTAACCACTTTTCATGCATAATCTAACCAGATATCTAGGAAACCTTTGTATAACACATATCCACAGACTGACTTTGAGTAAACTGAGTCTAAAATAGCTGATGGTTTGACACAGTAGTCGTCCTACTATCATCCATATACTCTAAATTAATGAGAACTATCTGAATTTCATGAGGTTTGTCATCCCTCTCAATTCCTTTCTGAACATCAAGTAAATCTATTGCCAAATGTATTAAGAAAGTCACAAATTGCACATTTACTTTAGGTTGCATCCGGAGCAGAAGGATTATATTTCTTGTAATATCTTCTATCAGAAAAATTTCTAGTCTTTCCACTCCATCTTGTTCCTACTCCCTCATTTTTCCTTTCATCTCTTGAACCTTTATAGAAACAACTATGTGAATAAGTATTATAGAACAGCTCACTATCATCAAAATTATCTTTGTCTTTACATGACTCAGTAAATGTTATGTCAGGATCATGTTTGATACAAACTGTCACAGATTCCTCTTTCAGCAAAGAAGATTTATCTGATTCATTATCAATGTCCATAAATTTTTTCACTTTGATCATCATATCATCAGGTGAGACATCACTTATTGTTGCCAGGATATGCTGTTCATTTTCTACTGTTAGATTAGTAATCTTTAAAACTCGATAGGCTAATACAAGATCAAGAACATTTATCTTGTGTTCTTTGTTGTACTAGCCTATTAAATTCTATTTGGAATTTAGCCATGTTGATCTCAGGTCTCCTTTAGTATTTTTCAAACATTTCATATAATCTGAGAGCTGCTTTGTTAATATCTACTTTAAACAATCTATCAAGCTTGGAATACAGTTTCATCATGCCTTCTATTTTTATTTAAATCATAAGGATACATCGACAAGACAGCTTCTCTCACTGTCCCACTTAGGCTCAAGAAGACTGTGGGGGCTCTCTTTACTTCTGCCACATTAATGACAATTGCTCAGAATTGAATTTCCTTTCACCAGGACTCATATTTGTTTGTTTCGAACCTTGGTGGGGCCATAATGTTACTTGTAGCAATTATTCAACTACACTCTGACCGTGACAATCAACTGTAACTCACCAAATTGCAATAGCTTAATTTTTTATGTGGGTGTATTGCTGTAAAAAGAATGGCAGCACCAACCTACCAACGTAAAGGTATACCTCCTCCTTCCAAAGAGAAGAACTATGATTCCTACATATTAAACATTCCCGCCACTACTTAAAAAAAACGATTCTCTTTTTTTAGAGGGCTTCCATTCCAAGAGGAAGGCAACCTCCTAAGACAGAATATGCAGTTACTTCCCATGGGCCATCTCAAGAACGACTATATTTTTAGCACCCTGAATTGGTAACCCCATCAGGATCAAGGATAGTGATGGGATAATCCATACTAACCTTTCACCCCTCCAGCATAATCCACTTCACACCAAAATATCTATCAACCAATCAAAACGTTAGTTTCAGCAAACGAAGTTTCCTATTGGTCAAAAGCCTTAGAACTGTAGCAAATTCACATGAAAATGCTTTTTCGCGCTCAAGCCACGGGAGCCTATATTTTTGTCTAGATTTATATAAATAGGTAATTCCTGATCGCTTCAAACAGTCAGACTTTAATTCCTAGAGAGATGCACAAACTGACCTACGCAAGTCAAAACACTGACCAACCACGACTTTGCCGCGCAAAATATCTCTGACTCAACAATCCACAAGCACGCTCTATCTCTCTCAGGAACGCTATCTATACATCACTTACAATACTTTAAAAGGGACATTTTTCTCACTACTTAATAAGTATTAGTAAACAAACAATCAAATTTTCACACAACTAAAGGTACGCAACTCCTACCAATTCTGAACAATAATACAAACAAACTTACGTACACACATTAATAACTAACTAGCACAAAGGACAATTTCGTGCGTAACTGGACACTTAGTTTAATTTTGTGAACAAATCTGAATAGCAATTGCAAACACGTTCAAACATTCACAATAATATTCTACGCAGCCAAATACATCTATTCTCATTTATCCATCAAAGTCCAACTCAATTGTATTCTTGAATTGTATATAAACCAATGTTATTGTTGTACAATTAATGTTTGTCTTTGCTTTCAATCTTCTTGCAGGATTTGTTTCTAATATTTTTCTTTAATTGTTGTGGATGAATGTTTTAAAACACCAACACTAAAAATCCTTCTGATCACTCAAAATACATTCGCCAGTCTGCAACAAAATTGGTTACCCCGACGTTTGTAACAGCACCAACTAAATTGGCGACCGCCGACTCTTATACCAACAAATTGATAACCTCGACGTTTGAATCAGCAACCACTACAAAACTGGCAACTACAACTTCGTAATCCTAACATTAATAACATCGGCCGAATCGGAAAACGCGACGTTCAACATACACAGCACTCAAAAAAAAAAATTTCCTTCACGTATCGGGACCCAATCTTGCATAACACAAAAAGGCGCGAAAAGTCTTTGTTTTCCCTCCAAATTATATTCACTCAACATGGGTGAACCGATTCCCCACACTGAAGCGGCAATAAGGCTGGAAATGCCCGCGTATAATTCCAACGCGCAGACGATGCGATATTTCAAGCGCGACACATCACATCACAGCAATCCAAGTTTGCCTTTGTCGTTGAGAAGCTGCCTGCATTAGTGGCTGCAGAAGTGGCAGACATCTTCACAAACCTTCCAACTGACAAGCCTTACGAAGTACTAAGGCAAGCCATGTTACACTGCATAGGTTGTTCAGAAGAACGTAGAATAAAGGATCTTCTGACTAATTTGACCTTAGGAACTAGCAAACCATCTCAACTCTTGCGCCGCATGCAATCGTTACTCGGCAACAATACCATATCTGACACTGTCCTAAAGAAGATGTGGTTAGATAAACTACAGCCTGAAATCGTACGAATACTAGCCGCGCTCACAGATGAAGTTGACATACAGAAGTTGGCTGTGATTGCTGACAAAATAGCTGATACCACACCAACTCGGCAAATATCTTCTGTAAGCCCGTCAGACGTCCTCATTCTGGATTTCAACCATAGATTACAACTTCTAACATCAGAATTGCAGAAACTCTCTCTACGGCTTGACGAAATTCAAAACAAACCGAGGAGAAGGCGTGGCAATTCAATTATCCGGCATTACAACCGTAGACCACGCTCAGCGTCGCATCGCCCTCGCCACCGTCAGCATGGTAATTGCTGGTACTATGAGGTGTTTGGCGCACGCGCTAAAAAATGCCAGCCGCCATGTGCTTTCCGGAACACATTCCCAACTGACCTACAGGGAAACGACTTGCCTGGCACCCATTAAATCGCCTCTTCTATATTCGCGACCGAAACAGCAATCTCGATTTTTTAGTCGACACCGGTGCACAAGTCAGCGTTGTACCATTCAAGAATTGCGACAAATCAACAGTATCCAAGCAAGCTTAATTGAAACTACAAGCAGCAAACGGCACATCAATCAATACCTACGGCGAACGTGTTATGTCACTCAATATTGGATTACGAAGGGAATTCGTTTGGACCTTCATAATCGCCAATGTTGAAATGCCAATCCTAGGCGCAGATTTTTTGGCACATTACGACTTATCTGTGGACTTATCTTCGCGTGCGCTTACTGACGCGCGTACGAATCTGAAGCGCCATGGATCTACATCAAGACACTCAACATTAGGTTTAACAGCTGTAGTACCCAAAGCAAATGGCTACGAAAAATTACTACAGAAATATAAATCCCTGTTATCACCATTTACGTATGCAGAGACAATCAGACATAATGCCACACGTGCGATAAAAACTACCGGACCCCCAGTGCACGCTCAACCACATCGTCTACACCCCAGCAAACTACGGGTAGCTAAGGACGAGTTTAATAATATGCTTAAGCTAGACATAATCAGACCAGCTTCCAGTCCTTATGCTACGCAGCTTCACACGATCCCTAAGGCCGATGCTCACAATTGGCGTCCGTGCGGCGATTACAGGCTACTAAATGCCCAAACTGTCCCGGATAAATACCCAATCCCCCATATTAAAGACTTCGCTTTATCGTTAGAAGGCGCTACAGTTTTCACCAAGCTTGATCTGCGGAAGGCATTTTACCAGATACCGATTGAGCAGTCCGACATTCCTAAAACGGCAATAACAACTCCCTTTGGCTTATTTGAATTTACCACAGTGCCATTCGGTTTGCACAACGCAGCTCAATCATTTCAGCGACTCATTGACGAAGTCCTCCGCGGGTTACCCTACACTTACGCCTATATTGACGACGTATTAATAGCCAGCAGGACGTACGAATAACATTACGACCATCTCCAAACAGTTTTCCAACGTTTACAGCATTATGGTTTAAAATTAAATGTTGAAAAATGCATATTTGCTGTCACCAGTTTGACTTTTCTTGGTCACATAGTAGACGAACATGGGTAGAAAAGTAGAAGCTATTGTGGAACAGGACACAGTGTTTACACTTTCATCTGATGCGCGCGCGAGTTTTCACCCCCTTCCTTTCACTTTCGGCTAGTAATAGCAGTAAACCGTTGTTTTTAGCCGAAAGGAGGAGGCTGTTCATTTTTCGCGCCGTTTCGCTCTGACGTCACGGACAAACTTTTTCCTTTAATTCAGTCGCCGCCAGTACGTGGAAGAGATAAGACGACTCATCCATCTCTCGTCGTTCAACCATATATTTCGACAGAGATGCCTTCTAGCAAATATTGCTTTGTCCCTTCTTACCAGCAAATATTGCTTTGTCCCGCCTAGCTTGACGCGTGCAACTTTAGCACCTAAGACACTGTCATTCCATTATCCTTTGATGACTTATTTCTCGTCATGCTGTGAATTTTCTGACGAACTTCGTCACCTCTTCGATGATTTATTTCTCGTCTTGATACGAACATCTTGTTCGAAACGGCGAACGTCCTAGACCAGAGATCTGTGAAATTTCCAACTTGAAGAACAAAGCATTTTTCACATTCTTCGAACTCTGTACTTTCAGAACCTGTTACCTAAAAAAGAATTACATACACTCACAATTATAAACTCTCGCAGTGCGTATTTTTCCTTGCCGTATGTTTATTATTCATTACAACTGACTTTCTTCCTGAGGAACTTTTCCCGCCTTGGCCATCTTGAATTTAAATTTTGGCGCGGAACTTTATCTACCTCTTTTTCAACTATATTTCCAGTATCTTACTGAAGGTCTTCACTGAAGACAAGTAAATTTCATTTACTACAACATTTCCAGTAACCTTACTGAAGACTTGGCCTCTTTTTCAACTACATTTCCAGTACATTTACTGAAGGTCTTCACTGAAGACAAATTTACTTGTTAAACTCTAATAAAATTTTACATTTGTTCTCTTGATCAGGCTTATCTTCGTCATTCCTCCTGCCTATTTATTTTTACTTTGTTTGTGGATTCGGTAGTAGTGTGTAGTGTCTGGCACAGGTCATCTTTTCGTAAACCAGCGCTGCAACGCTATCGGGTCCGCAACACTATCACTAACTTCCCACCACCTTTATCTCTACGTCAACTTCGGAGATTCCTAGGGATGATTAATTATTACCGCTAATTTATTAATAATTGTGCTGCTATATTACTACCTCTAACCAACATTTTATCTAAGCATAAGAAAAAGAACCCGAAAATAACCTTGTCTTCAGAAGAGATGGACTCTTTTAATGCTGCTAAACAAGCCCTATAAAAATGTGTTAAATTGTCTTACATAACTTCCTCGGATGACGCTAAACTGACTCTCACCACTGATGCATCCTCTAGTACAATCGGCGCAGTCTTACATCAGGTTGTTCACGGAATTGAGAGACCATTGTCATTCTTTTCTCTCAAACTTAACTCCGCGCAGATGAAATATAGTACTTTCTCACACGAACTATTAGCAGTATACCTGGCAATTAGACACTACCGTCACATATTAGAAGGTCGTGAATTCACAGTATTTACCGACCACGAACCATTGACGTACGCCTTACACGCTAAATCCGAGAAGCACAACCCTCGTGACATTCGCTATATGGACAATTTACCTCTGACATCCGCCACGTCAAAGGCACCAGCAACACAGTGGCCGATGCATTATCCCGTACAACACTCAATACCATTCAGCCTGCTGCACTCAATTTCGACACCCTAGCAGATGAACAGCTAAATGATTAAACGTTCTCATCTGTCCGATCTGACACCTCTTTGCAGATCGAGAAAAGACCACTTCCATTTACTGACAAATCCGTATACTGTGACGTCAGCATGGGCAATCCACGCCCTTACATACCTCCAGCAATGCGACGACCAGTGTTCGATCATTTTCATTCACAAGCTCACTCCGGTGCTAAGGCAATGTTGCGGACCATATCGGACAGATTCGTCTGGCCCAGTATGGCAACTGACGTTAAGCAGTGGTCACGCACGTGTCTACGTTGCCAAACAACCAAAATAGGCAGACACACTAAAGCGCCTGCATCAACATTTCCCAACCCTGATGGACGATTTATCCACCTACACGCGGACTTGGTAGGTCCTTTGGATCGTGTAAACGGCTATGAATACATACTCACCATCGTAGATCGCTTCACGCGATCGCCAGTAGCCATACCACTTCCATCAATAACAGCTGAAGCAGTAGATAACGCAATCTTTACCCACTGGATTACCATATTTGGATGCCCTTCGGTAATTACCACTGATAGGAGCCCACAGTTCCAATCCACACTGTTCAGCGAGTTCACGAATTTGTTGGGAATTAAACACATCTCCACCACGGCGAACCACCCTTGTGCCAACGGACTAGTGGAAAGATTCCACAGGCAGCTCAAATATGCGCTTATAGCATCTACAAGTGGCCGCACATGGGTAGACAAACTGCCTTTCGTTATGCACACACTGCGCAACACTGTCAAGCAAGATTTAAAGTGCACCAGCGCAGAACTAGTCTTCGGAACACCTTTAACCCTGCCCGGACAAATTTTCAGCAATACTACTGACAATTTCCCTTCCAGTAATTTCGTCAGCGATCTCATACAAAAGATGACTGACGTCATTTATACTCCAACACGGGCATATAACAAACCTTATTACGTACCTGCAGACCTGCACCAAGCAGAATATGTTTTCCTCCGCAGAGATACGGTCCGTAAGCCTCTCACACCTAGTTACACTGGACCACACCCGGTAATATTTCGCACGCCAAAGTACTTCGTCATCGACCTCGCGGGGAAACATAATACGGTCTTTGGAAAAGATTTTGATTTTTTCTTCTCCCCATTTTTTATTTTTAACCCCTGTGAATTTTTTTGTGTATATTTATTTATTTATTTGTTCTTTGCTGTCTCACTTTCGAGTGAGCTTTGTGTTTTAATATTTGTCTGTCACCTGCTGTTTTTTTTTGTCTGTTAATTTTTCTTTTTTAGTTTCGCCTATAACTTATTTATTCCCCGCACACACACTTTCCCCACTCCTCTTCCTTTTAAAAATGGATAAGAAGTAAAAATGTACCTTCTTTTTTTAATTTTGAAAAAAAAGCCTAAAATGTCTTCCTTCAGGAGATCAGTAAGGAAGCATTTGTTCAACCCTAAGAAAGATCCGCCTGACAAGAATAACAGCCTCACCCACAATTCGTACAAATGAGGAAATTATAGACGTGCTCAAAAAAGCCTCTAAATCTACGGAGACCGAAAAGAGCAACAACGTAGACCAAACAAAAGACAAATTAAGTGATAATGCAGAGGCCGGGGAATCGGCCTCTTGTTGGAAGTCTCCTCCTAAATGCTTATCGATATTGCGGAGTTCTTGGAGAGTGCCAAGAGTTACGCACACCTTGTGGTAGAAGGTGGGCTCTTGGAGGATCCAATTGAACTTAAGAAAATCGACAAAAGAATAGTGTCAGTTTTCGTCGTCGACAAGCGTTCGCGCAAAATTTGTTGTTCGACGAAAGACACAGTGGTGAAAACACTGGAGTCCCTGGGGTTTAAGCCACTCCAAATCGTTAAGGGCAAGGGATTTTTCATGTGGGACGTGCTGTTACCCACCGCTGAAGACTGCGTAAGAGCCACAAGCAGGGAGTTAATCACGAAAGATTTAATTCATCGTACGGAGTACGAGGGCCGGCGAAGGACCATTGTAGCAGTATATGAGGTCCCTCCTCAGGGTTATCGGGGAGCATCTGGCGGCTTTCTTGGCCTAGTACGGCGAGATTCTGGGTGCTTCTTGTGATAGCCTGACTGGGGGATGGAGCTTCGATATTATGCTCGATCGTAAGGCCTTTGTCTCCATCCCCAACTGTCTTGACGTTGGTGGCCTGAAATTGCCTGTCCTTGTGACCGACCGTAAACCAGCTTGTTGGAAGTGCGGAGAGACTGGTCATCTCTCCTCTTCCTGTCCAGAGAAGAAGGCCTCTGGAAGTCAGGCCCCAATCGACCAAACTCCCCCGCTGACCGAGTCTTTAAAAACAGCCTCGCCTGTAAAGGGCATGCCGGCTACCGGGACCGGAGTGGTCTTACCCCGGTTGAGACATCACCAAAGCCCCCATTCCCCGAAGAGCTTTCTTCCACTGCAAGTGTAGTTGAGGAGAAGGGAGAGGGGGAATGGCAGGACTAGAGGGAAACGTTAGACAACGGGTTCTCAGTCCCCTAAGCCCATAGGACTATAGGCACTTACAGCCCCACTCCCTCTGACAACAGTAAAAGCGACGTCCCGGTCTCCATTCCAACCTTCCAAGAGCTACAAAAAAGATACGACCCCGGTTATGAGAAAACTGAGAAAATCAAGGACCTAAAACATAAGTTAGATGAACAAAGGAAAACAAAACCTCTCCATCTAAGAAGTCTCTTCCTCCCAAACACACTACTCGGTCTCCTCAGCCCTCTACATCCCGTCATCAAAAGTCCTCCTCTACAAAGAAGGCCACTCCCTCCACATCCTCCGGTCCACCACCTTCTCCCCACCCTCAACCCCTCTTTGTAGACAGAAGTCAACACCTGCCTCTCCTTCCACTTCTTCTGCCAAGTCCCTAATCCCTCTCAGTAGAGACCCCAGCCCTTTTAGACAATCAGATACACCCCGCCATACCCCCAGTCCTTCTCCCATTAAATTCTCAGAAATGCCCCCCTCCACTAAACAAAAGGCACAGAAGCCCCACGCAGGATTGAACAGAGAAAAAGAAAAAAAACATATTTACAATCCTGGTAAAATATCGCGTGCGTCACATTGCCGGATAAGCAGACCGTGACTACAAACGCGGGCATATGCGAGGCCTTTCGGGATTACTTTCAGGATCTTTTCACCAGGGAGCCCTGCTCAGTTCGACGCCTATTTAGCCGACTTTCCCGGCCTCGAAGCAGCTGAAGCGGCTGGGTTCGAGGGTCCCATCACAGAGTCGGAAATCTGGGATGCGCTGAAACAGGTTGGCCTGGATAAATCTCCGAGACTAGATGGTCTTCCCTACGAAATTTACTTGAGGCAGTCGCCCGTTTTTGTTCCTTTGCTGGAACTGATTTTCAACCACTGGATGAAGCAGGGGTCTATACCTCAACGCTTCACCTGCGTAAGGACGAGAACGGTGGGAATGGGTTAGATAACTTTTGCACTTTAGCCATGTTAAACACTGAGTTAAAGATCTTAGCGAACCGTTTGCAGCTAGTCCTGTCTAGTCTGGTTGGCTCCGAGCAGACTTGTGCTGTGAAGGGTAGAACTATTCAGGATAACCTTCATATGGTACGCTTGATCTTAGAACAAGTCGACAGTGAAGTCACGCTAATCAATTTAGATCAGTCCAAGGCTCGATCGTAAGGCCTTTGTCTCCATCCCCAACAGTCCAAGGCCTTCGATAGGGTTGACCATCGATTCCTGGAGGCTGTCCTTTCGGCGGCCGGTTTCGGACCCGACTTTCGCTCTTGGATCCGACTTTTGTATGCTACCCCCGGTGCGCTGGTGGAAGTGAATGGTGTAAGATCGGATCCGTTCGTATTGTCTCGTTCCATTCGTCAAGGTTGTCCGCTTTCGCCTTTGCTTTACATTCTTGCATTGGAACCTTTATTTCGCAAGTTAAAGGCGAATCCGATCCTACGCGGAATTTCCCTGCCTGGGGCTACCACCTTGGCCAGGTATTCTGCCTATGCTGATGACGTTTCGGTTCTTGTGTCGAGCAGAACCGAGATTGACGAAGTCAGCAAAGAGATCAGTGGTTATGAGATGGTGACAGGGGCCAAGATCAACCGCGATAAGTCTGTTGGCTTGCGGTTGGGTGCGTGGGAGGGAGTTTCTCTTCCCGGACCTTTCCTCTGGACGGATGGGCCGGTCAAGATACTCGGCTTCTGGTTCGGTCCAGATCTCCAGTTGGAATTGAATTGGTCGGAGGTACAAGGGAAGGCCGAGATCGCGGTTAATCTGTAGTCTCGGAGGAAGCTTTCCTTGAAGGGGAGGGCGGAAGTATGTGTTTCACACATCTACCCGATTCTCCTTTACCGACTCTCTGTACTTCCACTTCCGTATACCACACTAATATTATTAGTAAGGCTCTTGTTCTCTTTCTTGTGGAGAGACAAGGCCGCTATGGTATCTCGGGAGATTTGTTGCCTTCATCCCTCTGAGGGCGGTCTGGGTATGCCTTGCATTGAGATTCGTCAATATATGCTTTGCATCGCCTTCCTAGACCGAATGTGTCGCGAATGGTATGAGGAGGGAGCCTTCTGGAAGGCAGACGCCTGTAGAAACTTCCCATTCCTGAGAAGTGTGCACTCGTGCGAGGAGGAGGCCGGCCATACACCCCGAACCGAATGCTCCTTCTACCGCGAATGTCGTCGTGCTCTGAAACGCCTCTTACGGGCGTCGGATGTTCTCCCCAACGCCCAGGCGTTGTCTCGTAGGGCATTGTATCAACTGTTAGTCGGGTGGGGCGTTCAGGATGATCTGATTGACGAGCTCGGTCTTACGAAGCAGGAGGCTCGCTCAATATGGCATTGGGCGCCTGGGTTAAAATGCCTCAATAACGATGAGGCATCACTCACCTGGCTGGTGATTCGTGGGGCTCCCTGGGTCGCCAAAAGACTTCAGCGGGCTTGGAGAAATCTCCAAACTGCCGTCGCTGTGTTGGGGAAGTCGAGACTATTGGTCACGCTTTCTTTCATTGCAGGGTGGTAGTGCCGTTGTGCAAGTTTGTTGAAGGCCTCATGGTCCGCATGCTGCAGGGAAAGTTCTTTGTCCTTGAGGCCAGTTCTGTTTGTAGCAATGTGGTGCTGCAGATGACGACGACTGAACATTATGTGTTCTGTTGCTTACTAGGTGTTATGAGAGTCGTGATTTGGACGACGTGTCAGAAGGAATTCTATGAGGGAGAGAAGTTCACTTCTTCCCAACTGATCTTGTTCTTTAAGCATCAGCTTAAAGTCAAAATTAGGACGGAAAGGCGGCGGCTCACCTCATCAGAATTTGGCAAAAGGTGGGTAAACCTTGCGCGCTTGTGCCGAGTAAAAGAAGCTGACCTGGAGTGGCATTTTGATGCCGGTTAGGCATCAGGATATTGTTTTCCTGGGTTGAATTTGGGCAACCCTTCCCTGGATTTAGGCTAGAATAGGTTTTTGGTTTTGATTCTTTAGTTTTTTCTTTTCTTTTTCTGTAAACTTAGCTAGGTTGCGTTTGCTCATTGACCCTATTTTTCTGTCCCATTTTCTTTTCCTTTAGTTTAACTCCCCATCCCATCCCTCGTTAAGTGGTCAGTGATGCCTGTTCTCTGGTTGATGCGGGACGCCTTTCGTTTCGCGATGTGTTTTTTTTTTTGTTTTGTTTTGTTTTTTTGTATTTGTTGTGTCTGAATGAGTGCGTGTTTGTGTGAGTGCATGGAATGGATGAATGTTTTCTATATTTTTGAAGTCCCGCATCGATTTCGTCTAGTTAACTGATTTTACTGTCACATTTAGGGTTTGCGGGGGTTTTATTACTAACATGATTTTGTTTAGTTTCATGTAAATAATTTCAAGCCATATTGTATATAAACATTGGGGTTCTTTTAACTTGTAATTTTTATTCCCCTGCCCCCACTGATATTATTTGTACATATAGGTGTAGTGATTACTACTATGTTTGCCACGCCTACATTTTTCTCAACTGTGATTGGTCAAATAATAAATACTAACTATCACAGGACAATTTACTGATCGCATTCACCACACTGAATTTTTCCTACTGTTAATTCACAAACATGCTTTTGTTATAAAATCACCGATTGGGTAATTTTTCATCCAATCAGATATTTTTTGTGTTCTCTCGAAATTTCTCCCGCCGTTGTCCTGGGAGCCTACTGATAGTAATATAAACCAGGATTCGTTCCAAAAATAGAAAGTAGAAGCAGAACTCTGTAGAACTCAGCAACTCACACGCATCTACACAGACTATTCCTTCTACTCACTGCGCGCGCGCACACACACACACACACACACACACACACACACACACACACACATAGAACTTAAATATCATTCACCATCAGTTCTATGTAACAAGCCAAGATGTAACAGCTTTGTTAGTTATATATAATCCACAACTGAATTAATACAGTGTAACCAGGATATAAGAGACCGGAGAAGGAGTTTCTCTTATATCCGGGTTTGGTCTATTTTGTTTTAACACAGGCTCTAATTTGGGACCAGAGAACATCTCTCTTATATCCGGGTTTCTCTTATATCCGGGTCTCTTATATCCGGGTTACACTGTAGATGTTCTTCTGAAAACATCATTCTATCTAATACAGAACTTTGAACATTCTTATTCAGAAAACTTGCTTTATTACATTTAATCTTTCAGCTAACGGATAAAGGGAAACTACTTCCTCTTTCTTATTGTTTCACACATTACAAAAAATTTTTTTGTATTTGTTGATTTTAAATATATATATATTTTATCGTTGAAACAAAAATCGGTTTTCCATTGTTTTTCCTTAATTCAAAAATGTATAATTGTTAAATGCTATTCAACACGCAGCCACATCAATCTTTTCAACACAACCAGCATTTACATGGGGACTAATTAGGATTTTCGTTGAGACAATGAGGTATTTTGGTGGATATAGTAAGAAAGGTAAGTATGAATGTGTTGTTTTGGTGGTAGGAATATTGTTTTGTATGATTGGGTCAGTGGTTGTGTCTAGCTAAGTTTAAAATTAAGACAAATGATGACCGTACTTTTTTCCACCCCCTCTTTTGGCCTTGTGCCAGATTTGCTGTAGTTTAACTGTAATAAATATTGTCAGACTTGCATTCCTCAAAAGATGCCAAACTGACCCACGCAAGTCAAAACTCTGACCAACCACGACTTTGCCGCGCAAAATATCTCTGACTCAACAATCCACAAGCACGCTCTATCTCTCTCAGGAACACTATCTAAACATCACTTACTTCAAAAGTGACATTTTTCTCACTACTTATAGTAAACAAACAATCAAATTTTCACACAACTAAAGGTACGCAACTCCTACCAATTCTGAACAATAATACAAACAAACTTACGTACACACATTAATAACTGAACTAGCACCACAAAGGATAATTTCGTACGTAACTGGACACTTAGTTTAATTTTGTGAACAAATCTGAATAGCAATTGCAAACACGCTCAAACTTTCACAATAATATTCTACGCAGCCAAATACATCTCTATTCTCATTTATCCATCAAAGTCCAACGCAATTGTATTCTTGAATTGTAAACCAATGTTATTGTTGTACATTTAAAATAAATGTTTGTCTTTGCTTTCAACCTTCTTATATGATTTATTTCTAATATTTTTCTTTAATTGTTGTGGACAAATGTTTTAGAATACCAACACTAAAAAAAAATCCTCTGATCACTCAAAAATACATTCGCCAGTCTGCAACAATAGGTTCATTTGAAAAGTACTCAACCTTTTAGGGGAGTTACGGCATCGATCTTAAAGAGCAATTAGGTTTTAAAAGTTTCCTATTTGTTGAATATGGATTTCTGTAACGCTGAATTATCGAAAATTAAGAAATGTTTAAATTTGTTTGATTTTCAAGAGGGCTGAACTTTTTTCAGAGTTTATTTGAATTTTACATTTTGGCACATCTAGACATGTATTTTCAGAATACATGTAGTTTTGAATGGTTCAAGCTGGTTGTAGCAAGTTATTTTAGGTTTAAACTTACACTTAAAAGTTTTGCAATGTTTCAGTTTCTCTGATTTTTAGACCCCATGAATACCAGAAAATAAATCTTATTGCAACAGCAGAATTGCAATGCTTTGATAACTATCCATAACTTACATCAACTTTAGAAAAGGTGAGACACCTACCTTGCTTTGGTACTGATTGAGAGGAATCTAAACATTGGAAACGTCAAATTTATTTCCTGGAGTCAATTTGGGCAAATGTTTGGTAGTATTGTTTGCCTAATTTAATAAAACCATTGACTCAATAGGGTTTTAAACTACTATTGGGAAATAACTAGCAACAAAGATTAACTGACACAGTGAATCTCTGAATATGGAACAAAGTCAGAAACTGGAAATTTGTGAATATGCCATAAAAATTTGAGCAGGCACAAAATAAGAATGAATGAAACTATGAAGCTAACATTTTTACCTTTTTCTTGGAAGTAAGCAAATGATGAAAATTTGGTTGGAATGAACTTCAGATGGCATTTTCTGCTTTTGAAAAATGACAACAAAAAACTGCAATATTTATGCTGAAATAATTTAAAATAAAAGAATTTCAGCATTTTTTATTTGCAGAAAAATAATAAAAAGTAACGACTACCATTATTGCTTTAGTAGAAAATGCAAAAACTAGAAAATATCTCATTATATTTTTGTGCCTTTATAGTTTTGCAGAGAAAATTGGAATAAAATTTTTAATTCCATTTTTTAGCAAAAAAATTTTAAAATGGAAAAACTGTCATTAATATTGTGCAGAAAACTTCCATCCTTATATTTGCATTAAATTTTACAAAAACAATAAAAGCTGCCAATATTTTGTTCTTTTTACTATTATATATTTGTAGAAAAGAAAATCATTAAAAAAAACAAATGTTAATTAGTTTTTGGTGGCAAAAACCCATAATACC
The DNA here is from genome assembly GCA_964036315.1 of Acanthosepion esculentum. NCBI lineage: Eukaryota > Metazoa > Mollusca > Cephalopoda > Sepiida > Sepiidae > Acanthosepion > Acanthosepion esculentum. The sequence goes on from OZ038485.1 coordinate 74,512,837, forward strand.
ATTATTTTATGATTTTGTAGAAACTTGCAAGAAATAAAACTACCATTTTATTAAATTTTAATTAATTTAAAATATTTTCATTATATTTTTGTAAAAGAAATTATCACTAAAAAATGCCATTGTTTCTGCAGAACATTTTTTTTTAAATCCTGCTATGATTGTTTTTTAGAGTAAATTACAAAAATGTCCTATTATTAGGTTTTTGAAGCAGTTCAAAAATACAAAATAACATTAATATGCAATTTTTCAATTGCATAATAATGTCACTTTGTATTTTTATTTTATCACAAAAACAAACTGCCAATATCTTTCTTTAAAAAAGATTACAAAACTGACATTATGTTTTTGTAGAAAAATATTAAAAACCTATGTATAAACATTATACTATTGCAGAAAATGACAAAAAATACCATTGTTTTTGTAGAAAAAATACATCCAAACATCAATGACTATTATGCTTTCGTAGAAAAAAATTGCAAAAACCTTTTATATTTATTGTAGAAAAAAATGTGCAATTATTTTGACCCTAAATAAAATATTTCCATTATATTTGTTGTAAAAAAAGTTAAAAATTATCATTGTTTTTGCAGAACAATTACAAAAAATTTCCATTAATTTTATGAAGGAGAAAGATTTTCAAAAAAACACTATTTGCCAATCTATTTGTATTTCTTTGTAGGAAACTTACAAAAATTCAAAATTTGCCATTTTTTATAAAAAATTATAAAACTAAAAACTGACACAATTATTTTCTTGTAGAAAAATTACAAATTATTTCCATTATTATGCCTATAGCAAAACAGAAAGTGCCATTATATTTTTTGTAGAAAAATATGAGAGTATTTTATATTATATTTTTGTAGAAAAACATAATGAGAGTATTGAAATTATTTTTCAATTTTCTTTAAATCAAATTGAAGGTTTTTACTTTTTTGTTACAAAAACAGAATGTAAGATTTGTCATCCTTTCACAAAAATTGTTTGTTCTTAGGGGGAGTTTGAACATTTTTTTGTACAAAAATTAATGGTATATTTTCGATTGTGTGTGTCTGTGGCGTGTGTCTGTGATGGTGGGGGGAGGGTTTTTGCAATTTTCTTTCCAATAATATAATAATTGAATTGTTTTTATTTTAAAATTCTTGCACAAAAATAATAATGACATTTTTCTTTATTACTGAAAAAAATTTAAAAAAACAAAACTACTCTGTTTTTGTTGAAAATTAAACACAAAATTATCCTATTACGTTTTTGTATTTAAAAATTTACAAAAATAATAACTAACATTATTTTTTGCAGAAAAATATAAAAAAAAACAAAATTCACCATAATTATGCTTTTGCACAAACAATTACAACAAATGATTATGTTTTGTAGAAAAAATTAAATAATTACGAACAATTTAAAAAATAGACAATAAGTATTACTAAAAAAATTACAAAAACAACTGCAATTTAAGGCTTTTATAGAAACAATGACAAAAATTAGCATTATGCTGTTCCTGTAGAAGAAATTGATAAAGCAAAAAAAAAAAAAAAAAGAGAGAGACATTTTTAGTTTTCTAGAAGATTTAAAAAAGAAAAACTGAAATTTCGTTTTTATATAAAAATTTAAGAGACATTATTTACCTCTGTAGAAATCATTATAAGAAAAAAATCAACTATTTTTATATTTTTGCACAAATAATTACAAGAAAAAAAATGAAAAGTTGTGTAGAGAAAATTTACAAAATCAAAAGTACCATCCTGCTTTGAAGAAAAAATAAGGAAAAATTGTTTATGGAGAAAAAAATTACAAACATATCAAAAAGCATATCATTGTTATGCTATTATAAAAACTATCAAAACAGAACTGCCATTATTACATTATATAGAGAAAATTACAAAAAATTAAGAAAAAATGTAAAAATTTGCAAAGATTTTGCTTTTGTAGATTAAAAATTAAAGATTAAAAAAATGATATTTTAGGCTTTTGTAGAAACAATTAGAAAATACAATAAAAGTTAACATGAAGTTCCTATAGAATAATTGCAAACAAATAAAAACTGATATTTTGTTTATGTAGGAATAATTATACAAAATATAAAATATCCAAACATTATGTTTTGTTAAAAGAAATGACAAACGTACACTCCCCATTTTGTCTTTGTAGAAAAATTTGCAAAACATCAAAATACAATCATTGTTTTTGTGGAAAAATTACAATATCTGCCTTTGTTTTTTCAAAAGAAAAATTGCATAAAAATAAAAAAACCTGCCATTATTCTGCTTTTCTAGAGAAAATTGTAAAACAAGCAAAAAAACTGCTAAATAAATGTTTTTATAGAAATACATAATAAAAATTACTTTTATTCTGTTTTTGCAGAAAAGTTAATTTAAAAAATACAATTATTTTGTTTTCATAGAAGGATTACAAAAATGCCATTATATTTTTGGAGAAAATAAGAAAATGAAGATAAATGATAAAAAAAACAAAAAACTGCTGTTACATTTTTGTTGAAATAATTACCAAAAATCAAAACATCCATTATTATGATATTGTAGGGAAAAAATACAAAAAGAAAAATTCATTACTGTTTTTGTAAAAAGAAACAGATTTCAAAGAAACATACAATCTTCTATGTATAAACAATTGTAGAAACAAATGACAATATTTTGTTTTTGTAGAATAAATTAGAATAACAAAATTTTAGAAATAATCTTACAATAAAAACTGTCTTTGTGTATTTGTAGAAGTGAATATAAATCAAAATTAAAAAAATGTTTTTAGAAAGTTACATAAAATGAAACAACTGACATTATTATATGTTTGTAGAAAAACTCCAAAATCTGATTATTTTGTTACTGTACAAAAAACTGCAATTATAGTTTTATGGTTTGTAGAGAAAATTAGAAACAAAATGATTTTGTAAAAACATTTTTTTAAATTACAAAAAATAAGAAATTGCCATTATTTTTGTAGAAATATATTTTAAAAAGTAAAAAATATTTCTATTATTATGCATTTGCAGAAAAAAAAACAAAATCTGTCATCTGTAGAAAAAGTAGAAAAGAAAAAACTGTCAGGTTTCCGTAGGAAAAAACAACCAAAATAAAAACTCATTATTATACTTTTATATTAAAAATTTGAAAAACACTGATAATATTGAATCTTTGTAGAAAATTTTAAAAAAGAAAACACAAAACTTCCATTTTTATGTCTTTGTAAGAAAATTACACTTTTTTTTAAATTATAAAAAAGAACTTCTGCTATGTTTTTGTAAAAGAAAATACACAAAACACAACAAAAAGCTACCATGTTTATTTGCAAAAAATATGAAAAGTAACTGATATTACGTTTTTGCATTTAAAACATTCCCAAAAACTCATTATTATGTTTTTGTAGAGAATTAAAAAAATAAATACCAACAAATCTCAGATATAATGTTCAGGTCTCCATAGCAACTATTTTTTACACAATTTTGTGCCTATCTTCTCCACTTTGGATGACATTTTCTTCTAACTATAATGGGTAATGAGTGTTACAAGCACCAAGTTTCCTTGGTGCTTGTAATACTCATTACCCAGGCCCTTCAGAGCTCACACTATTATAGGGAGCTTCCACTTTCTAGCTATTCTGTCCAAAAGTGAATCATTTGGCTTTTTTAATCATTTCACCCCAAGCAAGACAATAATTCCACTAAGACACAAGTGGTTACTGGCAGTGAAAGAAAGTAAGAAAACATTAATGAAAGGACAATAAAAGAACAGAATTCAGAAAGAGAGATGGCAATTGATGTTGCATTTAAATTTTTGAAGATCATAGTTGACAGGAAAGCAAGAAGTCAAAGGAGAAGCAAGTGTGCAAGAAGAAGCTATTAGAATAGAACTTACGGTTACATCTAACTATTTCAACAGTAAAATGATAAAACCTAGTTGCCAATGCAACTTAAATTCATGCAGTTAAGATACCAAGGAGGAGAGGTCATTAGAACAATTGCCATGAAAATATTTATAGACATGACAGCAAGAAGCCACGTCACAGCAGTAGGAAAGTGACTGAGATGGAGATGCCAGGTCAGGACCAATAACATTACAGACCCTTCTTTGGATTTTCTTTAGATTCTCTAAATATACTACAGGAGCATTGGACCATATATGGCAGAAATGTTCAATGTACAGATGAAATGGTAGATTTATAAATGTACAAGATGTATTCTGGCAAGAATAATTGTCCAATGCACCATGGTGAATCAACTTTTCTAGCAACAGACCTAGTAATTGATTCAATATAATCACTCCACTTCATGTCAGTGGAAAATATGAGACCAAGAAGGTGCAATGAGTTGCTCTCCTGGAGGTTAGCATCAGCCATACTGATGAAGGCAAAATTGTTTCTCTATGATGACTAAAAGTGTTCCACATAAAATATTTACCATTGAGTAGATAACATTTTCATTTGCAGAAAGTTTCTGGTTCTGATACAAAAGCTGGCTCGAACATTTTGTTAAGAGTAGATTTCCTGCACTTGTATCAACTTATTAAAATGTTACCAAGGATGTGTGCATGGCATAATAATTCATGGATTTCCCATTCGTGCTTTTCATGTATGAGTTTCGTCCATAAAATATAGCAAAGACAATTGATCCTCTCTGATCATCACTCAGCTGGCATTCATATTTGTGGTGACTTCAATAATATTCATATGGTGTGGTTAGATCACTCAATCAGAACTGATGAAGAAGGTAGATGCTGTCATGAGTTTTCAAAGTTGACTGGGACAGCTTCAGATCTTACATTACGGAAGCTCTCTTTTCAGTTTTCTTCCAGAAACTGCTCCATCCCCTCCTTTCAGTTTTCTTCCAGAACTGCTCAATTCCCTCATCTCTGAATGGATCTTCTCAGGCATGGTTAATCTTATACCAAAGAAAAAATAAAAATTGCCAACAGGAACCACATAGCTAACCTTTGTTCATGCCAGAATGTGCTGAAGCTATAAGCCACCATAAACATTACTACCATCTATACCACAGAGAACAGTGTGTAGAAGTCTTTCAGTATTCCAAACTGTCCACAAGAGAATTCTAGAAAATACTAAGAGCAACTATTTTTGATCATCAGATAAGGAAAATATTGTTCAATAACATCATGAGATAATTTCATTAAAAATACTGTGCCCAATACTTTGTACTTGATAACAAGCCCTGATCTACTACCTAAAACTTAGGAAGAGTTTTATATGTGCAAAAATATTACATTAATTGTTGATACATTTTGGAAAACAAGAAAACAATATTTCTTGATAATGTGTAATTCACTTTTATCATAAAGCTTGTCATTAGCTTTGGTTAAATTGAAGTTAAGCAATCAGTATTTGAAGTGTTCAAAATTTCTTTACACAGAATATGGATTGATTATTTAAATATAAAACCCAAGAAACACTTTCATGATCTTATAAATCCATTTATCTTATCATCATTCAATTTTATCCTTAAAATAAATTAATGTCCACAAAAATGTTGGAATTGCAATTTCATACTAAAACATGGCAATTAGATACAAGTAAAACTATTTGATATTATTAACTGCAAAATTCTCTTTGATCATCAATTATTGTTGCTTGTTTCAACACATATTTTCAATATATACTTTTTATTCTGCTTCTTAAAAAAACGTATTTGCAATTAGGATTACACTTCAGTTTGTTATAAAATATTAAAAACTGAATTTTTCAAATGTTTTTTATATTAAGGGATGATTTGTTTCTATTGATATCTCAGTTTCTTTATACTAAAATAAATATTCATATATTACAATCCAACTACTTACTACTTTCTCTTTTTTTATCATTTAATCTTGATTTGTCTCATCACATATTCAAGCCAGTTACTTTTCATCAAGCATTTTTACAAGAAATCGTATACCTAAAATCAACATAAAGTCACATTGACCTGACGTGAAATAAAAAAGATTTTGTTTTTAATTCGAGGTAAAGGTGACTGCAACCAACACAAAAATAGCGCAAATGTCATTTACGGCCCTTGAGTTGATGTAGACTGTTAGTACTATACTTCAATATCACACCCGCCATTGTTGCGACTACCAAACTTTGCCAAGGCTCAGCTGACCACGGTTGTAGACATGGCAGAGGTAATGTTCATTTATTTATAAACACGATCTTGTTATTAACTTGTAAATGTTGGAGGAAAAACATTTTCCTTTTAGTAATATCTTTCCTTGGTGCTTTTTTTCTTAGAATAAGCAACTGTCTTTCTTTTTCTATTTTGTACGTTTTCATACCATTATTCGTCTATCCGTTCACACACACCTACTTTAAGTATTTTTTTTTTTTTTAATATTTACCACGTTTCCATATAATTTTCATGTCGGTTGTATTATTTTTTTATTTGGTAAGTATTAGAAATAAATCATCCTCAACCGCGTACGGTCGTTGTTTGTATGTATTGTAAATTTTACAAAAAATCTTTTTTCTAGTCCATATTATTTTAGTTACCCACCAAATAATAATTGAAAATTATTTTCTGCTTTTATTTATTTACTAAGTGAAGTAAAAAATTGTATCTGGATTTTTCTTTCGCAATGTCATCACTAATTAATTATTAAATTTGTTGCATCCTTTTTATTTTTTGTTTTTTTTTTACTCTCTAAGTCGGTAAGTGTAAGTAACAGTGGTGTTTAAATTAAAAAAATAATAAAATTCTTTAATTTCAATCATGTACTAGTCAGTGTAATTAATATTTTTCCTCCTAAAACTTTAAAATTTAGAACTTCTAGTTTTAACTTTTTTTTTCAAGAAATAAAAGGGAAATAAAATTAGGAAAATCTACAATACATAATTCCGAAATTGCTGTTTTTTTGTTTTTTTTTCTTTAATTTAAAATTTAATAAATTTTTTTCATCACTAATTTAAGTAAGCACCGGTTAAATAAATATTATATAAATATAAATTATAAAATTAAATTGTTAAATAAATTAATATAAAATTATAGTTAATAATAGCAAGAAAATATCCCATTTATGATCTTGTTGACTTGGTCCCTCTGATGAAACATTCATTATTTTCTTAATCCATTCGTCTCGTTTCCCTAAACAAAATCATCGCCCGGTGTCAACAGCCTTTTTTTACCGTAAACGTCTTTGTTTATGGATTGAGTCATACTTACATTTTCAAAAATAAGTTTATTATTCTTCCTTGATTTTTTTTTTTTTTTTTTTTATAAGTCCAATTTTCAAAAAACACACTTCGTTAAAAAAAACCCTAAACAATATTTAAATTTTTTATTTTACTTTTTTGAAAATCGTTATAACATGAAAAAAAAATCTAAAAGTCCTTTTTTAAAGATGTTAAAAATAATATTACGACTACGTCATAGATAAATTAATATAAAAGAAATCTGAAAATTTAATCTGCAGAAATGTTTTAAACAACTTTTTACTACTGTTTTAGTTAGTACTTTCATGAGATCGCTAAAAAAGAGCATAGCATGACTAAAAAAAAGGGAACTTAATGAAAATAATTTTTTAAATATTCGTTATTAAGAGGAAAAATCAAAATATTTTTCGATTATTTTTATTTTAATACATTTTTAATCGTTCCTAGCACGTCCGAAATTTTCGTTAAAAATCTTTTTTTTATGGTTTGAGTCAGCAAAATTGACACAATCGATCATGTCAAGGTTTTAGTTTTTAAAAAGAATTATGGCCCATATCGGTTAGTGAAAAAAAAAAAATTCTAAAAACCTGAAAGCTAAACAAAATCTGAAAAAAATTCCACTTATTGCTTTTTAAAAGTGAATTCAGTTTTCATAAACTACTTTCTTTACTATTGGAGAATCTACTACTTTCTGTCTTCTTTTGCTTTAAGATACCTGATGATCACTTAAAGTAAAGACTAAAGAGTAAAGAAAGACACTTTGATTTCTCTATTTTCTGTTATCTGCATTTGTTAAGTCTGCGAATAATAATGTATTGTACAATACATCAAATAGACGAAGAGATTCTTGGACAAATTGTTTTATGTAAATAATACATATTATTAACAATGGAGGATTTCTAAAATAAAGGAAGTTTTAAAAAACAATGAATGACGGTTTTTCTTCAGGTTGGTCAATCGGTAACCTTCTCTACCTTTTGCTTGTTAACTTGCTGATTTGACTCAACTTTCGTTTCATAAACTAAACACTATTCTCCAAGGAGTTTTAATAAAAGAAAAAAAAATTCTGGAAAGAAAATTTCGTGAAATTTCATGAGATTAAGCAAGATTTTCTAAAACAAAAAATTTCAAAAATAATTCAATTCATTTGTCAATAAGTCCTGAAAGTTTCATTAAAATCCGAAAATTTGATTTTTGCAAGAATTTCCAAATTCATGTGTTTTTTCACCGGAAAAAACGCAAAAAATACCTTTTGAAAAATCACGACTCGCGCTGACTTAAAAAACAAGATTTTTAACCAAAATTTTGAATGTGTTAAAAAGGTTTAAAAAAAACTTTCTAAATAATTAAAAAAAATACTCTTAACGTCAACATTTTGACGATAAAACTTTGTGTTTAAGTTTGTAGCCTTTTTTCATCATGCTATGCTGTTTTTCAGCGAGCAAAGGGACTCATAAGGCATCGATCTTTATTTTCGAGATCAAAATATCGAATTTCTTGTGTTCTTGAATATGCTCAAAACAATCTAAAGGAGAATAATTTTGCCATTGTTCTCTTAAATGAAACGTTTTAAGTTTTTGTAACTTATCAACCAACTGCTTACGTTGGAATCATTTGGTACAACATAAAAGCGAAATAAATCATGTTATTCTTGTGTTCGACCGTAACGTTTAAATTCTTAATGCGCAAGAACTTATATTTTTTACATTATCAGGTTTTTTGTTTTATTGTTATATTGATTGATACTTGGGGGGGGGGCACCATATCTCCTCTGGAGTAATAATATGCTTGGTTGGTCCTTCACTGAATAATAATTACAGTGAATTTTTTAACGTCTGGTGTTAATGTGCACTTCATCAGTGATTTAAATGATTGTCACGTGATTAATTTTTTTTTTTTTAATGAATCTGTTTAATAAATTAAAAATATATCATCTTTTTTTTTTCTTTTCAGTTTTTCGCAATCATGAAAACAAAAATATTCGTACACACTACAGTACACACAGTAGTAAACTAACACTAACAGTAAAACACAAATCTACAAATAATAACCGATCTCTGTCGTTTCGGTTTTCACGTCTAAAGTTTGTATTTAACAACGAAAAACTAAAAGGGACTTTTTTTTTCTTTCAGAGTTGTTTAGATTAACTTTCTGCAGCTCTTGTTTTCTGTAAATATCTTTAGGGGATTAACGCCCACTCAAACTGAACGATTTAAAAGGTCTTTTAATCATCTTTCTATGGGCGAATTGATTGTGTCAATCAATGCAGTTTTACGTACACCTTGATTAGAATTTCAATATCTACTTAAGTCTTAGTGTTATATTTTTAGCTTCCTTTTATTTTTCGTGCTGTTGACAATTTCTTCTTACGGAGAAAATTTTTCATCATTGGCAATTTTCTCATTTTTTTTCCTTTTGTTTTACTTTTTAGTTTACATTTTCAGTGTAATTAATTTGTTGTGACTGTGGGGGTCAATTGCCCTCACTAATTTATATTAGACACAATGCCACAAAATAATAATAAGAAGAAACAAGAACAAAATTCAGACAAAAGAAATTGTACAAATAAATAGATTTTTATAACAAATGTACAAAACAATACTTATGATGTTGTTTAAAATGATGAAATATTATAAACTTGTCTTTTTCGATTTTGTGTGAGGTAATGTTCCAGTTTGATAGACTGCAAGTTATAGGCTAATTTGTGTGAATTTGGAAAATTTCAGTTCAATATAATATTGTTTGTATTCAAAATAAACAGTTCAACTTCAAGGTTTGTGGAAAAATCGTGTGTGGTTGTGACTTATGTTTAGTTTGACTGTGGTTAAAAAGGATTTTTAACTTATAGCCTGGACTTCAGTTGAAAGTTATTTTATGAGTGTCATCACATAGCGTGTAGCTTTTCCAGCTGCTTTTTTTTTCCCATTCTCTGTTTCTTAATTGTTTGCTGTTTATATAAGCAATATAAGTCACATGATAGGCTCCAGAAAATGTTTTATTGGCGCAACTGTACCTTTGATCAGCTCAAATTAAGGTCAGATGTGTAGACGTAGTCAACAACATGCTATGTGATATTTTTGAACCAATCAAATTACATTAGTTGTGTAATTTAATTTGGAGCCTGTTTTGTTTAATTTTTAAAACGATATAGGATCTGGATCTTATATACCCTGATGCAGATTGATAAAAAAAATTTTTTTTTAATTTTCAATATGTAATATATGGCCTGAAATGTGTAGGCTAATGTACCTTTCTACCTGATTTTGTGGTTGCGTTTGCAGGTGCTGAAATAAGTTCTGTCTCTGTTGTTTGTGGTGAGGTCATGACACTTTCTCTAGTGAAAGTCTGTTTAGAGAAATCCACATATGCTGGTTTCAATCTGTCTACTGAGACTGTGTTTGGTTTATTATGTATGACTTCTGTAAAGCACTTAGGGGTTTTGTCTATGATCTGGTAAGGACCCATGTAAATCAAGCAAAGAGGCTTTTTAACTGTGTCATTACGACTAAAAACGTAATCACAAGTGTGCAAATCTTTGAGAGTATGTCTCGAGATTGAGTTCTAGTGGGTGTGAACACTAAGTTGTTCATCTGCTGTTTAAAAGATTGGATAAAATGCCTAGTCGGTTTTAAATGGTTGTTTCTTTCACAAAATTGACCTGGAAGTGTTAAAGTTGTTCCAAAAACCATTTCTGAGGTTGCGCAATCTTCCTTACGTTTCTTATTGATAATAGCACAAGCGGTAAATTGTCCAACCATGTTCTAGAATCATTATTGGATGTTAATGCTGTTTTTAGCTGTCTGTGGAAACGCTCCGCCAGACCATTTGCACAAGGATGATACACTGTGTTTGATATGTATTTAACTCCCAATAAATTAGTAAATTCGGTGAAAAGTGTGGATTGAAACTGTGATCCTCTATCTGTAGCTATCACTCTTCAGTGATAGCTACAGATAGAGGATCACAGAGCAACCGAAAATAGATATCCACTCCTGTAGGATACTTTTCAAGACTGTTTCTGCTGATGTCTTTTAAAGGGACAACAACTGGCCAACATGTGAATTAATCAATTATGGTGAGTAGGTAGTGATATCCTTCTACTTCTGGTAGGGGACCCACTAAATCAACATGTAAATTGGTAAACCTGGCATCTGGTTTGTCAGACTGCCCAACAGGGGACTTTGTGTGTCTGTTCACTTTGCTCTTCTGGCAATTTAAACAGGTCTGAGTTCAATGTTTAATGTCACCACACATGTTTGGCCAGACAAAACGGTCACTAATTAATTTGGCTGTAGCTCTGCATCCTGAGTGTGAAAAATTGTGCATTGAGGGTAGTACATAAGGTCTAGAATAACCAGTGCTAATGTCATGTAATAAGGTCTTTGTGCTGAATGGCACATGATGTTCTTTTAACTGTAAAGAAGTATTTTGTTTCACCGTGTCTCATGTGGTATCTTTCTGCTGTTCTTTGGCTATTAGATCGAAGTTGAGTGGTTTAGACTCAATAGACTGTATCATGGAACAGGAGAGTGTGTCAGCCACGATATTGTTCGATCCTTTAATGTATCGGATATCCAAGGTAAATTGGAATGTGGTATTTCTGGGTGTGTACGTGTCTGTTTTTGCATGTAAAGCATAAGTGAGTGGTTTATGGTCAGTGAAAACTCTGAAAATTCGTCCTTCAAGTAGACGTCAAAAATGTTGTATAGATAGGTAAATCACTAGTAATTTTCTTGAAGGTACTGTATTTTCTTTGTGTCGTATTAAGTTTCACAGAAAAAAATGATATCCGGTTCTGATGAAGTACTGCTCCAATAGAATCTCCAGAAACATCAGATGTTAAGGTGAGTGTTGAATCAGCATCGTTGGTGATGTAGGATAGCTTAATAAAGTCTGCAAGTGCTTTTTTAGCTTCATGAAAAGTAGCTAATGTTTCCTCTTTCATGAGTATTTTAGCATTCTTATTCCATTGATTTTTTTTGTAGCAGATTAGTGAGTGGTGCTAGTATTCCTGAACAACCCTGGATGGATCTACGGTAGTAATTTATTAGGCCGAGAAATCACCAAAGTTGTCATAGTGATGTTGGTTGTGGAAAATCCTTAATTGCTGATACTTTCTCCGGGACAGGTGTGATCCCATGTTCATCTATAACATGTCCTAGGAAATTTAATTTTGAAACAGCAAAAGTTCATTTTTCATCATTGATTTTTAAGCCGAAATGTTCCAACCTCTGGAAAACTTGTTCTACATGTTGTTGATGTTCTGTATTATTTCGGCTGACTATGAGAACATCGTCAATATAAGCAAAAGCGAAAGGTAGTCTGAGTTTTTGAAAGGTTTAGGCAGCATTACGTAACCCAAATGGCATCCTAGTAAATTCATATAGTCTGAAAAGAGTAGTAGTTGCATTTTTTTTTAATATCCTTTTCAGCTACTGGGATTTGGTGGTAAGCTTTTACTAAATCCAACTTCATGAAGATTTTGGTTCCTTGCAACCCTACGGCAAAATGGGTATGTGCAGTATTGGATATTTATCATGAACACTTTTTGCATTGAGGCTTCTAAAATCTCCACAAGGTCTCCAAGTGCCTGAGTCAGGCTTGGATACCATATGTAATGGCAGAGAATACAGACTACATGAGGGACATATTATTCCTAATTGAAGCATATACTGGAATTCCTCTTTTGCTATTTTGTATTTTTCTGGTCGTAACCTGTGTGGTGATTCGTGTGCCAGCAGACCAGTTGTTTCAATGTAATGCTTGGTACTGTGGCATATTTTGTCTGAATGCTTTAAAGGTGTTGTTAGAATATTTTTTTTTTAGTAATCCATGCAGGCCTTTGGTTATTGGTAATGCTGAACTTATGCCTGTTGAGTATTGATGTATAAATTGAAGTGATACTCTTTGTTTTGAGTTTTGTTGTATTATAATTTAGTGAGTGTGTCGACATGTTTATGGATAAGTTAAAATGAGACAAAAATCCGCACTGGTGATTGGCGTTTTCAACTGTGCCATGGTGAATACTACGGGAAAGATCATTGTAATCCTAGGTCCAGTGTTAACAGAATTTCCCCGTAAGTTTCAATCCTTGATCCGTTCGCTGCCTCTAATGTATATGAAAATTTATTATTGACTGTATTGAATGTTGGTGGGATGACACTGATTTGGGCTCCTGTGTCTATTAAAAATAAATATCCAGTACTGCTGTCCCAGATGTAAAATAGACGATGACTTTTATCTCTTCCAGCAACAATGGTCATCCTTACTTGCTGCTGGGATGCTTGTTTCCCAGATATTGTTTTGGGGTATTAGAAGACTTAGATTCAAAATTGCATGGCTTGATACACATCCTTGCCTTATGTCCAAATTTGTAATGGTACCAGCAAGTGAGAATTTGCGTAGTGTGCGCATGTAGTTTATCCATCTATAGTTTCTTCAGCACTATTTCTGACATGGTGTTTCCTCCTAATAATGATTTCATCTTTCGTAAGAGTTGCGATGGTTTGAGATGACCTAAGTTTAAATTATTGAATAGAACATGTAGTTTTCTTTCCTCTGATTCACCAGTGCATCTGATAATTGCATTTTTTAGTGTGTCATATGGATTTTCTGCTGCATTTCATTCAGTAAATCTACTACTAACATGGCCACGTCAGTTGGAATTTTCGCAACCACGTATGATTAGCATGCATTTTGCGACCTTATTTTTTTTTTTTTTTTTTTTTTTAGCACTGAATATAGCATTCAGTTGTGAGAAACAGATCTGTAAGTTGGTTTGGTTGTAGACCAGCAAATTCACCGTAGTTGCTGCCTCCATATTTTCATTCACATTCGTATCCATGTGCTGTTTGCAGTCTTAAATTTTTTTTTTTTTTTTTTTTTTTTTTTTTTTTTAATTGGATGAAATTTATGCGGTATGCTTGTATCTTCAAAACTGTTGTTTTAAAACAAAATATTTTGTGCATTTGTGTGTCAGGGTCACCAACATGTGGGGGGTCAATTGTCCTAATTTATATTAGACACAATGCCACAAAATAATAATAAGTAACAAGAAAACTCAGTCAAGAGAAATTGTATAAATAAATAGATTTTTATAAATGTACAAAACAATACTTACGATGTTTAAAATGGTGAAATAAACTTGTCTTTTCAGATTTTGTGTGAGATAATGCACCAGTCTTATTATGTGTGAGATAATGCTCCAGTTTGACAGTTGTGGGCTAATTGGTATGAATTTGTAAAAATTCAGTTCAATGTAATATTGTTTGTATTCAAAATAAACAGTTCAAGGTTTGTGGAAAAAGCGTGTGTGGGTGTGACTTACGTTGTGTTTGACACTTGAGTGTCTGTCACTTCGTTGTTTGCCAACGTGAGTTTAGTTTACATTGAATGAAGGAAAGACTGTGGCTATGTTAAAAAGGATTTTTAACTTATAGCCTGGACTTCAGTTGAAAGTTATTTTATGATGAGTGTTGTCACATAGTGCATAGTTTTTTCAGCTGATTTTCTCCACTCTCTGTTTCTTAACTGTTTGTTGTTTATATAAGCAATATAAGTCACATGACAGCCTTCAGAAAATGTTTTAAAATTTTGATGCAACTGATCAGGTCAAATTAAGGTCCAATATGCAAACATAGTTGACGACATGCCAGGTGATATTTTTGAACCAATCAAATTACATTAGTTGTGTAATTTAATTAGCCTGTTTTGTTTTAATTTTTGAAGTTTTTAGAACAATATAGGATCTGGATCCTATAACACTTCAGCTTGTATTATAATGTATGAATTTATTAGTTTCAAACAATTGTTGAATATTTAAACCTAAAATAGATTTTTAATGGAAGTGTAAAACACGGTTTTTTTATTATTATTATTTTGGGCTTGTTCATTTATTCTCAATAAATACCTAATACTTGTGTTGTTTTCTTAATGAAAGTGATTTTTGCATATTTTTAAAAAATATTGTGTCTTTCCTTTCTTCAATATAGACACCAAATACACTGGATATTTTTACACAGTCTGAAGAAAACATTAAATTAGTCATAAAAGTAAAACTAATAAGGAATATAGTATTGTTTTGTTTGTTTTTTTTGTGGGGGGGTCTTTTGGGGTTTGGCGGAGTCTGTTTTATCCATCAAATGTTATTGATTTGTGAATTGCAGCAAAAAAGCAACAGAAATAAGCTGGAAATAAAACAAAGTTTTCATGATGATTTTTTTCTTAAAGCAATTTTTATTTTTGTTATTAGCATTCATGTGCAATGATTTGATTTCTCTCTTTTCTTGACTTTCACATTTCTACCAGGAATACCACATCATTATTTTAATTTCTTCCTGTTCGATTTCAAATAAGTTTCTAATTTTTACGCCTTCAACTCTGAGTACAAAAAAGATCTGTATAATAATTTCACAAAATTGATTTTTTTTCTAAATCAAAAATACATAAAATGCAGTAACACTCAGGCAATGTAACAGTTAATTTCCATTATTTCCAAAATATGTAAATTATGAAATAAAAATTTACTGTTGTTATAGTAGTTTACTTGCTTAGTATTCATAAGCGAACATTTTTAATTTTAAACAAACTATCATATCATTGTTGGCAAAATTTCATGTTTGTACTGCACATTAATTTCTATTGTAGCATTGTTAATGCAGTCATGTATGTTTGATGCTAGTATTATTATTCATGCAAATCTCCTCCTGAGTATTTTTGATGTTTCTATCATTCCTTTATATATTTTTACTTGAAAGTTGCTTGTTAATTTTTTTTTTTTTTTTTTTTTGCGTAAACTAAAATCACCGAATTTTCAAAACTCTTAATTCTTTATATTTCTAAATACATTTTTGAAGTCATAATCAGATCTAACACAAAAAGGTGTAATATTTAACTTTACAATGTGTTAACTTATATTTAAATAACAACTGTCTCAATTCACTTTATTCAATGAACAATAAAGTGTAGATTAATAAAGAACACCACTTTTTCAGGGAATATTAAAACTAAGCTATTAAGATCTGTGTTGCATTGTAGATTCTTTTTACTATAACACATCATAGTAACAAAAATTTCCATTTATTTACAATTGGACTAATGTTTTTATTATCAGTGTTTTAGCTATTGTGCCTTTTTTTTTTTTTTTTTTTTTTTTTTTCAAGTGATTATAAATAAATAATAAACCCTTTACAAATAAAGGGTTCAGTTTGAAATTCCCTGATGATTACCTTAATCAACAGGCACCTGATGAAGTTTTGGAAAGTACAACAGCTGAAACATCTGTCTATATTTCTGAGATGAGGTATTATGTACATTATTCAGACTATTGTCCTCTTATTTATTACAACGTTTCAGCCATTGTGGTTGGAATGTTGAACTGAACCCTTTATTTCGCTTACTGGGGTAGACTGTTCTTGTGCCATGTTTAATGGATGTCAGTTATCTCCTGTTAATTTTCCCTCTGAAAGTTCTCCACTGCCTTAACCGGGTATTGAACTCACACTCTTTGGGTCCTGTCACTGGATCTAACCAACGCCTTTATCCACTGTGCCATGTGTTCTTGAGTATGAATTTCTGGGTATTATAAACCTAATGTCTTCAGCAACCATTTTTACCATATTGCAATTTTTGCTGTTATCATTTTATGTTTTTACCAGAGCTCATATTGCAACTTTGTTGTTATTATCGCTTTTCTCTGGCACTCCTTATTATTGGTTCCCTTATTGTATTCATTTCTATGCTTGGTCGGCTCAGGAGATTTTTGTGGCCTAGCATATATGCTGATTCCTTAAGTTTACGAATTTTCCAATAGTCTTCCTTGTCTATGATCTCAACCTGATACCACAGAGGGTGGTGATCTCCCTTCTCTCTCCATATGTGGCTGACCACATATGGAGAGAGAAGGGAGAGTTAACTAACTCTAATTTAGTTCGTCATATATGTATAATTAGATTGATATGGAAGCCTTAAATTCAAATACAACTTTCAGTGATATAAAAGATTGCACAACTTATAAAAGTCAGGATGTGTTTTCTCAAAATGAATGTTTGTTTTTTGGGGGGTTTTTTTTTTTTGCTCATCACTTGAAGTCTAATCATTATAAAACTATTTTGTATTAATTTAGTTTGACATGTTAAAATTAAAATCAGTCAGTTCAGTGGCTGTTCAATACTGAATGGTCAGGAGTATAGCCTCATAGTGGTTCTCATTTTGGGACATAGTATAATGGTATTTCATGAAAATATCTGGTGGTCCCATTCATCAATTTTTCTTACTTTAAAGTACATCAAGAAACAAGGTACTTATTTGATCAAAAAGTTATATACCTGCTTTAATTTCCACCTCTATTATTGGTTACTGCATGAAACTTGGGACCAGGCATCCTCTAAACAAAATCAATTTCTGTGTGGGGTACATGAGTCACTTCTCATGAAAATTTGAACAATGCAGTAATAGGAGGAAATTGCATTATGAAACTTCTGTGCTACAAGACCATCAAAAGATGGGATTGGATTCTGTAAATGATGCTGTCAATAGTAAATTCAGTGATTGTCTTGTGATTTGTACCAAGGCTTGATAGATTTGTGTATATTATTTTGATAATAATGAAACCAGGAAAGGTATCTTTTTGCTAAGCAAGCAGTGACAAAAGTATACCTCACAGAGGGGAATGTTGGAGGTTCATAAAATCATTACACATATATCTGAAGAATCATGAAAGTTTTTGTGCAAAGTAAACTGATACTGTTAAATAATAATTTAGCAGGAATTTTTAGGGGAATTGTATCTCAGCTCCAAGTTCCGGAGGTTGACATTTGGGGTCAGATGTGAGCCATAATAGGGAAGTCGATTTTGAGCTAGCGTGTGAAAGATAGAAATGTTTCAGGAATTGCTTCTTACCCGTCAAGTGATGTAGACGTGTTCTCTTTCACGTCCAAAACAGCTCCCCAGTGTAAGCAGGGGCAACCGTGACTGTATAGTTAGTTAATGTACATGAGTAATAAAAATAGTTAAAATTCTCTGTTTCAAGTCTTATATTGCTGAACCAAAATTATTAGCAATCGCCGGTCAAGAGAAGACGATATGAGACCACTCCCACCAGGGGGCTATGGAACAATACTTAAATTTATTCCCAGTAGTCATGAAAGAATTCATATGTTTACCTAGGCCATTAAAAATATACTGTTTTTTTAAATTCCTTCCACCTCTGGGTGGGTTATCTTTTGACTGCTCTCTAAATTTGATGGCAATTTCTAAACCCTGATCTGAGTCTTATTGTGGTAATGCTAGATTTTCATGTACTTTGAATTTACAGGAAGATATGTTACTTGAAGAGCTGAATGCATTATTCACTGCCCTAATATGTTTTAATAACTCTTTCTTTCTAAATTTTGACAATCTGGAATCTAAAATGAACATGTTAATTAATATGCTTATTTTCACTATTTTATATGTCCTCATCTTTGTCACAATGTTTTGGCCATTATGCCCTCCAGATTTCATCAGGTGTATGTCAATCCAGGTAACCTACAAGGAATTTTGAACAGAACCCTTTATTTAATTTACATGAGT
Organism: Acanthosepion esculentum; assembly: GCA_964036315.1. Taxonomy (NCBI): domain Eukaryota; kingdom Metazoa; phylum Mollusca; class Cephalopoda; order Sepiida; family Sepiidae; genus Acanthosepion; species Acanthosepion esculentum. The sequence goes on from OZ038485.1 coordinate 74,531,557, forward strand.
AGATTGTTCTCATTCTGCTGCCCATGTCTAGGGATGTCTTGTCTAGTTCTTATCTTTTAGTACTGCTCAGTTATTGCTCACTCCATTTCAACTTACTCTAAGTACACAGCCCAACCCAGTAAGTGAACTCACAATTACTATGTTAACAAATTCAGGAACCAACACTTTAATTCACTAGGCTATTTCCCATGGGTCAAATTTCTGCTTTTTTTCCTTGAAAATGACCAAAGTATTCAGAATCATAATGATTTTAGCAAATTCCTTTACAAGTTTCCACATGATATTAAACAACTTGTTCAGCACTAAGAAAAATTCACCTAATACTCAATAAAATATTCTCCATCTGTTCTATTTAACAAAGTATATTTAAACTAGATTCATGTAAACTACAATGACATAAAAAGGATGGAATTAAGTTGATGAATGCATCATAAAGAGGGAAGCAAAAATTATTTTCATGCATGATTTAGTATTGTGTGGCCACTGGTTGATCTTAAACACCTCAGATATAGTAATCCAGGGTATTCAAATTAGAAAAGATAGGAAACCGCATTTTGGATGATTATGAAACCTTTGGACCAGCCATGCCACGGTCATGTGTGCCATGTAAGAAGCAAAGTCCTGCTGGAAGACATACAGCCACACATTTGATCCAGGTCTTGACTACCTTTATGTACGCAATATCATTGATCCTGATTTTCCATAGGGTAGCATAATATAGCCCTTAGGATATCATAAATCACATCATCTTAGCATGCATCACTGTATTTCCATAGTGTTCAAGCATGGCATTATTTACTTATGGCCAAATCATAGAACAATTCACACTCAGAAATTGAGCCTATCTCATTTTTCAATGTAAGCAAAGATTTTTAGTTTCAGTTTGCAGTGGGTTACTGTTGTTGTCAACTTAAGAAATTCCAAGAAAAAAGTAGAGATGAAGAGCAAAACTAATTTGGCTCAGTGCTAATCCTCTCTATCTTGGTATATTTTACTTTACAAAGGTTTTATTACAATTAATATATAATTTGGCAGAGCCTTTGTGACCATCACTTCTCACCCAATTAACAAGGGTGCATGAAATGTTATATGCATTTTAATCTTTGAATTGTTATCTACTATCAATTATTTAAATTTATTAAGTTTTAATGAAGCAAAAACCAAATCTAAACTATGAATTCGGAACAAAATTGACATGTAACAAAATAAACATGAAGGTAACTTTTTTATTTCATTGTTTAGAAATAAAGTAACTGGCAATGTTTAACCTATGTACATACAAAAATAAATGGTGTCAAAACGACAATTTTCTTTTCTTTACGGCAATATTACCATATATTCCATCAACTTCCTTGGCAATGTTTGTTTTAAAAAGTTATGTTTAGAATTTTAATAACAACAAAAATATTACATACAATTTAATTGTTAGATTGTTTATTTACAAGATTATAAAATATATGTGAATATTTGAACTGATTAGCAATTAACCAATCCTTTACTAAGTACACAATTCACTAGCTTTGCCAGTTCCTTTGATCAAGGTTCTTAGTGTCCATTCTTCATTTAAGATTTCTTCATCAGTCACCACTTGGCTGACAGTAGATAATCTATCTGCAGAGTTTCTAAGCATCCTTAATGCAAATTTTGAGGAAAAATTTGAAAATTGAAACAAGTAGTATTCTGAGATACAAAATAACCTGAGAAGAAAATGTATTATGTTTGGAAAAATCATGTTTTATTTAAAATTTCTTGTTCTATAGTTCAGGCATTTTCAGGTATATGAATAAGAAATTGTTTTCAGAGTTAATTTATAAAATAGTAAATAATAAAAATTGTAGTTCTCTAGCACTTTTGCCGCAGCCCCTCAACCTCTGGCTTCTTACTCTCTGGGTTGAGGTGTCTACTTGGTCCTAACAGAACTTAAGGGAGTGGCTATAGGTCCCCTAAGCATCCATAGATTATTCGACCAGTCCGCTGGTTTAATCCTGCTTCCTACCCATGTTGTGATTTGTTTGATCCAGAAAGCAGTAGTGATGTCCGTCCATTCACAGTCGACTGAAGATGTAGACACGGCTGGGGAGTCTGTGCTAAGAAATTTAGAATGCAGTAAAAAAAAAAAAATTAATATCTGCAGAAAGCCGGACAAACAACTATTCAATGGTTGAATTGTTAATGTCTTTTATATAGCAGAAAAGAATAGTAGAGAAAAGAAACAGGTTACAGAAAAGAAAAGTATTTAACGTAAAAACTCATACTCTGGATTCTAAACAGAGAGAGAGTGTATGGGATTAACTTGTTGTTAAATCGTCTCAGAACAATATATGACTCTTGCAATGGAGGGATAAAGATTTCTGTGCAGGGCTTAAAGTTATAGTGTCGTTCCTCCTCCCAACACTTGCCCGGGCCAATTCTCTCCTCAAGAATTTTCTCCAGTCTCGCACTTTTTCAGCATAACTACGCATTTATATAGAAAAACCCGTCTGGTTATAACTTGACCCTCGGGCCTACTACTTCGCACACAATTATCACGGGGTTCTGGCTGCTTCAACCAAAATCATGTGAATTCCAAAGGTCCTCTTAGTTTACTCAGCTCTATTTCAATTTTTAATCAATAAAAATTATTTCATCCATTTTCATTGTCTTCTGATGACCCAGATTCAATGAGTACAACTTCTGTCCTAGATCAGATTTCCCCGTCAGAAAACAAAATGCTCTGATTTAATTTCACTATTCAAATCTACTCCAATTTCAATAAAAACAAAATATACGTGTGTGTGTGTTTCCCAGACTCTGTCACATTTCCTCCCCTACCCATCTGTCATTTACTAGTAAATGACACATGAGCTTTCATATCAACAAGATATGAGAAAACCCAGTCCAACATGCTTCTGACTAGGGGGCTACTTAAACATATGTCTCTGCCAGCATGCAAAGGTAGAGTCCTCAGTTCTTCTTAGGGCTCATTATGCCCATTTACATTTTCATTGTCCTTACGATACATATGTACATGCAACTTCCAGTTAAAGTTCACTTCCGTCTCATTACTAAAAATAAAAAAAAATTTGACTTGTTTTGTAAATCTGTCCCTCTGATTTTATCTCGCCTTCACAACAGGCTTTGTCGAATCTTTTGTTGGTTCAGGTCCTTCCACGACAATTGTGGACTCTTCTTCAATATCAGTTAGGGGTCCTAATGCACTCTGGTTGGACCTACCTTGGTAAAATGCACTAACTGGAATCCCTCCTTCACTCATGCACTCCCATGCCAGTTTATTCTGCCCGGTCAACAACACCGCATGCCTCTTCAACCACCACCAAACCAGCAAGACCATGACTATCATTAGTATAATTCCCACAACAGTCAGCCAGGTTATTATAGCAACCAAATTCTCTCTCTACCCTGAATTCGGTGTACTTATCCTATCTAACTCCGACTTCAACCGTCCAAGATCAATCTTACTGATTTGCTTTAACAGCGCCGGCATCTTTTCTAGCGGCATCTTAGGAATCTCTCTTACAATGGGTTCCCACAATCCCATCCATCCACTGGCATTCGTTCCTACCAGCTCTAACAAAGCCTCATTTACTTCAAACCTCTCTTCTGCTTTATAGTAGGGAGGTAAAGAGATAGATGGACCATGAGCTCCACAACCAATGGGTAGCTCTACAAAAAACAAAGGGGGAATAATTCTTATTATAGTGGTGGGCTTCCCTTCACTTCACACACCTTAGATAATTCGATCACTTCTTGTGTGGCCCTCACCCAAATTCCGTCAGAGACACTGGTTGCTTTAGGTAACATTACACTAGCCAACACCTCTACCTGACAATGATCTCTAATTCCCTTCTTATTTTTCTTAAATAAATCTAGTACACACAGATTATGACTACCTGTCATGTAAATTGGACTTACAGACCCACAGGTACCTAAGACATCATTCTTGCATTTTTCTGCTTCTCCCTTTGTTAATAGCATAAACTCTGTCCTGGCTAGGTTTAGGGCAACAAATTCTGTCTCTACCTTGTACCTAGCCACCGCTCCTATCTCCAGCCTTAGTTTTGGATAGGGAAGGGGTAGATTCATCACCTGATAAATTTCAGAGGTACTATCTCTGTCCAGTAATGGAGCTGACACTGGCACTAGCAATTTATCATCTTCCAACAAGGTAGTACATTCCAAGGCACTATAATACCTCCATAACTGCTGGGTGGGGTCTACAGGCAATCTAAGATGATGGGGTAGTTTGGCTTGTATCTCCAGTAGTACTTCCCTTAATCGTTCCGGCGTTATTATACTCGGAGACAGGTGTCCCAGTGACAGCATGTCTAATTGTGCTCCACATGCTCTAACACCGTTAAAGAGTGACTTGTTTGACGTACCTTACTCATTATAGCTAATAACTGAAAATACCTTTGCAAAAACCCCTCTAATTTCTGTAATTCAGTTGTTATAGATGTGGTTACATTTATCACTTCTTTTCTAAAAACCTGTAGGTGAGAAATCAACCAATTGATACTCCCTCTATTCTTAGCCAATTCCAGCCTAATAACATTGAGTATAGATACACTCTCTCTAACCAACTGAGCCATTGCTTGTTGTCTCTATTCTACCACCTTTAATTTCCTCTTAATTACTCTCACTTCGCCTTGGGAGACTGTACCAAACAACACGCTTAATGCCTTTCCCATTATAGGTAATACTGCCCTCTTTTGCCTGGTCCGTAACAACTTTATTCCTTTCAAATAGTAACCCTATCCTTCCATTTTCTCTCAAGTATTAGGGATTCTTGAGCTAAGGGGTATAATATACGGTGTTATTCCGGAGTCTGTAAATAGTCTCTGGCGACTTGGGTCCTGGCTGTATCTAGTTTGTCCACTTCGGTCTCCAACTGACCCAGTAACTTATCATACGGCTACAGGTCTATCACCAAAGTTATCAACCACTTTGATCTAGTTATAATCACTTCACTAGTTTTCTTAAATACAGTATTCTCACTGTGTTCCCAGGTATTAGCTACCACAACTAGCATCGTCAGTACCACGAGCCTCCTCTCGTCCATGTCTGGAAGGAGATGGGGAGAATAATTCGTCTTAATCAATCTCTTATTATTTTTATCGGGTGGTTACATCTTAGAGCGATACCTCAAGCACTGACCCACACCACCACCAGCGCCGTGCATGCATGGAGCCCGTCTACACAGTTCACCAGCACCGATGATAAATGCACAGTTAGTCCCAGACCATCACTCATTCACCACAGCCACTGTACTGGTTTCACTTAGTCTTTGGGCTCAAGCTGCACCGCCCTCCCCCTTAATCGCAGTTTTAGTGGTAATTCCTCATTAACACTAGGTGCTTTTTCAGCCCACAATTTACTCTGCAATTGAGCTAACGGAATTTCATCCTCTTCTTCCCATTCACTCAGTTTTTCTTCTTCCCTAAGGTTAGGCTCAATCCCTGTTTCCTCAGAATGTCCCGCTGGGGTCCGATTTACCTCCCACAGTCTTCGAAAGGTAGTTGGGCTAATTTCAATCTCCTCACTCCCTTCACTTCCACTCTCAGTCTCTAACCCTTCAGGTTCTACCAACGTAGTTTTCCGCAGCCTTTTCTGTTGAGTTTTTGTTTTGGCTACTTTCCATTCTCCTATTTCAGCTCTCTTTACCTATCCGGTTAATTGGTTCCAGATCACAAAGGAAACCGGAACTGTCTGCTCCACAATCCTCTAATATAGACTCCATCTCTGGTCCAATTTACCTTCTCTCATGTGTATTTTATAATACACTGGATCACCTATCTGGAAGGAAACTTCTTCTCTATTTTTATTTACCCTATCGTTTTGCCTTTTCTGGGCTCTTTGAATCCTCCTCCTCACCTGCATAAAGATTTTATTCTGTTGTTCTGAAACTATTTGGTGATGATCCTCTCCTAAATACTTCCTCCTAGGTCGTAACAGATTGTCTATAGGTAAGACTACATCCCTGCCATATATCAAGTAATAAGGGGAAAATTTGTTGTCTCATTCATCGAGAATCTCACAGCTGCTAACACTTGGATTACAAATGAATCCCAATTTTCCCTATTATCCTCTGTTAGTTTAGCTAACACATCAGCAAGGGTCTTATGAAATCTCTCTGCCTTAGCATTACTTTGGGGGTGATATGGAGAGGTGCTTATTTGCTGTATGTTTAATTCTCCCAACGTCTCTTTTATAATCTGATTCACATTCTCCGATCCATTATCAATAACCAACTGTTCAGGGGCCCCATACCTAGGGAATATTTCATTCAGTATTACATCTGACACCGTTTGTGCCTTCTTATCCCATATGGCAAATGCCTCAGGCTAATTCATCAGCCAGTCCGCAAAATTCACTATGTAAAGATTACCTCTATGTGTTTCTCCATAGGGCCCGGAAATATCCATGCTTACTTTCTGAAATGGATAATTCGGAACATCCATTTCTAATACTGGGGCAACCCTACTCCTTTGACTCTGTACTTGGCATGTTACACATTTTATTTTACATGGTTCACAACATCATTAAACAACTTAGGCCAGTAGTAATTTCTCATTATTAATCCATACATCTTATCAATTCCCAGGTGTCCTAACCTCCTATGGCACTGGTCTAGAATTTCAGCTCTCAACTTCTCAGGTATCACCATTTTTAAACTTACTTCCTCATCTCTTCCTGAAAGGTAATACAACACGCCATCGTGCAACATATATTTGGAGGTACGCCCTGCCTCTACCCTGGACCTGATAGTTGCTATCTCACTATCCTCTTGGTTTTGCCTAATAATATCTCTCCAGTGGGGGTCGGACACAATCTCCGTTTCACTCATTTCCTGATCTTCCAAACCAAGTCACTCCTTCAATGCCTGTGAATTGATCACATTAATTTGGAATGCTTTATCATCCACACCCGGCTCCAACCTGACAGATTCGGTCTCTAATTGCCTCGGAATCGTCGATAACATGTCAGCACAGGTATTATCCTTCCCTGCCAAATATTCTATTCTGCACTTAACTTCAATGCCCACTGTTATATTTTCTTATTCGTCCACTCCGCCTCTAACAAATATTTGAAGGGTTTGTGATCTGTTTTAACGGTAAACACAGCCCTACTCAAATAATAATCTAATTTCTGCACAGTATACAGAATGGTGAACACCTCTTTTTCTATTACTGGCCACCTTTGCTGAGTTTCGGAGAGCCAAGGAGACAGAAAATAGATTGGCACACCCAGTACTGGTTCATCCTTATCGAGACGTGGTTGTGTAAGAAGCGCCCCAATGAACTTATCGGTAGCATTGGTGGCACCATGGGCTTACTCAGGTCTGGTTAGGCCAACAGGGGTACAGCTGTCAGCTGGTTCTTTAGAGCCTCGAATGCACGCTGACAATCCTTGGTCCACTTAAACCTAGCATGCTTCTTAGAGCTATTAGAGGATCTGCTAGCCGACTAAATGCTGGTACGAGGCTCCAATAAATTCCCTAATCTTTCTTACAGTCTTCGGTGCGAGCATGGCCCTTATAACATCTACTTTGTTTAAATCCATTTTTTATTCCTTCTTTGTTTATGATAAACCCTAAGTACTTTGTCTCTTCTTTCATAAACTGACACTTTGATAATTTTAACTTTAATCCATGTTCTCCTAACCTATCGGACACCTTCTGCAGATGTTCAAAATGCTCCTCTGGTGATTTTGAAAACACCATGATGTCATCTAGATACGCCATGGCAAATGACTCAGTGCCATTCAATATGATGGGCATTAATTGACTAAATACACCCGGGGGCTTTGCTAACCCAAACGGCATAACTCTAAAATTGAAAAGACCCATGTGGCAGGTAAAAGCGGTCTTTTCCTGATGCCTTTTTGCTAAGTGCTACCTTCCAATATCTCAACCTCATATCCAAGGTGGAAAAACATTTAAACTTTCCTAAAAGAGCTAGAATATCATCCATCAAGGGGAGGGGCACTGTCAGCAGTTTCATAATGGTATTTAATTGATGAAAATCCACACAAAACCTATGCCCTCCATCCTTCTTTTCAACAATCACTATTGGAAAACTCCAGGGGGATTTGGATCTTTCTATTATCTCTGATTCCATCATTTCATTCACTGCATCCTCTACTAATTTTCTTTTGTGAATTGGGGTCCTATACATTCTTAATTTAATAGGTGGGTGATTACTCATGTCTATCTTCATTTCAATTGTCTCTCTGTCTGTCCCAGTTCCTTATCAGTAATGGCTATTACCTCTTGATTACCGTTCAGCAACCCCATCAATTTCCTCCTATAACGCTCAGGAGCTGTTATATCTTCATCCTTTATTTCATTCCTACCTGCCTTATTCCCAGGCCTATTCTCATTCCGTACTCTCAACTGTTCGACTTCTCTTACTGGGCACGCCTGTGCCAGCTCCTCTCCCTGCTTTATTTTAATAGTTTTATTGGCAGTTTTGATTAATAGTAATGGAACGGTCCCCGACCTCTTCACCAACGAATCACACAGGATTATTTCCCCATCACTATTATCATACCTATCAGTACGGACCATTTGGTACAGGTCACTGCTCAGCACTCCTTCTGTTATAATCTTGCCCTCCCAGATACAGTAGTCTTAGGGGGAAGCTTTATATCTGCCTGGGCCACCACTGGCAATTGTTCATAATTATCCTCTCCCATCAATATCCCTACCCCGTCCAATGTTAGGGTGGTGGGGTCAAAACAGATCTGTGGCTTATTCTGCCTAAGCCAGTCACTCCCCAAAATTAGCTTGCCACACAAGTCGGGTGTCACGTAAACCTTAAGTTTACTTCTGGTTCTTGCCAACTGGGAAGGTAGCCACATCATACCCTCTATCCTCATCCTGCTACTATCAGCCTGACTTAGTAATAGATCAATCGGACTAAGCTTCGTTTTCAGTCCCAACTGTCTAAAAACCTTGGAGCTAACCAATGACACTGAAGCTCCAGTATTGACAAGGGCTTTCACCTTCTTGTCACCTAGCAACACACTACAGGTGAAGTCTGGCCCTTCCTTCAGCAAACAGTGTACCTGTGCCTTTCTCCTTCCTATATGTCCTCTCCCTTCCTCCCGCTTTCTCAACAACCAAGACATGGGAGTCAGTGACAGGAGTTCACCTTTTTCTAGGGGCTCTAATTTCTGTCTAGGGGCCATCCTGGGTGGGGTAGAGCTCAGATGACTCTCTTTTCTCGGACTAGCAACCCATTTCTCCCCTCCATTCGAGTTAGGGTTGTTCTGTTCGGTGTGGTCCATCTTTTTCCTGCGAGGACAGGTTCATCTCAGTGATCCACTCCTCCACAGCACCAACACCTTTGCTCCTTACAACTGGCCGAAAAGTGCCCGACCACACCACATGTCCAGCAACTCAGAGGTCTTACTTGCACTGGAGCCACCCTGTCTCTTACTTTTCAGCATTTCCCAAGCCCTTTTCCTTCTCGGTAGGAGGCACCAGCATATTAACTCTCTTTATCCCCAGTTTACGATCTCCCTCTGTGCTGTACACCACCGAGCCTTGTGCCCGAACTTGCCACAAGTCGTGCAGTCCATCCCCAAAGACCTTGGATCGCCTCCATAGTTTGTCGGACAGTCGCGGACCCGAAACCCACCATACTTGCAAGTCCAGCACACCAGCCCATATCGGCCCGGTGTGGGCTTGTGAAACCCATAATGCAGATCCCAGGCTCTCCTATTGGGAACTGCCTCAGCCTTCCAGTCATCTTCCACCTCTTCTTTCGGGCCCCGTATCTGGATCCGCTCCCAGTCCTTCTTTTTCATCACTACTTTCCCAGAATTGGGGGGGTTCCTACCTACATCCCCTCTTATTCTATCCCAGAGTCGTTTGCTGGTCCGAGCCACCTCTATGGCTGCGGCCAGGCTGACCGGTCCCCCCTTCAGAACATCACCCCTCAGGTCCGTGTCATTCAGCGCGTCCACATACACATTGGCCGACAAGGCCTGAATAGGACCACTGTCCCGAGTCACCAACTCTGGAAAAGCTAACGCTGCTAGCCCCACAATTCTTTCCTCCAATTCCTCATTAGTCTCTTCTTCTTGTTGCTGCAGCCGGAATAATTTTCTGACTTCCTCAATGGCCATACGCTCATTTGTGTATTGCCGCACCAGAGCGGATTTAAGCTCGGTCCACGTCAGGGCCGGGTTTTCTTTGTACCACCCCCCTATGAACTTGGACACCTGCCCCACTGTAAGCTAGGAGCACCATTTCTTGGTCAAAGAGGATCACCTGCTTCTTCTGAATGGACAGAATCCATTCATGCAGGTCTACAAGGTTTCCTTTATAAGTAGGTAGCTTCATGCTACCTATCAGCCTCCTGAAACCCATCGATATTTTGGGGACTCCCATGTCCCCAACGTCATCTGTGGCGTCTGATCCTGCTACACTCATCCTAGCATCTTGTCAACTACCACTTTTCCATGCGAAGAGAGACCAACGACAAAACGAAAGGAAAAATACTTAACACGGCAGTGGCGCTTCAAGTGCGCACAAAGTCAACAGTCAAAACAAATCAACAATATTACTGGCAGATCTAAGTGCAATGAGCGAACAAAGGAAACCAAAAAATGACTTACCTGAGGTCTGCCACTCTGTGTTTTGTTTCTTTTTCCTCCTCCATCAGTCTAGCACTTTTGCCCCAGCCCCTCAACCTCCGGCTTCTTACTCTCTGGGTTGAGGTGTCTACTCGGTCCTAACAGAACTTAAGGGAGTGGCCATAGGTTCCCTGAGCATCCATAGATTATTTGACCGTTCCGATGGTTTAATCCTACTTCCTAACCCCTATTGTGATTTGTTTGATCCAGAAAGCAGAAATGATGTCCGTCCATTCACGGTCGACTAAAGATGTAGACACGGCTGGGGAGTCTGTGTTAAGAAATTTAGAATGTAGCAAAAAAAAAAAAAAATTAATATCTGCAGAAAGCCGGACAAACAACTATTCAATAGTTGAATTATTAATATATTTTATATAGCAGAAAAGAATAGTAGAGAAAAGAAACAGGTTACAGAAAAGAAAAGTATTTAATGTAAAAACTCATACTCTGGATTCTAGACAGAGAGTGTATGGGATTAACTTGTTGTTAAATCATCTCAGATCAATATATCACTCTTGCAATGGAGGGATAAAGATTTCTATGCGGAGCTTAAAGTTATAGAGTTGTTCCACCTCCCAATGCTTGCCCGGGCCAATTCTCTCAAGAATTTTCTCCAGTCTCGCACTTTTTCAGCATAACTATGCATTTATATAGAAAAACCTGTCTGGTTATAACTTGACCCTCGGACCTACTACTTCACACACAATTATCACAGGGTTCTGGTTGCTTCAACCAGAATCATGTGAATCCTCCTAGCTTACTCAGCTCTATTTCATTTTTTAATCGATAAAAATTATTTCATCCATTTTCATTGTCTTCTGATGACCCAGATTCAATGAGTACAACTTCTGCCCTAGATCAGATTTCCCCGTCAGAAAACAAAATGCTCTGATTTAATTTCACTATTCAAATCTACTCCAATTTCAATAAAAAAAAATATACGTGTATGTGTGTTTCCCAGACTCTCTCTCTCTCAGTTCATATATTTTTATAACCTTGTAAATACAAAATTAATATTGTAAATAAACAATTTAACGCCCTAAATACTGTGTAATATTTTTGTTGCTATTAAAATTCTAAACATTGTTTTAAAACAAATATTGTTGAAGGAGTATACAGTAAGAGCTGTGTCAAGAAAAAAGCCATCAATGACACTTCATTTTTTTTTTAACAAGTGATTATTGTTATGCTGACTTATTTTGTCAGAAATATATGATTTTATGATTTTCAAAGTATAAAAAATTTGACTCTTAAAAATGTGTTAGCAGCAGGGTTAGACTTAATGTATTGTACACATCATTTTACAATAGCAAAAAATATGAGATTAAATTTTTTTAATCTAATTATGAAATTAATTTTAGATAACATTCTTAAATGATTTCATTAATTTTGTAGTATAAAATATCACATCTGTTCGTATTTATATTTTTTAATGATAAACTAAAATTCAGCATAATTTCTTTTAATACTTTTTAGAAAGAAAAATACAAATTACTCATGAAAAATTAAATTTTATCAATGTGTTGTTATTAATAACAATATCATAGATAAAAAAAATATTAAATTAACTTTATGTAACAAATAATAGAATTTTTTTTTTAAATTTTCAGTGTAAAAATGAAAAATCTTCAAATGCCCGTTGAAAATTAAACATAAAATAAAATTAACTTTCTTGGAAGAGACTTTTTGTCATATTTGTAAAAAGAAAATGTGATTAATAAATGAATTCTTTAAATCAAGTAAAATTAAAATGTTACATTTTGGTATAAGAAGCATGGTAAAAATTCAATATACCTTTTTCATTTGTTAGAAAACAGAAATACAGTTTATGCAAAAATAAAGTTAATCATTAGTGTATTTGCTTATATGAAAAAATACAGGGAAGAATATTCAATTAACTTTAAGGAAAAAATGTTAACTTCCACGTAACAAGATCAATTTTCCTAAAAAAGATTTTTTATTTTTCCATATAAACATAAAATATGACAAATCCCAAAGAAATAAAATAAATCTACTTCAATCACTTTCACATCACTATAATAGAGCTTCCCTGTGCCTTTTCTATAAATATTTTCATAGTAATTGTTCTGATGAGCTTTCCTCTTTGAAACTTTGACTTTACAAATTAGAGTTCAGTACTAGATTGGCAGCTAGGTTTCATTTTACAGTTGAAATAGCTTGTTGTAACTATAAGTTCATTGCTGACAGTTTATTCTCTCACACGTCTTGTTTGTGGAACTCTTCTGGCATCTTGCTTTCCGGTCAACTTTGATGTCAACTTTTATCTTTTTGTCTTAATTCCAGTTCTTTTATTTTTCTCTCTCCTTAATGTTTTCTTTTACTCATTCTTTCATACTCACAGACTCAGCAACTCTTTGCATCTTAGTGGCTTTGCCTTGCTTGGGAGGGAATGATTTAAAAAAAAAAAAAAATTAAAATCTTACTTCAGTTGAATAAGCTAAAGTTATTCCAAATGCAAAAAGGAAAGATTTCTTAAGCCAAATACAAACTACTGCAAAGCCAAACTGAAACTAAAAACCTTTGTTCCCAGTGGAACAATGAGATTTAAAATAGGCCTCCAGTTCAGGTTGTGATTTGCACTAAGACTTTGCTTTTAATAAAGAATGCTATAGGTCAAAGCAGTACTTCTTGTTCACTTGGTCACTTTCTAGAAATCACTGATTATTATTTGTCTGCTTGTGCCAAAAATATGAGATGTCATTTCATTTCTGTTTTCAGACTGGAAGCTGCTCTTAATATTCTCATAATGTCTGAAAGAGAAGTGAGAATATTAAAATTCGGTACATTATTATCTCTTTATGACCAGCTAAAGGTGTGTCCTGAGGCATCCTCTATGTGTGAGTCTGTTATATAGTCCAACATAAAACTGTGGACAAAACATAGTAATACAAGGTGTAATAAACTTTGATTCAAATGATAGCACACCTTTTATGATATGACTGTAGAACTTCCAAAGTTGGTAGTCCATGAATTCATTATCAATTTTGAAAATTGGGATAGCAAAAAATGTCATCTCATTACATCGCAAAAATAATTGACTGAAAAACACAAGTACCAGTGCATAGGTATTTCTTTTCCACTTTTGGAATGGTATAAGGAAGCAGATGAAGACCTTTTCTTAAACATATGATCACTGGTGATGAGACCTCAGTAGGTTACATCATCTCCATGGTCAAGAAACTGATGAGAATTGTATTCTGAGATGCAAAAGTTGTATTGCTAATGGACATCATGCTGCATGATCCAACAATTTGTCCAGGTACCATAAAAGACTGAACAGACAGTTAATATGGTTAGATACTATAAAACACTGAAGAAACTGAAGGAAGCAGTTTATGAAGAGATCAGGACATTTGCATAAGAGCATCATTCTCCTAACAGGAAAATGTTGCCCCACAAACTGCTAATTTGACAAAAGAGTGGTTCCAGAGATATGACTGATGTTTTACAACATCCACAATATAGTCCCAACTTCATTCTTTCAGATTATCATCTGTATAAACCTCTTGCTGAGTGACATTTATCTGGGGAAACCATTCCACACAAATGGAACTGTCATTGCAGACAAATTTTTTGTCAAATTTGAAAGAAAAAAATTAAAGATGTTTTTTTGAGAAATTAAATGTCAAAGGATAAGGTCATGGTCAAATTATTTTATTTGACCACTAAACAAAAGAATAAATAGATCACATTTTAGCTATCCAAATACTTTAAAATTGTATATAATTTAGCTTTGTAAGTGTAAAACCAACTGAGATATTGATATTTAAACTTTGTGACTATTTGGTCAAAAGGTCATATCTCTGGAACTCTTTGACCTAGAGATGTAAAATAGGCACCATTCAATTTGTATCATGAAACCCTATAAGTGTATCAAATTTGAAAAAAATCCATGTCTGTGATAGTCAGACCCTTGTTTATTTGACATGGAATGACTCCTAGTAGTGCTGGTAAAACATGCACAATGTTTTTATATGTATAGCAATAAATATTTTCTATGAATAAATATTTTACTTTACATGACTTTTCAAAAATTCATTCAAACAAGTTTTATTAAAATTGACTGAAAAAATCTGATTTTCTATTATATTTTTCCAGTTTGTATATCAATTGTTGCACATCTAGATCACATTTGTGTAGAAATTGTCATATTTGTATAAAAATATTATGAAACTGGTAAAAATATATAAACAAAATTAAACAGACCAACCTTGTTAGACAATTTTAATAAAGATTGTTTGAAAATGTGTGTATGCTTTATTGATCACTGATTTTTTTTTTTTTTAGAAAGAAAATTTTGAATCTATTCTAGAAGAAATAAAATTCATATAATTATGGTTCTCCTACTGCATCACTAAATTAGAAATTTTATGCAGATTATTCTTTATGCTTACATTTGACGTCAATTTAACATTTCATTTGATGACTATTTTCATGTTAGTAAAAATTGAATCTTGCATATATTAATATTTCATCTTTGCAATTTCAAGTATTATTTGATAATTTCTTAATTTTTTTACTTTTACAGTTTTATATGACTGACAAGCTACCAAGCAATGAATTATCATTCACTAATTGTGTCATCTTCAGTGACAATGACAAAATCACTGAAAGATCAAGGTAGGGATCAGTTTTATTTTTAATTTATTACAAACTTGCTTATTTCACTTTTGATTGCAGCTCTTTTGTTACACTGCAATAATAATAATTAATAAATTGAAGCAAAATTTTCCAGTAAGACTAAAACTTACAGTAATGATGCATATGTCAGGAATTGTTTTAAAAAAAGAAAATTTTGAGCTCAAGGATAAGGAATGCTCTTAAAGGTGTAAAAATTTGGAAACTGATGAATGTGATAAGCTTTTAAAAGAATGTTACACAGAAGTTGCAGAAAAATGCAGTTAGATTAACTTATTTACAAGCCTTAGAAAAATTCAGAAACTAAGAAAATGGTTTCTATATAAACTTAAAGAGTCAATGTTTAAACACCTACTATTCTCTTGATTGATAAAAGAAAAGTAAATTTTAAACAATTAGTGGCAAGGGAAAATGACTTTATAATAAAAATCCAATAAGAAGAAAATCATGGCTAGATACAGGACAACCTTTTAACATCATAAAAATAACCCTCTCCTGCACTAGTAATTGGTGGAATTCAAATGAAATTCTTTTTCTTTTTTTGTTGGAATCTGAATAATCTGTTTCTGCACAATAATCAATTTTCTTGTTTGAATGATACATTGGAATAGGAAAAAAACCTTTTCAAGCAAGAAAGTCAATTGGTGGTTTGGCAGCATGAGAACATTATATAAAAATTGATTCGAAAATGCTAGAAATATTTGTGCCAAGCTAATATATACC
Organism: Acanthosepion esculentum; assembly: GCA_964036315.1. Classification (NCBI taxonomy): domain Eukaryota; kingdom Metazoa; phylum Mollusca; class Cephalopoda; order Sepiida; family Sepiidae; genus Acanthosepion; species Acanthosepion esculentum. The sequence continues at coordinate 74,547,580 of OZ038485.1, forward strand.
TTTTCTTATATTTTCTGACACATCTGCTTTAATTTTGTAAAAGCAGGTAATGCTTTTTATAGATTTTGAAATGACAAATGTCTATATTTGTTAATTTTATTCCCTTTAGGCATGTCCTTGTTCGAAACCCTGTTGGGTTACAGTATGCTTTTACTGTTAAAGTCTGTAAAGAAATTTCCAAAGGAAAAGTGGGTTTCAATGCACTCCATGTAAGTCTTTATTCATAGTATTTTTGATGTAATATTGAACTGAATTATCTTTGATTTTTGTTACTCAGTTATGAAGATTTGTTAAAGAGAAATTTCTTACCAACTTATTTCTTTTTATAGCTTTAACATTCTTATTTTTATATTTACTTTTTACTTGCAGTAGAATTAATATTTTTAATCAGTAATATGTATTTATGTAAAATTAATATTTTTCTTATCTTGTATTTGGAATCCTCCTTTTTTTTTCATTTCTTTCTTTTTTCTTTTATCAACATTCACAATTAAGCATATATAAATTATAAATTTCAATTTACAGTATGGCTGTTCACTCAAAATAATTGGTAACTTTTGGTCTTGTGTAGTATTTATGTACAATAAATACAATTGTATATTTTTATGTTTTTTAATAATAAAATCTTTTCTTTCTTTCACAGAGGAAATGGGCACAATTACCTCTTAATACTAAAGTAGAGGTTGCAGTGCCTGGACCAGGTCATTTTGATACAATTGAAACTATTATGCTAGAGATTGATTTTTTTAACAAAAAAAAGTAAGTAAAAAGTGTGATTATATGTATTAATTTTCTGTCACCTGCTGATAATCACAATTTAAAATTATTAAAGCTTCCTTACAATAAGTACAATTTAGATATTCAGCAAGCTTCATAGAAGCTGTAATTCATTTACATTTTTAAAATCTACTTGTGAAATGTAACAAAATTTGGTGTTAACGAAATTTTGGGGGGCTATGCATCGTTATATATTTAAGCTAAAACATTAATTTGAATGCTTTAGAGAATCCACGTTAATGTCACATTTAAAATGTAATCAAGCAAATCCTCTTGCCACCTACAATTACCATCATAAAAATGATGGAGTTAATAAATTGACTAAAGAAATGTAAATATGCAATGCTTAGAAGCTGAAAATAACAAATGTATGATAGGGTTCATCAAAGACTAACCCAAAGTGGCCTATTTTCCATATAACGTATGAAGAAATAATTTCCCATGTAATCTACTTCCTTTATCCTGCTACTAATATGATAAAGATTGGGCAAATGGCAGCTCACCTGATGATGTGGGCCCTCAAAATATTTCTTTTTTTTAATGTCCATTTAAAAGCTTTTGGTATTTCAAAATTCAAATTGGGTTCTGCACAAGCACAGTCACCAGTATCACTATATCCATCACTATACCAATGTCAATGCAAAGTGAAAACTGATGTAGGGATCTAGTTACTTGTGTATATTCCAACTAGAGGTAAACACATGTCATTTCTACACTTCAGCTACACTTTATAAATGTCTCACAAGATTTTACAAGAATTTCTTATGGTTATAAAAGATTTTTCTCAGCTTCACAAATTTCATTAATAATAATGTATTAAATATGGAACTAATTTTTCATATATTCACAAAATGTATGTAATAAGCAAATACATATACAAATAAGATGTGTATGTATGATTGTTATTTATATTGCCATTGTTATTGTACTGAATCCCACTTTACACAGGGTCGACAATAATATGACCTTCCATGAAAAAGTTTACTCTCCCCTGGACTGAATAATATGCTTCTAGAAGAAATAATAATGTTTAAAACAAAATACCAAATGGAAATTGATATTTTTTAAAAATCCACTTTGCAATATGTAATTGTATGCCATATTTACATGTTGTATTGTCTATAGTTTGAGAAATCATTAACATTCCAAGATTTGGATATTCTTTGTGTTGCTGATATTGCTACCATAATATTTCAGCTGATCTATTCTACAGTCTTCTTCAGGAATATAATCCATAAATAAAAAAAAAGGAAATCTTTAAAAGAAAAAATTGCAAATATAGATCATAAAATAGAAAGATAAAGATAAAGATAAAATAGAAAGATAAGCAAATTCACTTTCTTTTTTTGTAAAAAAAGAAAGCCTTTTCCCTTTTTTTTTTACAAATTTTACACTTAAAATTGGCTGTAGAATGAATTCACTAAAAACTTGAAATAAATGTTGAAATGTTATCTGATTGAATAATTTCTTTGGATTTCAAAATTGAATAAAATCATCTATAATGAAATTTATTTAGAAAAGTTTTTAATGCATGTAGTTAAGCATCTCTCCATTAATAAAAAAAATATGTGTAATGGTAATATGAATGGTTGCAGCAGGAGTTCCTAATTAAGTCATATCCAGCACAAATTGGCATCACACTCTTTAACATATGATATGTACTTAGCTTATTTGTACTTTCATTGTTCTTTCATCTCAGACAATCTTAATTCTGTCTGAATTTCTGGGATGAAGAGTTATCATTATTTATACACAATTTATTGTCTCCATCTTTGTTGTCACAACAGCTCAAATGTAATAACAATAAATATGGTGACAATTGTCTGTGTAAATAATGTAAATAATCTTAATTCTATTTGAATAGTTCTTTATTGAAAATATTTTTGCTCTGTTTCTTTTCAGAATATCAACAGAATCATTGAACACTGAGCATATTGCTAAGAATTTCAGTGATACTTTTCTGAACAATGTATTTTCAGTTGGGATGCCTATGGCATTTGAATTCAATCAAACTGTACTAACTGCTACTGTCAAAGAAATCAAAGGTAAATCTAATTAAGATACCTTTCCTGAAACATTAGTAATTTGTTGGCCAAAAAGTTGTTTTTTCTTTTCTTTTCTTTTTCTTTTTTTAGACTAACTCCATTTTAAAAGATCACTTTTGTATTGTAACATTGGTCATACCAGCATTTTTTTAAATTTGGCAGTTTTTATTGAAGATAGAAAAAAGAATTAATAGAAAAGTAAAAATTCAATTCAAAGTTGACTAGTTGATAGCAATTAAAACAAAATATTACTTGGAAATAATCAGTGCAAGAGAATGTCAATAAACTTAAAATAATAATAAGATTGGCTATAGTAGTTGCTTTGTTGTGTGATTTTCATATGATTTAAGCAAAAAAGAAAAACTAATGGACTGCATTTTGATGTACAACTTATTCCTTTCCATTTTTTTTTCTTAATAAATTGTGATAAGTGATGAAAAATGTATACTTTACAACATGGAATTCAAGAGATCATGGAAAATGTGAAATGAACCAGCAAGGTTTCACTAGTCTTTACCCAAACTTGGTAACACTGTATATATAGTAGGATTGGAAGATTGTTTTATAAGTTCTATCCAGAAAAACACAAAAATGCTGCTATTAATTAAACCAGCTGAAGCAATCAACAAAATGCATTCCTCTAAAATCTAAGAGAAAGAAAATATACCATCAAAATAATGCTCAAATGCATATTTTAGTAACCAAATAAAAATTGTTACAGCTTGGCTGGGAATTTTCACTCAGCTCTCATATTAAGCAGATACTGCACATTCATATTACAATTTATTCCAGTTTTTGCAAAATTCTCTTAATGAAAACAAATTTCAATTCCCAGAAAGACGAAAAAGCAGTTGTTTGCTCAGAAAGATGAAATAAGGAGATTTGAATTATGAAGTTTCTGGAAAGATGACAGAAGATAGTGGAACAAAATGTTAAATATTTTGTTCAGTAACATTGAAAATAAAATAAAGGTTTTACTTAATAATCTAAAATATTTTGCCCAGCCCAATATAAAAGGATTTTTAAAAAATCATATAAATCTTGCAGTTACCTGTGTATAACTTTATCCTTTGTGTTATGAAAAAAACTGTTGATCAATAATATTAAAGGAAAGAAAGTAAAAACTTCTAGAAAGACTACTTCTTTATTTAAGGTTTCTTTTTTGCTGCTAGAATCTTTTTAGTTAAAATGTGTTTGTTGTAACTGTTCAAAAGATTAAAGCAGTGGAAATATGACATTAAAAAATGTTATTCTATAAGTAGGTATCCCAAACTAAAATTTTATTTTCAATATATTTAAAAACATTTAATACAGGCAAAGAGAGTTTGACAAAACATAAAAATTGTTGCCAAATTTATCTTGGTAGCTCAAAACTAGGCCTGAAACTTTACTGATTTAGCAATGAAGTTATGGCCATTCAAAATTTTGTCAATTTTCTGTCTTGTGTGCTATTGGACCAAAAGCCAATTTCAATAATGTATAACTAAAGATACCAACTTCAAACCAGTTAAAGATTATTATAAATATAATGTCATGTAGGTAGTCTTGAAAAGAAATATGCTAATGGAATCCATAATTATTAGATCAGACCAACCTAAACATTGGGGAAAATTGCTTTCTCAAAAACGAAATAGTTAAAACATGATATAGAAGGGCACTTTATTTATATAAGTTTCAATAGTTAATGCCTTGCAGGTTGTTGATATGATTCTTAGCACAACAAAGATGAAGCTAATTTCTTTTTCAGTCTATAAAAAAAAAACTATTTACATCATGTAAAAACAGCCAGAATGGCAATTTGACAGTTGGATAAAAACAAGTTAAAAATATATACCCTTCTGAAATTACCATATAAAATATGGAAGTATGTGCCTGAAACTTTACTGATTTGGGGATGCGAAATTCAACAAAACAGTCTTATTTTCTGTAACCTTTTGTCATAGATGTATCTAATTTTTGAAAATTTGTTGAGATTGTGCAATTTTTAACTTGTCAAAAAAAGACAGTAATGAATACAAAACTTAGAAATTTATTTCATTAAATAAATCATTGGTCAATCCTTCAACAAATGTTTATTGTAAAGCTTAAATCTCATTAAAAGAAAAACTGATTTTTTTTTTTGATTTTTTTTTTTTTTTTAAATTTGATACAAACATGAATCCGAAATTTAAAGAACTAAAATATATCTGGTTCATATGCACGTTTGATTTTATGATATGAATTCTGTTATTTTACTAAAGTGCATAAAACAACAGCTGAGGCAAAAGTGATTTAAGTGTGACAGTTTGAACAGAATACAATGATGAATAAGTAATTTATACAGTTTTAAAATGCATCATTAGAGAAAATATAAGAAAAAGATTTAAACTGTGTAATATCCATCAATGAAACCAGTCTGATTTAAAATGGTGTTCAGTTGGTGATGTTCATTCATTTGGTCAGCAATACAAATTTCAATGTGTTTGACAAATGTGCAGCATACCCTCTTTTTGATTTGTGTGTGCTTTGAGTTGTATGGGCACAGAGATATGAAATCAACTGATTATTAAAGATGAGGCATTGCTCTACAAGAAAGTGCAATTTTTTTAAAGTGTTGAATTTCTATGGTATTTTGTCCACTAAAGATTTCAGTAATTTTTTTTGTGAAATGCAACTTAAAAAGCTTACCTTAAACCCACCAAATTCACATGCATCTTTTTTTTCTTTAAGATGGAAATATTTTTATATATTTAGGGAAACACAACTTGAAACAAGAGTTTAAAAAAACTACTATGAAAAAAAACACATCATTGAAATAGTGACATAATTTAAAGAAACATAGAATAAAAACTAATCAACACACACAAGAAAGAATTGTATTTTTAAAAACAGGAAAGATTATTTTTTTACATACTAATTTTATCAAAATAGCCTAGAAAATAAATGAGATATAATCAGTTGAAACAGAAGGAAATTTCACCATTTTGTCATATGTTCGCACTAGGCCAGTTTGGGATACCGACTATAAGCTGTTTTCCAGGATACTTTTTAAACATAAATTTTCCCATTAAAAGGATTTGGGTTAAGTTTTTAAAATGGAAAGACAATGAGTCATAATGTTTTTCCTTGTTTTTATGCAGTGTTTGATCTATCCAAAAATATTGATGGAGGTGCATCATCAAGAATTGTAAGTTTGATTTTTATTTTTTTGTTTTTATTAATGAAAAAATATGTATTGTTGAGGAATCATGAGAAAAAACTTTCTTTCTATATCTATCTTGAATATAAGTAGAAAAAAATAGTTCTTTGTAGATATCCTTTTTTATCACCTATCTTTATTCATTTATATTATGTATTCTCTCAGTAACACTTTTTCATTTTGATATTTGTACAAAAACCATAACTTTAATAAATCCAACCTCACTTCATTTCAGTTTAGGTTGCTGAATCCTATTCATGACTTTAATCAAAAACTTGCTTTAAACATTTTTTTTTCTTTATTGTATTTCATTTTTTTAAATATATTGTAAATTATCCTCTTAAATCTGTAAATTACTCCCCACCAAATACATTATTCAAAATAAGTTTTGCACAACTCTCATGAAGAAATTATTATAACATAACATTTCCAGGTTCATGAAAATTTATATTGAGATCCAATTTAAATTTCTCAATTCACTTCATTCTGTACTTTACAAAATCTCTGATCTCATCCATCAGAAACCAGCTTATGAATGTTATCCAGTCACTTAAATTTTCTTACTTTCAGTAACATATTTTTTAATTTTATTTTATTTTTTTTATTTTTTTTGTAATTTCATAAACCAGTATATGAGTATTTTTGAGAAAAAAATAGCATTGAAAGTATATATTTGTCAAACATGAAGTAAATTTTTAAACCCATATCTACAAAATATAATCCTACTAAGGCCATATGTTAAATTTGTATGAATGTAGACTATTCAAATATTTTTTATTCAATTACTTTTTTTTTTAAATGTCTCTTAGATAATGCACCCATTGATAAATGCCCCTTTTTGTCTCATCAAAATCTTAATTAAACCAGAGTTATGGTGATACCAAACTTAAATATATTTTTAATTTGTCAAATGTTAACAATGAAATTCTTTCAAAAGATATTTTGAAGCTTCTCAATGGAAATTATTTTAATACAACCTTCAAAAAATTATCCTAAGAGATAACTTCAAAAATAGTTTAATACTATAAATGAAAAGTACAATCATTTAATTTCCATTTAATAGTATGTTTTAGAGAACTTTAATTTATTTTTATGGATGATTACTTTCTCACTACTTAGATTCTAAAGGAAAAGAAAAAAGATCTGATTTAAATTCCCAACCAAGAATTATGTACTGATGTGCACTGATTGCCATTTTCATTTATCCACATCCTCAACAGATAGGACTTTTTCTATCCTCTGTATTTCTTAACCATTTATATATTATTTTTTCTTAGGGTTTAATTGGTATACTTATTGGTAATTCCAACATAAAATTTCAAGCATCTGAGAACTCATCAATCATGCTGGTGGGCCGGAATAAAGGGTTTGTTGTTTTATTGTTGCTTTGACAATAATTAATCTAGCTACAAATTCAATCCTTTTGCAAAATTTGCACTAAAATAAAATAAAAACTTTAACAGTTTGTGTTTCATTTATATAGATTAAAGTTTACCAAAATAAATGGGAAGTGATTTCATGGTATGTATAAAAATCATGAATTTGTTGCTTATCATGTATGTTTTGTAACTTGGATGTTTACAGTGGAGAACAAACATAAAAGAACCCAGATTAACATGTAACATGTAAGATAATTAATCAGATATAATTGTGTTAAATGTTTCTATAGCCTATATTTTTCATATTTATAAGTAAAAATGAATGTTGCATTCTATTTAATAAAGTCCAACCCACCACTGACAAAACAAATGCAAGTTGTTATCAATATTTTTAATAAGGATAAATATTTATAAGCTGAAATTCATATGGTGCTAATATAAATATATCCTGAAAACTTTTACCAACAGCAAATTAACAGCAATTTTCCTATGAAAACCTTGGTTTGCCTAATAAAATCTGACATGGTGTTGAATATGTCAGATTTCAAAAGGAGTACAGATCACTAATCATAAGCAACATTCTACATTAAACTGTAAACCAGAAGGAAGTCTGGTTTGTACAAAATTTACTTTAATAAAAAAAACAAAAAAAAAAAAACAACTTATTACTACAAACTGGATACAGCTTGTACTTTAGAAAAGCCAAAGAATATAGTAGCAAAAACTTTTCTTTTTTTTTTTTTTTTAAACAAAGACTCTGGTCTTACTCAGGTCCTCATTTTTGTTATTATTAAATAACTTCTCATCCAGGACTCCAGACAGACAAATAGATATTTTTTTTTTTTTTCTTTTTTTTACTCTAGTATCACTATTTAATTTGAATAAATGTATATTTTCATTGTAGGTATCAATCTGTTATCTCTCCTGACTGGGACTTCACTAAAATGGGAATTGGTGGTTTGGACAAAGAATTCTCAACAATTTTTCGACGTGCATTTGCTTCTCGTGTCTTTCCTCCTGACATTGTTGAACGACTGGGTGAGCTATTTATAACTTCTGTCACTAGAAGTGAGAATAGAATTAGATTATAGAGAAAAGCATGATCAGATGAATGTTAATATTTGTGAAAACAAATATAAATTTTAAACTGCATGATCTATGTAATGTGGGGATTCTGAAAAGTTCTTAGCCAAGCCAAGAATTCCTTCCAAAAATAATTGATGTTTAATCAAATTTTAGGAAGTGGGCCAGGCTGAGAACTTTTCAGCACCATCTCTTATAATCATAGATAAGTAAATAATTAGGGTTTATTGAAGCATTATTAAACATGATTTTAGATTTTAATGATTAAAGTTTTTTTGTTTTAAACTTAACAATCATGTTCTTAAGTTAGAAAAAAGTGACTATATATGATATTAAAAAAAGGAAAATCTTTTTCCTCTAAGATATGAACCAATATAACATATTAAACATAGAGAGAATTTGCAATTGTTTCAAAAGCTTACTTTTCACTGGCCTAGTAAATTTATGACAAAGTATTTGATTTTCTAATTATAACAGTACAATGATTTCTAACTCTTTGACAAAATCACTTCACTTCAAAATAAGAACATTGAAGAATACTGATTATTAAATGTATCCCCCCCCCCACTCCAGTACAAACCTCTTTCTCTCTTCAGTTTTTTAACTGAAAGCAATCTTTTCAAAGGTGTGCGTCATGTAAAAGGTATCTTGCTGTATGGCCCACCAGGTACAGGCAAGACTTTAATTGCCAGGTGAGGTACTTATGCTATATTTTACTTTTCATTTTAATTAGTATTCATTATTTAAAAAAACTCTAATCTATGATGAACATAGCTACGAAAATAATGTTTTACAAGATTTTGTTTTTATTTTTACAATTTTTCAATATTTCTGAATATAAATTTTGTTTAGATTCTTTTGTATTAAAATTCCATAGAAAGCATAAATAACTTCAGAAAGAAAAATTTAGGAAAGTTGCAATGTGCTTTATGTTTTTTTTTTTTTTATTAAAATTATTTTTTGTTTTTTTCTTCAGGAAAATTGGGAAAATGTTAAATGCAACTGAACCAAAAATTGTGAATGGTCCACAGATTTTAGACAAATATGTGGGTGAATCTGAAGCTAATATCAGGAAGTTGTTTGCTGATGCTGAAGAAGAAGAAAAAGCTGTAAGTTACTCCACTTTATCCTCAAGGGACTCCAATTCTTTTCTCATTGTTTTTCAAATCCTCATGCAAAAGATTTATGACTTTTCAAAAAAAGCAAAAAGCTATACACTTGTACATAATCAACTTATTTTTAAAACATCTGCTTCTCATGCTTCACCCTAAGCCTATTTCCTTCTTTTTTTCTCTCTCTCTCTCATTCTCATTCCTTTTATAACTCTTTGATTTTTATAAGATTCAGAACTTTCTTTTACACTTTAAAATCTACTGAGTCTATTTTATATAATGGAGAAAGAGTACTGAGAGAACACCATATTTTTTGTTTTTTTTTAACCTCTAGCTATACATTTATATACCGTAAAGAAAGGATAACTTTCATCTATGCACAGTTTATGGAAAATCATTTTTAAGCTGTCTTGCCTGATTTTTTTTTTTTCACTCAATGGACCAGAATAGGGCAATAATCATAAAAAAATTCTCTTTGTAAGGTGGCTAGTATCAAGAAAGGAGCAAATTTAAAATTCTGAAAGAAAGTTGAAAAGCGGCTATAACTTAAGTTATTGAAAAGTTTATATATTTGGTTGAATTCTATGCATTGTAACCTTCAAGCATTCTTCAAACATTATAATTTGAAAGCATTGCTAAATAGGATGTTAGTTATAGCAGATTAACAAAAATGTCTTGTTAATAAATGATTGATTGGATAATGAATACTGTAGTCCAATTGAAGTGAGAAAGGAAGATAACTTTTTGCAATTTGCAAAAATTTATTTTCTGTTAATGATAGTAAAACCATTTAGTTCTAAGGGGCAGCATTTTCTTAAGTTGAGACTTGCATAAAAAATTCTTCAGTATTCACAGGATTAATTAATTTTGTGGAATTAAGTTTAAGTGCATCATTTCCAACAGGTCTATGATACCTATTACAGTTCACAACCATTATGGATATTATTACAAATCTTTTGTCTAATTCAAGGGATCCTTTAAAGCATCTTATGGCTGAAACATCAAATGGTCAAAGCTGTAGATAAGCCTTTTGTAATTTTAGCTTTCCTAAAAATTGGCATTCCCAACATTTTCTGGGAATGGGTGTTACTTCACTGCTTATATTCATTTGCATATCTAAATTGTTTATTTTAACTTGCATTAAAATGGCTCTCTCATAGTCAGTGTAGATATTTAATGACTGCTTAACCAGGTTCTTGTTTCATGGACATAAATTTTGTCCATTCTACCATGACCAACATCTTTTTTTGGTCACCTGTTCCTCACTATAATTTGACTTTCCTTAAAAATCTGGTTTTCTAATTTTAGGGGATGGTCCATTATTGAGACTCTCACAGTTGCCATGTTTTCTTCCCCTTTAACTTTGTTGTCTTTCAATTTCTTGCCTCAACCATGTGTTCACAAAATAAAGGTCCTCTAGAGTTAACAGATATCTTATTGGAAATACTCTTGTCAGTAGCAATTGTTAGCAACTTACAATCATTATACACCTTTTATTTTATTAAAAAGTTAAGATTGTTTAACAGTATGCTTTCATCTATAGTATCTGAACCTTGAGAATTGAAAAATAAGTTGTTGCATTTTTGTAGGTGCAGTGTAACAAGATACACTGCCTTAAGCAACATGAAATTGAAAAAATTATGCAAAATTATTGGGCCAATGAAATATCTGAAATGATAGCCATGATAATATGCAAATTTCTAAATAGGAATTGTTGTGCCTTATTAACATGTGTAAGGTACCGAGGCATAGTTATAGTTGAACATTAGGTAGCTTTTTTACACTAAAATTTCTGCTGAAACAAAGATGAAGGTTGTGTCCTTGAAAGGAAAGGTGATTCAAGGTGAGATAACCAGGCAGCTTGGAATTCTCAGAAATGGTGTTCAAACCATCTAAGATATGTTTTCTACTACTGGAAGAGTTTTAAGTGCTAAGAAAAGCAGAAGACCACAAAAGATCATAAAATGTACTAAGAAAAGCATACTGGTAATCACTCACAAATTTGAGTTAAATTAACAAAAGTAATTTGCCAAGGTGGACCAAAAGTTTTGCATACCAGTGTATTACACATCACAATTTCTGTATTAGGAGATGGCTAATATTACTATTACTACTCTATGTAGCTTTTCAGTAAGGAACAAGGTCCACTGACTTCATGGAAGAAAGCAGCTGTGTGTGTGTGTGTGTGTGTGTTTTCAACCATGATGCTAATATAATCCCACCCTGAACAACTGGAAGAATACATGACAATAATCAAAATTCCTGCACTTACACAGCTTGAATTTTATAAAAAAACGTTAATACCTACAAAAGAATAAGCCAAGTACAACACAACAAAAATCATAAATTCAGATGTTTATATGACTTGCATACACACTCAAGTCAGCACTTTTTATTTCTGCTCTTTCACATAAGTATTGGTTGGTCAGGATGATTCATTTCCATTAAAAGCATTTTTAACCACCAGTCAATACAAATAAACCTGTTATGATTTATTAAATTTCTTAAAAATAAAAACTTTTGCTTGTGTCCTTTTCTATTCTCAAAATACCTTTAACCGCATGATTTCCATTTTGTTATTTTAAGAGTTTTATTTATAATCACTCGATAAAGAATAATATAATGCTCAGCTGACCAAAAGATCTATGCATATCTTAGGTGGTGGTCTTTTGTTTGTTTTTGTTTTATTTGGGTTGAATTTTTTTTTATCTTACCATTGGAAATGTTTTTAGGTATGCTATCTACAGACAAATGTTGAAATCTGAAAAATTTCAATCTAAATTATTAAATGCATTATATCATCATAAAAAGGATAGCTTTCTTCAGAGCAAAACCTTTCAGAACATTTTCTTTTGCAAAAAGTATTTTTTTTTTTTTTTTTTTTGTAAAACCATTTTCCTTTCCTTAACAAGGTGAGTTAAAGAATAAAGCTAGAAAATTTTAATTGCATTTCAAGATTGATATATTTATATATTTCAATGTATTCTCTTCAAATGATTTAATATACTTTTCATTTAAGCGTGGACGCAATAGCAAGCTTCATATTATTATATTTGATGAAATCGATGCTATTTGTAAACAGAGAGGAACTGTAGTAAGTTGAATTTGTCTTCACTTTCTTTTTCAATTATATTTCTTTATATGATATATATCATCATTATTGTTTAAACATCTGGATTATATCAGGTGCTTGGCAGAGGAGTGAGTAGGGGTGTTCAACATTTAATAATTTTGCAGCAATACATGCCTAAAGGTTTTAAGCAGTTTTGATCAACATTTCTTTTCGTGGTAAGCTGTAAGGAATTGTAAATGTAGGACTACCTTATACTTAAGTAAAATAATAACAATAATATTTATTAAGAATTTATTACAGGAAATATCAAGTTTTACAGAAACATTGTTGACAATTATGTATTTAGTTACCTAACAAACAAATAAATAAAAATAATATAAATTTTGATTCTATATTCAATATGTTGTTAGGTATTTTTCATCTTCTCCTTTGTTATTGGCAGCATTTTAGAATACTTTGGCTGCAATGCTAAGTTTCCTAAGTTGAACAAACTGGAGCTATTTTATTACACTTTGTTACATCTCTTTTCCATTGTTGTTTTTAGATCGCTTTCTTCCAGTCATTTTGATGGGCAATAGTGAAATTCTGAAATTTAGAATGATCATATTCCACTTAAAAAATAAAACCTGTAAAAAGGAATATTTTAAATAATATATGACCAAAAATAAAATGCTTTAGACAAAAAACCTTACTGATTTCACTATAATTATGTAACAATAATGTAATGATATTCCACAAACAAATCTATGGCTTATGATGGTTAAATTGAGGTTGAAATATTGTGTAATCGGCTCTAATTTTTTTGATATGATATAATGAATAATTTTCAATAATTTTCTTTATTTTTTTATCTCCTCTGCCAAACATGTCATATGGTCTTTCATGATTTTTTTCTGCTTCCAGATAAAATGATTTCCATTATTTTCCAGTAATTTTATTGTAGAATACTGTCATTTACACATATTGTTGATATTATTTATTATTTAACAATTTGTGTCCATTTCTATTAAATTTAAAGTTAATTATATAAATTCACATTAAGAATATTTTCTAAGAATTGTAGTCCTTCTACAATTTTATTTTTCAGATAATGTCATTTCATAGCAAGATACTTGATATACCAGTGTAGCTAATTGTACAGTAGGGCAGGTTGACTTTTTTTATTTTTTTTTTAAGAAAATCAACTTTACACTAGCTCTGACAAGCTGAGGTTTGATGTGATAAGTACTGACACCAAAAATTAGATTCATAGCTTTTACCAATTTTTGAGCATTTAATTTTAATGATTGTCTGAAAAAATGTACAGAAATACTTAATTTCCATAAGTTTTTTTTTCTTACAAACTGACTTCAAAATTTTACTATTTCAAACTGGAGTCCAAATAAAGTTGATATTTGTTGTATTAGATACATTTAATGGAAAATATACTCAAACCATAATTCTAATTATGAATCACCACAAGCAAAATATACAGTATGTTTACTGTATTCAATAAGCGAAAACTGTAAAAACAGTAAAAAATTATGGAAAAGGCTGATCAATGAATAAAATCTTATACCATTTGGTAGGTTATAATCAGTAAGAACAAAAATAGATAGGTGCATACAATACCATAATATTGCTGGGAACAAATGATAATACAAAATATTTTAAATTTGCATTGTTTATTGAAAATCGCCCTAAAATTACGACACTGCATAATTTATTACATCATAATATAGCTAAATTGTTCAGTATACTTTCCCTTTGAAGTAAATGAGGGTCTTATTTGATGGCGCAATGATTTAATAATAATGTGCTTGTGCCATGCATCTTGTCCATATACAATTTGTAAAGTTTTAGTAATTAATTTAACCGCTCTTTCTACACCTTATGAATGTGCAGATTAATTCAGCAACTCCAATGTCATTGCATTCATTAGAACTTCTTGCAGTTTATTATTTGAAAAACCTTCTGCAAGCACAGTTTCAAAAACTCCATTTCATAAGAGGTTAATCAAATTTTACCAGTGTGACGCTTCAGAATTGATGAATGTAATTTGCAAAACAAAAAAAAATATTTTTGTGCTGTAAATTTTTTAATCCAACATTCTGTCTTTTGGTCAACTGTTTTATTCTCTGGATCATGTTGAAGATATACAGTTGTTGATTATGAAATATATTATCCCTTTTAATTTGAAACCAACTAAATGCATATATTTCAATTATAAATTTTATAAGGCTGTGCAATTTATCAAGTTCTGGTGGATAGGCACCATAATTTATATTTTACTGCAGGGGCAATGTAAGATTTAAATGGTGACCAGAAACTGCTCTTAGAATATGCAGTAGGAATTTTTTAAGGGAAAGTGAATTCTAGATTTGCTACCTGGAAAACTGGGTCTCTAAATCAAGCTAAGATTGCTAACTTTATCCATTAGGTTAATGTGTTTATGGACTAAACACATTAACCTAACCATATTCAAAGAGCAGTCTCTGGTTACCACTTAAATCTTACATTACCCCTGTAGTAAAATATAAATTATCCAGAAGGCCACTAATAATGCTAAGTTCTATCTGGGGCATATCCTGGTAATCATTTCTGCAAAGTTTCTCTAGAGTACCAGTAAAAGTAGTAGGGCTTGTTGTAGTTCCATCAATATACTTAAAAACAACTCTAAAAAGAGGTTCATTTTGATGATGTGAACACCCAACAGTGTGCAACTTTCTTTTAAGTTCTTTTTCTCCAGAACTATAACAAGCTCTGCTTTACCATCAGTATTTGTACTGGTACAAGAATTGCCTTAATGTAATTTATACTGTTGAATTCTTCTAAAACATCAGCAGCATAGTCTGCTAGAACACCACCAGTTGCACCACTGTTAGGGATAAGTTTGTAGGTGAGATATCTACTTTCCATGTCAAGTGGTGCTCTGCTCCTTTGGTTTTCTTCATATTTTTTTTCACCATTTTCCTCTGTAATCACTTTGTATTGCAAAGTGTCCTTATCAACTGTAATTAAAACCAATGCAGATGATATTTTCATGTTTCTGAACATGCTTCTAATGGGTGGTTACTTTTACTCTTGCCTTTTGCTTACTTTTGACTTATTATAATGATTAAGTTACGGCTTGGACAGAGAAAGTCCATATATTGTAAGGCTAATAAAAAGACATTAGCAAGTCATGCCCCAAGGTTAGAAGATACATTACCTTTAATAAGTACCATGGATTATCTAGGGACTTTTTAAAAGACTGTAAAGTCCCTTAGTCTCCCCAGCTCAAAACTGTCACTAGTTGTTTCTTTATTGGAAGACATTGGAAAAATATTTGATGTAGAGGCAACATGTATAGAATCTAGTTGTTGCAGTCTTTCAATCTGCCTGCCTAATCTATTTCAACTGCACTTTTTTGATATTTTTTGATGGCATCTTTGTCAATAGTTCCAAGTTGGAAGCCTTTTGGGCTTCTTTTCCCTCTCTTGGCTTTTAAATATTTCCTTTCTTTAATGGGAACCTGAAATTTCAAAACTTGTATACATTTAAAACTGATCTAACATACATTGTAAGTATGAAAAAAAAAATATCAATATTATTTACCAGAGAAAGGAAGATTATCAGAGGTAAATTTACATTTTTTTCAATTAATTTAAATTTTGAAAATCAGGATATGAAATAGTTCAAATTAAACAAAAAATAAAAGAAAAACAAGCATAGAATTAACATTAAATTCTTGTAAGGAGGACAAGTGCAAACATTACACTATTTTAATAAAATTTCAAAGGTAAATTTGGAATAAGAAAAAATAGAAAGAAAGAAACAGTATGACCTACCTAAATATTTTAAATGTTTTTTCCCACAGAAATAAACAAATACATTTTGAATAAACCCCAATGATTTTGAAAATAAAAAAGTATGTTGTTAAACCAAATGTTTACTTTCTTTTTTAAATTATTAAGTCTGTTGTGTAAAATAAAAAAGAACCAATTAATTTTACAGTGTCAAACAGTGATCGAGATTTCAATATTGAATGTAATAAAAATAATGGCAAATGTTTATAAGGGTGAAAACAGATAATACCCATCAAAAAATTAACAGACAAGATTCATAAAAAAATCTATTTATTTTACTATTGTTGATTAAAATGAGGAAATTTCTTGTTTTTTATGAGGTTTTATGTTTTTTTTTCTCTACTGGAAAGTAACAAAACCTACATTCCATGTGAGGAATAAAAACGCAGATTTTCATCAATAGCCACAACCTGTATACATTGTATTTGATTTCCATTTTGCCACTTTATAAAATTAATATTTTTTATATTCATAATTCTGATTTATTTTTCTTCAATTTATTGAGAATGAGGCAAATGTTGTAATTGGAAAACATTTTATAAATTACATTTACACCTTTGTTTTCCTTAAGGGTACAAAATGTTTTGACAGTGTTAAATCTTTCACTGATCACCGAAATTGAATTCCAACACTCCAATTTTTAACCTAAATTTAATCTTGTAACACTTTTGAAAAACAATTTTGTTATTATTTATCATGTCAAACCCCAATTTTCAAATTGAGTGCAATACCACAGTTCCAAAATGGACTGCCCTATTGTAGAGGGATTGCACATTGTGCTCCTGAGAAATACAAAACTGAAATGTTGAATCAAATAAGTCTTGATTAATTTTTCTCACAAAGTGACACCAAGATTCAAAACCTGAGGGAGCTGGAATGGCATCAGTGATAATGTGTTGCATCTTTCCTGGATGAAAGATAAATCTGTCTTACTCATTCTCTCAACAGACTTCTTCATTTTGATTACATTTTTTTAATGTCCCTTCAGTCTGAAATGGAAGTGTATCTACAAATGCACTTGTGTAACACGTATGTGATAATGGTTTCCAGAAAGTACTGCTAGGAGCATAATGGATTACAAAATTGCTGTCACATTCAGCCACCTGCAGTATTGTATTTTCTTTAGAAATGTTAATAATTGAGACTGCAATGTCTTCATAAACACTTCTAAAGACTGAGATATTATATTTTGTCACATAACTATCAAAATGTAAATTATTTAAAATGTCTGTCTAGGAATATCTCTGGTTTTCACAGAAATTTTCATCAGTTTAATCTTCAGCCAAGAAATATTTACTTTTTAATTTTATAATTTTGTTTTTTTTTCATTCAAGGTAATTTTTTCCATGTAAAACTAACTGTATTGGATAATTGCTGGGGAGTGGCATTGTTCATTTTGAGTTGCTTTTTGTTAACCTTTAATCTATGTATTATTAGTAAGAATCCTTTTCCCTGTAATATTTTAAGTTGGGCATTTATAATTGACAATTATAAAGAGAGGTGAGTATACAAGTTGTGATCTATAGCAGTCAAAATACAATGCTGTTATGTATCAACAATAGTAAATAAGATTGAATTGATAATAAAAATTTATAATGGAGAATTTTACTTTATATACATAATTGAAATGGTCAGTATGTCCTCTTTATAAAAGCTCAGATAGGCTTCAGAGAAAAGTTTCAAAATCAGGGTTTCTGTAATACATTTTGAATGGTCAATAAATATATTTTCTGCTAATTTTTGTTTGCTGTTTGAAAATACACTTTGGATCCTTATCAGAAAACAAAATTGAAATTGTCATACTTCACCTGATCTAACATTTTACTTACTAGATGACACGGTAACAAAGGATCTACCACACAAGCTGTATACTCTCAGTAAACACTCTGTATTCAGTGGTTGACATTTTTCTTAATTAGGGTGGAGGTACTGGTGTGCATGATACAGTAGTGAACCAACTTCTCACAAAGATTGATGGCGTGGAACAGTTGAACAACATTCTTGTCATTGGTAAGTGTAAATCATCAGAGTTTTTGCTTCTTCATAAAGAATCAAATAGTGATATACCTTGTTATTTGCATACACATGCACAAATCATTTGCATATGTAAAACACTTAATAAAAATACTGACATCATCAAGCAAGCAAGGATTGACACTTAGTTTGATAGTGTGAGATTATGTTAGTGACATGAAAGAGTGAGGATTGGAAGCTACTGAACACTGTTACAAGTTTGAATGAAAACTGACAGACAGTAAAGTAAACCTAAAGTTAATCCCAGAGTTTGATGGCTCAGTGACAGTTGTATCCATAGTTAAATGGGTTGATAAAGTGAAACTGGTGTACAGCCTGTGTGGTTAAAACAGACTGAGCATGTTCTACTTCTGTACTATAGGAGGAACATTTGTCATTTACCAGCAGCTGAGTGTGGAAGAGAGGTCTGATTGGATAAAGAATTATAGCAAAGAAAACGGCGACTTACCTCGTCAAACCAAGCAACAGCGCATCGCGTGTATCCTACGACAGAAAATGTGTCGAAAAAGAAAATTACTTACCAAAAAAAGGGCACGTATTCTGCATGACATGCTGAAGACGAAATTTTTTTTTTTTTAAAGTCCGTCGCAGGAGTCACTATAAGAATATTTTGATATGAAAAAATTGAATGTTCTCTCCCAGCTGTCGATGAATGGAAAAATGCTCAGCCGATAAAAGCAGTCGGTGTTCTCGAATCAAGAAAAGGTTCATGTATTTTGGCTTCCGCGTTCGTCAGAGAGTGAGTTATTTTATTGACTGGTTACACGCATTGTGCTTTGTGAGATAGTACCGGCGAATCGAGTTTTCTGCATTTCTTTCTGCCCCCGATATTCGAGTCTGTACTTAGAGAGATTTGTTCTTTGTGTTGTGGAAGTAATCTGCGACAAATACTTCCTTTGCTTTCAGAACACTTACAAGCTATTTTGGCACTATGACGGACAAGACATTTGATGTCAAGTTGACACCCGAGTTTAATGGTTCAGTGACCGGACAAGCAGTTACTGAATGGATTGAGAAAGTAGAACTTGTTTGTGACCTGTGTGGGATTAAAAAGGTTGAACGTGTTCTTCCTTTGAGCTTGACGGGCAGAGCATTTGCTGTTTACCAACAGTTAAACTCGGAGCAAAAATCAGATGTCAAGCAGATAAAACAAGCCCTGCAGATTGCCTTTGCACCGGATCATTTCTTGGCTTACGAGCACTTCGTGGAAAGCCGACTGTGCCTGGACGAATCTGTCGATGTGTTTCTAGCCAACTTGAAGAAGCTAGCAGGTCTTTTTGGCAGGATATCCAAGCAAGGACTAGCATGTGCATTCATAGCAGGATTACCAGCTCACATCAAGCAACTACAGTGCGCGTCTTCCAGGATGGAAGACATGAATACAAATCAACTTTTGGACTGAGCTCGAGCCATAATGAAAGATCAAAATGCAACTGAGGAAATGGTTGCGGCTACCATTTCACCAGGTGGAGCTATCGATGCTCTGGGTGGAATCACCTTTCCAGGGACTGCCTGGTTCGACGAGAAGATGCCTGCCAGCCACGCAGGTCACACGCAACAATGCGTTGCTTCCGGTGTCAAGAAGTAGGCCACATTGCTTCATCGTGTCTTGGAAAAGAGGAAGGGGACAAGACATCAGCGCCGGTCTCTTCCCTAAGCAAGTTATGAATGAGGGACTACCTGTCTTGGGTATTTATGTGAACGGAGTTTAGAGAGTGGCACTGGTGGACACCGGCTGCTCACTGACACTCGTGAGTAAGTCAGTCTGTCAATCCTGGTGGGAGACGGAGGTGGACGTACTCACCGCAAACGGAAATACTCTCAAATGTTGTGGAGTTGGAAGTATCAAGCTTGACATGGACAATGCAAACCCCCTCAAAATCGAAGTCTTGGTAGTGGAGAGCTATTGGGTTTTGACTTGTTGCTTGGGTTGATGCCATTAAAAAGTTAGGTGGACTCCAAATAATAGTGTGGCAATGTACAGTTTCCCAAGCGTGGAATAGTCTGTTGTGCCGCCATTAAAATAGAAGAACCTGATTTCTATGCCGAATTCAACCCAAACCGGAAGATATGGGTCGCATTATGGAAGTGGTCTAATGGTCGATCACCGGAGAGTTTGCAAAATCGGGTACCCAAGTACCCAATACCAAAGGGAGTCAAGGAGGAATACGACCGTGAGCTGCAGACCTGGTTTTATAAGGGTTGGTTGCAGCTTTATCCTGAAAAGGAACTTGGTCTTCCAAAAGGTTTAATTCCGTTGATGGCGGTGGTGCAAAAAAAACAAAAATAAAGTGCGGCCAGAATTAGACTATCGAAAGCTGAATGAGTGCCTCGACGCACACACAGCCAATGCTGACGTGTGCGCACAGAAACTGAGGGAGTGGTGTAAAAAAGGACCGGAAGTCGCTATCCTTGACCTATGGCAGGCCTATTTGCAAGTACACATCCATAAGTCACTTTGGCCCTTTCAAACTGTAATCTTCAAGGTGCAAAGATATTGCTTGACCCGAATGGGTTTCGGGTTGAATGTTGCACCAGCCATAATGAAGGCCATTGTGGCCGCTGCGTTGTCAAAGACAAGTCAGTTCCATGGGCAACCTCGTCATATATTGATATTTATGTTGACGAGAGCATGATTTCAGCAGCTCGCATGAAGGAGCACTTGACTGCGTTTGGCTTGACCTGCAAGGATCCAGATCGCTTATGGGACGGCACACATGTGCTGGGTTTGCATGTCGAGCAAGATAACAACATGTTTAAGTGGAAACGTGAAAATGGCATCAGTTCCCGGGGTCCTGACACGACGGAACATCTCTGGTGTGGAAAACTGGTGGGTCACATTCCTGTGTGTGGGTGGCTTCGTGTTGCTGCATCATTTGTAAAACACAGGACAGTATCAATCACGTCTGGTTGGGACGACGAAGTGACAGATGCTCCCCTTAAGAACATGAGGACATAGCAGAAAGAATACGCCAGAATGACCCTGCACACAGTGGTGCACAAACGGACATGATTATGAGGTATGGGTCAATGCAAGTTCTCTCGCCACAGGGGTTTCGTTGGAGTTGACGGAAGTGTTATAGAAGACACATGTTGGCTGCGGCCTGCAAAGGACACCCAACATATCAATTTATCAGAATTGGATGCTATTCTGAAGAGCGTCAATTTAGCACTACAGTTGGGCACAACGGAGCTACACCTCTTCATGGACTTAGCGTGTGTGCACCAGTGGGTATCAAACATGCTCACCGGCAATGCCAGAATACGAACTAAAGCAGCAAGTGAGATGCTGATCCGGAGGCATTTGAGTACTCTTGAAAAGCTGATTCAAGAGTATAACTTATTGATCACGATAAGTTTAGTAACCTCAAGTGACAATCAAGTGGATAAGCTTACAAGAGTACCACAACGATGGTATGATGTGATCAAGAAGGAAATCGAACCAACATGCCAGATATGCACTTCTATGGTGAATGAAACCTCTCCTGATCAGATACGTGTCATACACTGCCAGAGTGGACATCCTGGTGTCAGGCAAACGCTGTACTTTGTGAGACTAGTTTACCCTATGACATCCAAGGTGGCTGTCAGAAAATGTAAAGAATGCCAGTCAATTGACCTAGCCTCAAGTTTTTGGCCTCGTGGCAACCTAAGTGTGTCTGGAATCTGGACCCGCCTAGGAATAGACATTACGGTGGGCAACACTATCTTATGTTAATTGATTGCGGCCCCAGTCGATTTGTGATATGTCTTCAACAAGACTCAAGAAGCGTCATTCGGCAGTTGGAAAGTATTTTTTTTGAACGAGGCCCACCATCAGAAATCCTAACCGACAATGACACTGCATTTCGCAGTAAGTCCTTTAAAGATTTCTTGGATGACTGGGGAGTCCAACTTCATTTTCGCTGTGCCTATGTTCCTGCAGGAAACGGTATAGTGAAAAGATCTCATTGGAGCATAAAGAGAATTGCAGCAAGAAAGCAGTGTTCAATAATGAAGGCATTATATTGGCATAATATCATGCCGAAGGATGATATAGCGTCGACTAATGCGCCTGCCAATATGATTCACCGTTACCAACTGAAAGTGAAGAGAATTACTACAACATTACCACCTGATTGTTGTAAGTATCATGATATATACAAAGTTGGGGACAGAGTATGGGTGAAAGCTGCCCATGGCCGGTGTACCTCCAGGTATCAAGTGGGTCGCATGACAGTTTGTAAGTCCACAAACAATAATAGTTGACAGGATGCCACGGCATGTAAAAGATCTTTGCCTTTTCGTTGATTCTGATACATCGCCGAGCGAATCCAATGATGATTCATAGTCTGAAAGTGATCGGATAATTGAGATCTGAGATCCAGAGCTTCTGGAAACTCGAGATATGTCTGACTCCTCAGGAGACGACTCTCCGACACGTGTAAGGGAGGTAGTTCCATTATGATGAAGCACCAGGATAAAGAGAGCTGCTCCTGGCTGTTCAATTTGTGATAATAATATCAGGGGGAAGTATAGCGAAGAAAATGGTGACCTCCCTTGTCAAACCAAGCGACAGCGTGTCGCGTGTATCCTACGACAGAAAATGTGGAAAAGAAAATTACTTACCAAAAAAAGGGCACGTATTCCACATGACATGCTGAAGACAGAATATTTTTTTTTTTTTTAAAAGAAAGTCCGTCGCAGGAGTCGCTATAAGAATATTTTGATATGCAAAAATTGAACGTTCTCTCCCAGCTGTCAACGAATGTGAAAATGCTCGGCTGATAAAAGCAGTCGGTGTTCTCAAATCAAGAAAAGGTTCATGTATTTTGGCTCCCACGTTTGTCGGAAAGTGAGTTATTTTTCTGACTGGTTACACGCATTGTGATTTGTGAGATAGTACCGGTGAATCGAGTTTTCGGCATTTCTTTCTGCCCCCGATATTCAAGTCTGAACTTACAGTGATTTGTTCTTTGTGTTGTGGAAGTAATCTGCAACAAATACTTCTTTTGTTTTCAGAACGCTTACAAGAATGCATTATATACTGCCTTTACAAGTTATTTACTTACGGCATACAAAAAATTTATAATACCATACTTGCAATTGGATGAATCCACGGACATAACTGGCAGAACTACAGAAATTAATAGTGAGACACAATGAGGAATGTGCACACAATGCTACAACTGAAAGAGCCAGCCATCTCAAGACTCTTTGTAAAGAAGCAGGAGGCAAGATATCCATTTCAGCCTCTTCTTCAGATAGGTTATGAATTAAGACATCAGATCCATTTCAACAAGACCACATGTTTCTTCATCCTTGACTTTGGCTGCTCCTGCAGAAGCATATTGTGGATTTGGAGTGGTCAAAATTTGAATAGACACCAGGAAGACAGCTGATTTTTATGTCCTGGTTGTATGAGCAAAGCCACTAGGCAGAAACCTGCTACTTCAGATTAATATCATGAAGGTAGCATGTTAATACACCCAACGTCTTCTCAATTCGATCAGAGGTAGTATAAGTGAACTGGCATGGTAAAACCACATGTTAGAGTATCCTGTGTTCATTCAAGTCAGAGAGATATACTAGAAAGAGCTTTGAACAAGATTTGAAAACAGTTATAAGATCTGAAAGAATGGTATCAACAAGGCTCTAAAGTTTTTGAACTGAGTAAAAAAAAAAAAAAAAAGTTAGTCTAAGAAATATAGTCATATGACTAAAACATAAATAAGCAAGTTTTCAAATTTGTTATATTTGCTTTCTATTGACATGAAATGTTATCTTTTGATTTAGTTTTAAGCATCACTAAACAACTGGATTTTAAATTTGATTTATTTAATTTTTTCAGGTATGACAAACAGACGTGATTTGATTGATGATGCCCTTACTCGACCTGGTCGTATGGAGGTGCAGATGGAAATTGGTGAGCTTTATCTCTTTAATCTAATTTATGGATATTTTCATAATGTGCATTTTCCTTGGAAACAGTTGAATTTTGTTAGAAAATTTGAGTTAAAAACTGGGTAATAATCAAGAGATAGCTGTTGATTTTCTTAGTCATTCAGTTCAAAAATTTAATGTCATTACCTTTTTATTAGATTTGATTGCAAAATAAACACCAATATTATTAGCCACAGTATCCACAATGTTGCAAGTTCATTATAGCTATTAGTATTCCATGTTAATAAGCAATAGAGCCAACTAATAATAGCAGACGTTGGGCAGCAATATTTCATTTAAACATGGTCTATTAAATAAAATGGTTCTAGGAACATTCACTATTTTTTGTCGTAGGAAAACTCCCTCTCAGGAATTTTCATTGTAGAAAACTTTGCTGTATAGGATTTTTGCCATAAGATAATTTTGCTGCCTTTTTTTTTTTTTTAATATACAAAGTACCTTGTTATCAAGTATATCTGGCTCACACTATTGTTATTTTAATTTAAACATTTTAATAAGCGAAGTTATAGAATCAAAATCCTGCATCATTAATCCTCATCAGTGAGGAGCACAAAAATTTCAACTTGACACCAAAACCTACGTCACACAATTTCATATTTCAGACTTAACATTAAACTTTCTGTTAACATAATATCAGTCTGCCAATAATTCTCACTCAAGCAATATGTATTATTTCAAACAAACTTACAACTTGAATACGCAACCAACTTCAATATAAAATATTTGATCAAAGAAAGATAACCCTTTCAAACTCTCAGTAAGTCTTTTGAAATTTACACAAATTATTTGCGAACATAAACTGTCTTAAATTCACTATAAATACCTAAATATTGAAATATATTTTCTTATACTTGAACATACATTATAACAACACACCACTTTTTTGATCTAAAGTATAACTGACATTCAATTCATCAAACACAAAAACATTTAAAACAATACCACCTTGTTATATAATTAAAATACCCAAATTGAATACCTAATTTGAACACTCGGAGAAGGAGTAAAGTTATATCTTAAACTTTTTATAATTTCTTTATTCATTCAACAATAATTTTTGTGCAGCCAACCTATCAGTGGTCTATCAAGTGGAAAGTACCCGAGGCGGTGTAAAATTATTTGACAATCTTAACTTTGTTTTGTTTACAGAATAGATAGAAAATACAATGAAAAACATATTGGAAATGTGAAAATAAAGAATGTAAAGCTAGAGTGCATACCATGATAGAAAATAATAATTTATCTATGGGTAAAACATTTGGTGAACATTGCCATCTATCTCATCCATCAAAACCAAAAATGTACGAAGCAAAAACAAAATTGAAATTACTAGCCACTAATTCACAAACTTCTGCACGGTTGTTAATTGCAGAAATTTCATCTACTTTAGATCTTTGCTACCAACTTCATTGCATTTGTCTCTCGATATTAGAGGTTGGAGGCAGAAGAAAAGCCAGGCTCCCCCAATCACAACTGGAAGAAGTCAGTATACAATACCTGAAGAATATAGATTTCTTGAAAATGGCAAGAACTTTTTATTGTATGATAGTGGTGAAGATGATCCAGATAGAATTGTAATGTTTGGCACTCAAGTTGGCTTAGAGGACATTGCTAATAATAAAGATTGGGCTTATGATGGCACTTTTAAATGTAGCCCAGATGTTACATATTATCATAAGACAATATTAGCATACCACATCTTTTTGTTTTGCTATCTAGTAAATTACAAATAACCTACAGCAGACGTTTTTAGCACCTTGAAGGACTTCCACTCATCATTAGAGCTCAAAACCTTAATGGTTGATTTCAAAAAAGCAATTATCAATGCTTTCTGTGATATATTTCCAACAATAAATATAACATGTTGTTTATTTCATATGACTAAGAATATCTATTAACACATTGTGGATATAGGTTTAAAGTCACACTATCTTACTGTTATGTTAGGACCAAGGAAGGACAACACGTACACAAGAGTAGAAATAACGAAGATATATTACAAATAATGCAAGACTTCATACTTCAAAACCAGCAGTCTTCTGATACCCATGACCCATGGTATTTATGATGGAACAAATTAACTGTTGGATTTTTTTGCAACATCGTCTCAATTTTAGTGGTGCTTACTTTGACTAATAAAGTAGTCTTTGAGTCAGATTATGACAGTTTAAAACAGCCATTTATTGTTCCAGGCTGATAATTCTGTTGACATTTACATCTTTATCAGATGTGAAAATAGAATATCCAAGAGTGAGAATATGAATGAAAATTATTGAAACTGCTATGATTAAAAGAAGACCTAAAATATCTGAAAACGTAAGACACTGATTCATTTTTGCTTTCTCATTTCTGAATTTGTGATTACTGATGAATTAAAAAATAAAAAATAAACCCTAAAACTCCACTCCTACATGAAGGCCTACAAATAGGGAAACCTAAACCTCTAATGTAAAATTACTTTGAATATCTTGATTATCAAAATCACGTCTTGTTTGATACAAATGGATGGAATCAATACAAAATAATTCTTATTTTCTGTTTTTTCTACCTCTTATTTGCTTGTGCTTTGTGTTGTTCAGGTCTCCCTGATGAGAAAGGTAGAGTGGATATATTAAAAATTCACACCAAATTGATGAAGGAAAGCAACTTGCTACATGATAATGTCAGTCTTGATGATCTAGCATCAAAAACCAAGAACTTCAGTGGAGCTGAATTGGAAGGTCTTGTTCGCTGTGCAGTATCCACTGCAATGAACAGTCTAATCAAGGTGATTTTTCTCTTAAATACAGACATGTAGTCAATATTCTGTCTCTGTGTATTGCTCTTTCAGTGCTTTTTTTTTTCTTCTTCTTCTTATGGATGGCAGCCGTCTTCTACCAGAGAAATCATTTCAGATTCTTCTATTCTTTGTTCAAATACTATCATTAATTCATAGTGTGATTATGACAATATGCATCTATAGTTAATTCCCAGGATAAGATATTAATTCAATACTTAGCTAAAAAGAATCAACATAA
>OZ038485.1:74588180-74660680 GCA_964036315.1 Acanthosepion esculentum
TATAAAAGTGGACATGGAAGTCAGCACTTAGATGCGACAGTCTGTTTCATGCTAGTGCAATCGTCAGGCAACAATATTTATTACTGTAAAAAAATACACAGTAAATGTGGCACAAGGCCAAAAACGGGGGTTGGGAAAGGAAGGTCATCAATTGTCTTAAATTTAAACTTAGCTAGTCGCAAGCACTGACCCAAGCATACAAAACAATATTCCTTTCACCAAAACACCACATTCATACATACCTTTCTCGCTACAAACACCAAAATACCTCATTGTCTCTATGAAAATCCTAAATAACCCCATATGTACAATAAAGTCTGTGGGGGGCGGGCGTAAAAATTTAACAATAAAATAATCCCCAATGAATATATACAATATGAATACAAATATGTACAAGAAACTAAACAAAATCATGTTAATAATTACCCCCCCCACACACACACCCACACACAAATCCTAAATGTGCCAGTAAAATCAATTAACTGGGCGAAATCGACTCGGGACTTTGACAATATAAAATACACATTTATCCATCCCAACCACTCACACAAACACGCACTGATTCACACTCAAACATACGAAAAAGATCACACACACGAAACGAAAGCCGTCCCGCATCCTCCAGAGAACTGAAATCACTGAGCACCTAAAGAGGGGAGGGATGGGGAGTTAAACTAAAGGAAAAGAAAAGGGGAGACAGAAAAAAAGGGGGGGCAATGAGCAAACACACCTTAGCTAAGTTTACATAAATGCAAAGAAACTAAAAATTCACACCAAAAACCTACTCTACCCTAAGCATGGATAGGTTGCCCAAGTTCAACCCAGGTAAACAATATCCTATGCCTAACCGGCATCAAAATGCCACTCAAGGTCAGCCCCTTTCACACGGCACAAACGCGCAAGACTCACCCACCTTTTGCCAAATTCTGATGATGTGAGCCGCCGTCTTTCCGTCCTAATCTTGACTTTAAGCTGATGCCTAAAGAACAAGATCAGTTCGGAAGAAACAAACTTCTCGCCACCATAGAATTCCTTCTGACGCGTCGTCCAAATCACGACTCTCATAACGCCTAGTAAGCAACAGAACACATAGTGCTCAGCCTTCGACATCTGCGGCACCACATTGCTACAAACAGAAACGGCATCCAGGACAAAGGACTTTCTCCGCAGTACGCGAACCATGAGGCCTTCAACAAACTTGCACAACGGCACTACCACCGTGCACTGAAAGAAGGCGTGACCAATGGTCTCGACCTCCCCAACACAGCGGCGGCAGTTTGGAGAATTCTCCAAGCCCGCTGCACAAAGTCTTTTGCCGACCCAGAGGGCTCTACGAATCACTCGCCAGGTGAGTGATGCCTCATCGTTATTGAGGCATTTCAACCCTGGCGCCCAAGGCCATATTGAGCGAGCCTGCTGCTTCGTAAGACCGAGCTCGCTAATCAGAGCATCTTGAACGGACCCCCGAACTAACACTTGATACAATGCCCTACGAGACAACGCCTGGACGTTGGAGAGGCCATCCGACGCCCGTAAGAGGCATTTCAGAGCGCGACGACATTCGTGATAGAAGGAGCTTTCGGCTCGGGGTCTACGGCGGGCCTCCCCCTCGCACGAGTGCACACTTCTCAGGGACGGGAAATTTTTCCGGGCGTCTTCCTTCCAGAAGGCTCCCACCTCGTCCGGTTCGCTACACAATCGGTCTAGGAAAGCAATGCGAAGCATATGTTGACGAATCTCAATGCTTGGCATACCCAGGCCGTCCTCAGCGGTATGAAGGCAACAGATCTCCCGAGATACCATAGCGGCCTTGCCTCTCCACAAGAAAGAGAACAAGAGCCTTACTAATAAAATTAGTGCGGTAAACGGAAGTGGAAGTACAGAGAGTCGGTACACGAGAATTGGATATATGTGTGAAACACATACTTCCGCCCTTCCCTTCAGGGAAAGCCTCCTCCGAGACCACAGATTAACCCCGATCTCGGCCTTCCCTCGTACCTCCGACCAATTCATTTCCAACTGGAGATCCGGACCGAACCAGACGCCGAGTATCTTGATCGGCCCATCCGTCCAGAGGAAAGGTCCGGGAAGAGAAACTCCCTTCCACGCACCCAACCGCAAGCCAACAGACTTATCACGGTTGATCTTGGCCCCTGTCACCATCTCATAACCACTGACCTCTTTGCTGACTTCGTCAATCTCGGCTCTGCTCGACACAAGAACCGAAACGTCGTCAGCATAGGCAGAATACTTTGCTGAGGTGGTAGCCCCAGGCAGAGATATTCCACGCAGGACCGGATTCGCCTTTAACTTGCGAAGGAATGGTTCCAACGCAAGAACGTAAAGCAAAGGCGAGAGCGGACAACCCTGACGAATAGAGCGAGACAATACGAAAGGCTTCGATCTTACTCCATTCACTTCCACCAACGCACCGGGGGTCGCATACAAGAGTCGGATCCAGGAGCGAAAGTCGGCTCCGAAACCGGCCGACGAAAGGACAGCCTCCAGAAAACGATGATCAACCCTATCGAAGACCTTGGACTGATCTAAATTGATCAGCGCGGCTTCACCGTCGACTTGTTCTAAGATCAAGCGTACCATATGCAGGTTATCCTGAATAGTCCTGCCCTTCACAGCACAAGTCTGCTCGGGGCCAATCAGACTAGACAGGACAAGCTGCAAACGGTTGGCTAAGATCTTCGCCAAAATCTTTAACTCAGCGTTTAACATCGTTAAAGGGCGAAAGTTCCCTAACCCATCCCCACCGTTCTTGTCCTTACGCAGCAACTTGATGAAGCGTTGAGGTATAGACCCCTGCTTCATCCAGTGGTTGAAAATCAGTTCCAGCAAAGGAACAAAAACGGGCGACAGCCTCAAGTACACTTCGTAGGGCAGACCATCGAGTCCCGGAGACTTATCCAGGCCAACCTTCTTCAGCGCTTCCCAGATCTCAGACTCTGTTATGGGACCCTCGCACCCAGCCGCTTCAGCTGCCTCGAGGCAGGGAAAGTCAGCCAAATAGGAATCGAACTGAGCAGAGCTCAGACCGGGCTCCCTGGTGAAAAGATCCTGAAAATAATCTCGAAAGACCTCACATATGCCCGCGTTTGTAGTCACGGTCCGATTATCCGGTAATGTGACGCACGCGATATGTCGCCGAGACGCACTCCTACTCTCCTCTGCACGCAATTCAGCGGCCATATTCGTCGCCTCAGAGGACATTCTTTTTAACCTAGCCCTAACTACCAGAGCTTGATCCTTCTTGATAAGCAAGGAGGCCAACTCTGCCTTAGCTAAGGCTATATCCCCACTAACACGGGATTTCACGGCCCGATCGACTTTTTCTTCTAAAGCAGTTTGCGCCGCTAATCTATCTCGATTGAGTCGACGACTAAAATCGGCAGCAAAAAAGGAAAACTTTCAGCGCTGTATTTTTTTGTACTTAGCTTTCACCTTAACGTTTACGATGCTTTATGGAAAATATATTATAAAGAAATTAAAATAAGACTGTTAAGAGTGAGATTAAATTTCATAAGAAAGGTATCTAATTAATTTATAGGTAACTTTCTCATGAAATTTTATCAGAAGTGTACATAAAATACTAAAATTTTATGTACATTTACTACATTTTACTGTGTTATTTGTATCTCCATTCATTTTATTATTAATTTTGATATTTCATTTATGGAAAAATATCATAACTGAGATTAATATAAAAATAAGATCATATAAATTTCATAAGATGATACTGATACTTGTAGGTACCCTTCTCAGTTGAAACTGAAAAATCAAATTAACTTCTCCACACGTGTTTCGCAAAAATAAAGGCCTTAACAGCGGAGAACAATGCTTAACTCAAATATTTTAATTTCTTTATAATATATTTAACGAAAATTTTGGACGTGTTAGAAATTATTAAAAAAATATAAAAAATCAAAAAATACTTTGATCTTTCCTCTTGATAATAACAAACACTTAGAACATAAAAATTATTTTCATCAAGTTTGAGGCCGTTATTGTCCTGCTATTCTCATTTTCCTGCGATCTCATGTTGTTAAATTATTTGTTTTTCCGAAAGGGCTGTTTATTTGGATAGTTAAAAATAGTTACTCTGGTTTTATTTTCAACGGAACAACGACATGAGTCTCAATTTTCCCCTTAACTCAAAGACGGAGTTTATTAAATTTAAAATTCAAACCCACCTGGACTGGCAGATTCACGATAGAAAAGTAAGTGAAAATTTATATAGGGAAGATTATTCGAGGGAAGCAGCGAAAGTCGGCACATTAAGCTCCATATTCAAAATGTCCCTGTCTTAGTGAAAAGGACTGCGGAAAGGATAATAATGGGGCGATAGAAACTTTGCAAAAAATGAAAGGAAGAGTTTAGTGATGAAGAGACAAAACTGTTCCCCACCACCTCACGTGAATTTTGTTTCAAAACGAAAATCTGAAAATTTGGATCCATTCATGGATATTTCTCAAGGATCCAGCGTTGAAGGAAAATTAGTAAAATATATATATTTCTACGTTGATAATCTGATTAACACAGAAAACTCAGCTGATAAGATGATACCTTTATATAAGAAACCCGTTTCAAATGTGGAAAAGAATAGTTTTCACTCGAAATAGTGTGATTGTCAGGAAAAAGAAAATAAATTTATTAAACATGGTTGTAATTTAAAAAGTATTAGGCTACAAGGATAATGTGTTTGATGATTCGTCTATCAAGATATCAACAGTGTTGTTGAAGGAAAGATTTCATCTCAAAATTCTAGTGTATTCGATCCCTTTTCGATAAGTTATGATTAAGGGGAAGATAATTTTGATCGATTTATGGAGATTAAAATTACCTTGGGATCAGGGTTTTTTTTTCTTAGGTAAAATGATATACGATCAACTCTCCATGAGATACCTTTGACGATTCACTACTTGTCATATATATTTTTTGCAACGAGTCTGAGAGCGCGTATTGTTTTATCGCTTATGTTGTTCACAAGGGTGTGGAATCTTCCACGACAGCTAGTTTACCCTCCGCTAGGAAATGCACTCTCCCTTTTACGATTTTACCAACATCATACTTACAAAATAATGAACAGGCATTCATTTGTTAATCACCTTCAATCTAGCTTGCTGATCTATTTAGGCGCCAACTCGGTTTTGAACAACCCACGTTATACAGCGAAGATATAAAATCCCAACACGTCTGAGTCTCTGAGTCTCTCTCTCTCTCTCTCACCTGACTTCTCTACGTCACAATCAATACCGCTGCCAAAATGTGATTCTTAAAGAACTCCCGTCTTGACTAATGCAGTCAGACGTAAAAGAACTTTACATAATTCATGCAAGTATAATTCCAGCATCTTTTATCCAACTTGCATAATACACAATTCAAAACATACTCAATCTTCTAAACTGCATTTTAATAATCAACTTATTCGTTATGAGTCTAGGTACAAATATTACCTAATCAAAGAGACGTAACTCCGTCTCACTTTTCAGTTCAAATCACATGCATGTATATTCAATACTTAATAAATTCAATTGTTATGTTTTCAACTCTACGTTCAAGTTTTGTATTTTACCATTGCTATTTCACGTCAAATATAATTTGCATTGTTCCACCACATTGGATAGCGACCTCCAGCATAATGGCATAGTCCTTTCCATACCTTTCCTAGACAAAATAAAAATAATTGTGGCGAACCCCCCTTCACACACGCACAACAAATATGGCTAAACCATCACATTCTATCGTACTCAGGGCCGTTCCGCTACAAGGGTAATAGAAAATTAATTGCTGAAATCAAAACAAAATTTTCTTTGCCTGTAAATTTTATATATGTATCCTCTTCAGAAAACCCGGTGGATTTAATAACTACTGAGTTATCTTTTGAAAAGTGTAAACAAAAATTAGAATGTAGGAATGCGAGTCTTATATGGGTAATTGAGGAAGTCCAAATAAAATTTTCTTTTCCTAAAAATTTTATATATGTTTCCACTTCAGAAAACCCGTCAGATTTAATAACTAGTGGGTTATACTTTGAAAAATTTGAACCGAAAGAATTTTGAAATGTACATCTTGTATGGATCGTCGAAGATGACGGTGGATAACCCCGTTCTCACAAAATATCCCTTCAAACCGATGCCATATTGGTCTCTAGGTAAAATACAAGGGAATGGTCAAGGTAAAGAATGATGGTGTTACCGTTCTGAGTCGTTGCTCTTAAGCGTTTATTTCCGTTAATGTTATTTTACTAAGTGCCTAAAGAAGTAATTTTAAGCTTCAGCCACTAATTCACAATGAAACATTCAAAGTTATCTAGATTATTAAGAATATTAACATTAGTGTTCAAATTCATTAAAAATTGAAAACATTCTGGCACATGTTAACATCTTTCTTAGGATGTATCTGCTCAAATTGATGCAGAACGAATCTTTTGGTAAAGAAATTCAATATTTACAAATTCCTCAAACTGAACGAATCCCTAAATGATTTAAACTTTTTTTTAAGATGAAAATGGTCTAAAACTAAAATCTATCAGTTTGACATTATTTACACAGTAACATGATTTAATAAGACTAATCATAACGGATGCGCATGCAAGAAGTAAGCATTTAGGAAGTTCTAGAACTTTTAATAAACTCAGGGTTTTGGGTTCCTAAGAAAATTATATTCCCAGCTGTTATCTTTGCAAAATATAATGCACTTTCATCCAAAATTAACTAACATTCCTGAACATAGAGTAAACTTGATCAAACTATTTTCTCATGTAGGAATAGATTTTACAGGATATCTAATGATTAAAATGAAAAGGGTTAGCTCAGTTATAGTTAAGAGGAGATTACTTGACTCAAACTCACTGTTTGAGCCATCTTCATCTTTTGGAATAATCCTTAACACAATTTTAACTCGGTATCTGAAAATGAACCTGTTTCCTGCTACTCAATAAGGGGCACTGATTCTACCAGAAAATCTAAGAGATCAGCTAAGATAAAAAATAAAAATTCTGATCCTTAAGAGCCTTATACTTGGTAAAAAATGAACTGTTTTCTCTAAGCCAGAATTAATGTGTATAAAATAAGTAAAAGAAAGTTTAAATATTGTGCCACTGTGGTGGTGGTGGTGGTATTATTATTATTATTATTGTTGTTTTTGTTATTATTATTAAATAATAATAATAATGATGATGATGAAAATTATAAATAAAATAAAATTTATTTTAAACCTCGTTTA
The DNA here is from genome assembly GCA_964036315.1 of Acanthosepion esculentum. Lineage (NCBI taxonomy): Eukaryota > Metazoa > Mollusca > Cephalopoda > Sepiida > Sepiidae > Acanthosepion > Acanthosepion esculentum. The sequence goes on from OZ038485.1 coordinate 74,595,417, forward strand.
AAATACATAAATAAAATAAAAATAATAAAATTACTCCCATAGCATTCAACAGGGACTGTTCCTGCTGGAAATACGAACATCCCGGCAAGAGACGTGAGATTCAATCTTTGTGCCCAGAACTGTTTGGATGACAACACGTTTTTAAAAACCCTCCGTGATAGGACTTGTGATATTACGTAGTGACTTAGTCCCTTCTATAACATGAACCATATCACAATTGTAATGTAAACACACACACACACACACACACACACACACACACACACACACACACACACACACACACACACACACACACACATAAATAAATAAAACTGTATGAAATTATCATACAATTTACCATGTTTTTTTATTGTATGTTTGTTCTGTTTTTCCTTTTTTTTTACGTGTGTTTGTTGTTTTTCCTCGTGAACACAAGTCCAAGCTTATGACGTTAATATACCGCCACAGCACTAGCACAAAAATAAATATTGTTCTGACCCTGTAAATGCATATGCCTTTTAATTTTAACAATTGGAAAATGTTTCCACATTCAAGTTTTGTTGGTAATGGGGAAATAAAAATTTTGTGCAAATGTCCAAAATAAAGAAATAAGATTTGTTCTTCATAAAAAAAAACCAACATGTTCAAACATTGTTAAAAAAAAGACTGACGATTTCTAACATGGTTCAAACAAACATTGTGAGAAAAAGAATTCCTTGTATGTGTGTATAATATTGTATTTGCTGTGAAAAATATTGTAGAATTACATTCTGTACTTGTTGTTAAGAAAGAAGAAAAAAGAGTATTCGTTGTATTTTGCTTGCTTTCAACATAAAATTTATATGCAAAAAACTGTTGATTTCTTGAATCTTTTTCTAAGGGGAAAATATTTTAAAAATTAAGCTGATTGAGCAATGTTTTAGGTTTTAGGCTCTAGTTTAAACTTTTGAGTTTCAAAAAATATTTTTGCGTCCTTCCGATTTGAGAAAAAATAACGACGTGAGATTTTATTTCGGCACCAATCATTGGGCTTCCCTCCAAATTCCGAGACACATTCTGGAGCCTATCTTGATGTAAAGCTAAAACTTAATTGAATCGAGGAGACTACAAGGAAAAGCCAGGTCAATCCAGTCCACGTGTCGACATAAGCTGCTGGTTGAATCCAGGTCACTCCGGTCGAGAAACACGGAAGAAATTTGACACCGCCAGCGACAAATGAAAAGAAAATCAAGGTCGCTCCCCCATCTAAGAAAAATTCATCGACTGGTGTGTAATCTTTGTCGTCACTGTTACCAAGAAAGGTCGCTACGGACATTGTACCTACTACTTGAAAAGAATTCCTTTTCTATTTGTTTTAATGTCATATGACTTTCTGGGGACGTCATGCAGCATATTTTATATTGTAAAAACAGCATATTTTGTTTGCAGTATATTCATTATTGTAAAAAAAAGGTATCATTTTATATCCTTTATTCTACATATTATTGGCCATTATTTGGTACACAAAGCACTTAATTTGTGTAATTCTTTCCATTTTGTGTGTTCAATAAATTTAACGTATTTTCTTTTCTAAACTCGGCTTATGTTGTCTGCCTTTGTCGTGTGCTTTTAGCTTTATACATTAATGTTACTACAAACGATTGTATTACGATGCCCCTTTTTTCGTAGGGTTTTTACCTTATAAAAATATCCTATAATTCAGGCCGATAAATGTAGTTAATACAGTTTATTATAAACAGAGCATTTACTTAAATAATTGTTTTCTATATAAAAAAAAAAGTATAAACAGAAAATATATTCAAATAATTGTTGGACTTAGTCCATTTCATAATATATTTGTCATTTGTATTATATATATCAGTCATTAAGATACGTTTCAAGCTGATAGGATCTTTCGAGAAAAATCGTGGGAAAGAACTTCCCTGAAGTTCGGATATAATGTCGCATATGTACTATAATTTAACAAAACACAAGAACTTATCGCAATATATGAAAAATTAAGTGTCTCACGAAAGTAAATATTAATTTGCAATGTTTAATACTTTATTTATAAGTTTTATTTTCATTTAGCCACAATTACTGACTCAAACATACCACGGTATTCCTTATATCAAAACAACTTATTCTTATTTACCATTCTTACTACAATCACTATAATTCCTCAAGTCTCTATGAAGTCCCCATGAGTAATTTGTTTGTGAAGGGAGGGTAAATAGTAAGCAACAATTTTAAAAATCAAGACCCCAATGTATGATATCTATATACAAGAAACAAAACGAAATAATGTTAATAATAAAACTCCCCACAATCTTACCTTGTGGCAGAAACATCAGTTAACTGGACAAAATTAAAGCGGAACTAAAATAATTGAAAAACAATCACAACTCACAGAAACATACGCTCATGCAGACACAACAAATACGAAATATAGACACGAAATTCGAAAGGCGTCTCGCATCCACCAGAGAACTGATATCTTTGTCACCTAACTGGGAATGGGAGTGGGTATTAAACTAAAAAAAGAGGGGACATAAATAAAAGGGACTGATGAGTATACATCACTTAGCTAAGTTAACTTTGTTTTTGTCCTTAGTGTCTTTTGACAAACCTAAACTAAATGCCACTCCAAGTCAGCTCCTTTCACTCGACAGAGATGCGCAAGACTCACACACCTTTTGCCAAATTCTGATGGAGGGCGTCGTCGCCTTTCCGTCCTAATCTTGACTAAGCTGATGCTTAAAGATCAATTGAGAAGAGGTAAACTTTTCGTCCCCATAGAATTCCTTCTGTCGTGTCGTCCATATCACGATTCGCATAACACCTAGCAAGCAAAAGAACACTGTTCAGTCTTAATCAACGACGGCACCACATTGCTACAGACGGAACTGGCCTCGAAAACAAAGATCTTTCTCCGCAGCATGCGAACCATGATGTCTTCAATAAACTTGCACAACGGACCTATGAACCAGCAGTGGAAGGTGTGCTCCAGGGTTTCCACCACAACGAACGCAGTCTGGGACACTTTTCCAGCCCTGCTGAACAAAGTCTCTTCCCGACCCAGAGGGTCCTTCGCATCACGAGCCAGGTGAGTGATGTCTCATTGTAAGTGAGGCATTTCAACCCGGACGCCCAAGGCCATATGAAGCGAGCCTCCTGTTTCGTTAGACCGAGCTCGTCTACATCATTTTGAACGGACTCCCTAACTAGCATATTATATAATGCCTTACGGGATAACGCCTGGACGCCGGATAGGCTATTTGTCGCCCGTAAGATGACCTTCAGGGCAATTCGACAACATTCACAATAATAGGAGCACTCACGTTGGTGGGTGGCATGCTCATCGTACGAGTGCACACTTCTCATACGGTCGTCTTCCTTCCAGAATTCGCCGTTCCCATCCGGTTGCGAACACATTCGGTCTAGGAAAGCGATGCGAAGTGTATGTTGACGAATCTCCACGCCAGGCATACCCAGACCACTTTCAGAAGGGTGGAGATAACAGATCTCCCAACATGGGTACTTGCCTCGCCACAATGAGAACATGACCCTAAGTAATTGCATTAGTATGGGAGTGGAAGCACGAAGAGTCGGTAAAGGAGAATCGGGTAGATGTCTGAAACACATACTTCAACTCTCCCCTTTAAGGAACGATTCCTCCGCGTACAGAGACGAGCTGTGGACTTGACCTTCTCCTGAACTTTCGACCAATTCATTTCCAACAGGAGATCGGGACCGAGCCAAACGCCGAGTATCTTGACGGGCTCGTACGGCTAGAGGAAAGGCCCGAGAAGAGAAACTCCCTTCCATGCGCCCAACAGACTTATCGTGGTTGATCTTGGTCCTGTCATCATTTCGTACCCTCAGATCTTTGCCGACTTCGTCAATCTCGGCACAAGAACCGAAATGCCGTCAACATAGGCAGAATATCTGGTACCAGGTAAGAAAATTCTGCCTACGGTCGTATTCGCCTTTAACTTGCGAAGGAAAGGCTCCAATGCAAGAACGTAAAGCAAAGGCAAAAGTGAAAAACATTGATCGAGACCACGCGAAAAACTCTGATCTTACTCCATACACTTCTACCAGCGCACACAGAAGTCGGATCTAGGTGCGAAAGTACGACCCGGAACCGACTGACGCAAGAACAGCCTCCAGAAACAGATGGTCAACCCTATCGAATGCTTTGGACTGATCTAAATTGATCAGCGCGGCTTTCACCGTCGACTTGCTCGATGATCAAACGTACTAAATGAAGGTTGTCCTGAATAGTCCTGCCCTTCACAACACGCCTGTCCGGAGCCACTCAGACTAGAGAGGACAGCCTGGCTAAAATCTTCAATTCTGTTTAAAATCGTCAAAGGCCGAAAATTACCCACCACATCCCCGCCGTTTTTATCCTTGCTCACACCCCCTGATGAGGAGTTGACGTATAGACCACTGTTTCATCCAGTTATTGTAGATCAGCTCCAGCAAAGAAACAAACACGAGCGACTTCCTCAAGTACAGTTCGTACGGAAAATCATCTAATCCCGGAGTTTTTCCCAGACAACCAGCTTCAGCGCTTCCAAGATCTCAAACTCTGTAATGGGACCCTCGCACCCAACCTCCTCGAGCGGGGAAAATCAACTCAATAGGCGTCAATCTGAGCGGCGCTGAAACCAGGTTCCCTGATGAACAAATCCTGAAAGTAGTCTCGAAAAACCTCACATATGCCCGCGTTTGTAGTTATGGTCCGCTTGTCCGACAATGTGACTCTCGCGATATGTCGAGTGGGCGGCTCTTGAACCTCCTCTGCACCCACTTCAGCGGCAATATTCGTCACCAGAGAAGAAATTATTTTTAATCTCGGCTTACTACAAGAGCCTGATAAGCAAGGAGGCCAGCTCTGCCCGGGCTAAGGCTGCTTCCACACAATCACGAGATTTGATTGCCCGATCAACTTTGGCTTCAGATGCCGTTTGCGCTGCTAATCTAATTAGAATGTTTACTGTTGATTATAGTCGGGGACTCAATCTAACACTGGGTTTTAAATATTGATCATAAATAAATATATCCTACTACTTATTCCCAAACACAGCTACGTCAATTCCCTCTGTAGCATTAGTAGCAGCTGGTCCAGGAAATCTCGCCCACGAAATAATGATGCGTTCAATTTCCAATAGCCAGCCATCCTAACCTATCTAAGTTTACACGAACCCGGACAAGCCTATGATCCTTGTAAACTATAGGTCGACTCGCTTAACTAGGACTCGGTCGATGTAGCTACAACGCAACACCGAAGTCGAGCGCCCCTATTAGTCCAAGTCCATACTACCTTCCGGGAGTGCCCATTACAGTACTTATTGACAAGTTTGAACATACCGATACATTCCCGAAATGCTTTCACATCCAAGTTGTTAGTACCCGATCTTACCCCTATACTACCTACATTGGGGTCAAGGACGGCGTTACAATCGCCCGCTAAGATTACCTGAAAAGATAAGATGTCGCCAAAAACAGCTCGATCTACAGACAGTTGCAAATGGAGTGAAAGGCTTCACGATCGAGAATTATATCCTTCCCCTGTTCAAATTGTCAAGGGAAGCACCCAATATTTTCCCGTAATCCTCGAAGTAGGCTGCTAGGCGCTTCTCCTATTCTTGAAGAGGGACCTCCTATACAGCCACAATGTTCCTTCGCCTGCTTTGATATTCGGTCCGAATGATTAAATTCTTAGTTATCGCTTTGCACTTTGCCGCGGCCAGTCAATCTTTTAGCGAAGGCAACAGTATGTCCCACGTGCAGAAACCCTTGCCGTTTATTATTCTTTGGGGTTTAACCCAAAGGATGTCAATGCTTTAACGACGGTGTCTTTCGAGAAACTACAAATCTTACGCGAACACCTTTCCACAACGAAGACCAACACAATTCTTGTTTCAACTTTTTGCAATTCTCAGAGGTCCACCAGAATTCCATCCTTTTTTACTCAGATGTTTGTAATCTCTGACTCGCTCCAAGAACTCCGCAATGTTGATAATACATTTCGGCGGGGACTTCCAGCATGAGGGTGATTCCCTAGTCACTTTACTACTATTTTCAACTACCATCTTTTTAGATTGGTTTTGGCTGCTTTTAGATTACACATCTGTTTTTGGTTATTTCATCCACCGTATTTTATTGTTGGTTTTGACCATTCTTGGCCACCGTACTTTTCTCTTGACTTTGGCCGTTCTTGGTTACCGTACTTCTATCAGCAACGTTTGTGGCTTCATCCATGGATTAATCTGGGTATAGTCTTTCGAGGCCAACCCAAAAAGATTTTTCCGAACGTGCCGGCTTTTGTCGGCCATTATTGAAATGTTCTTTTCCCTCTTTTTTATCTAGCGAAGCACAAAAATTATTTTGTATAAACAAAAAGAAACTCAAAACAAACCAATAAAATAAAGAAAATTATTAAATAACAAAAATAAAGAACAAAAAATTTAAATGCTGTTTCTGCCAGCCAAAAACCAAAGTTCGGCGTGAAAACCTAATGTGACTTAGAACGTTAGACGAAAAAACTTAGAAAGGTCCTAAATATAAGCAATAGAAATATCAATAATTCGAAAAATAAAAAATGTAATGAATAGGAATAAAAATTCGGCTGACGACCGAGAAAAAAATAAAAACTGAAACTAAAAATCAGATCAAAGTAGTTTCTTAAAAAACTTAACAAAATAGATAAAATAAAGACAAAAACTTAACAAAAATCTCCTTCGCAAGTTTTTGGCGTTATTCAAAACAATTTTTCACATGAGCGTACGAAAAATGATCTGTTACTGGGCAACCTTGAGAAGAACGCCGACAAACACGTCGAGAGCGCTCTTTCCTATTGAGAAAAACTGGTGTTATATAGTTCTCCCACTCCTAGACCCAAACCCACGCTATTGGTTAATACCTGCCCAGTATTGTTCATATACAAATTGTCAGCGTCACCTACTGTAAGTATACTGTTCTCTCTCAACTCCTGGCGCTTACTCCACCACACTCAACCAACTCTGAGTCTCTTATCCTATCGACCCGATTCTCTGTTACTGTTAACGATGTCAGAAAAGCATAGAAAAGCATAGCAAAGCATAGAGTGTGTCTCAATCAGGTTCGTATCCTACCGAAGAGCTCATATTTTTCTTTAATAAGATTTTTCGAATATTCAGGCCAGTAGACGAAAAGTATTAATATACTGTTTAATAAATAAGCGGAGCATCTACTCAAATATGAGTATCCACTAAAAATAACGTTTAAAGTGATAATATATATGACTTGCCAAACAGTATTCGTATATATAAATTGTTACAAAATGCCTCAACATAAGAAGTAACCACCTGAAAACTTCCTTTACCTATCCATAAAAGTATACAACTATGCAAATTAATCACTAATCACTGTTTCTTCTCTTTTAATTAAAAATTTCTATAAGCAAAAATTCCGCTTACCTATTAATGGTGTCCTTTCTTATGTTTTCTTAGAATTTTTAGAGATCGGTCCATTTAAAATCATCACGCATAAAAACTACACTTATCTAAGATACATAGATGACGTCCCTTTAAATATCCCCACAATTAATATTTACTAGGCATAATAAAAAAGCTTGTTACAAGATGAGATCTTGCCCTGCTTCGATAAACGGAAGTTACCATCACGAGTCCCCGACTCGAAATGAAAACTGCACGTCTACGCATAGGCTCGACGCAGATACTTCCGTTTGGGATAAACTCAAAAAAAAAAAATGAAAAGAATTAAATCAACCAATCGGACCGTCTCCCGCGTACTCAAAAAAAATTTCCATTTGGAGCCGATAGGCGTGTATAAGTTCAAACGGGAAAGTCAAAAAAGGGGAGTCCCATTCAACGGCGAGGCAGAAGGGTCACGACACTCGCTCCTGACACACTGACCCGGTGACGAAAGGAAGCATGTGACTGCTGCTGCTAATGAACTCTCGTCCGACGCTTGTCAAAGGGTACCCTTCCCCTTCCATAAATCAAGTTAACTCCATGAACTTTACTTGCCACTACCATAGACATTCAACTTCTTAAATACGAACTTTCTACTTGTTCTTATTTTCCTCACTAAAAGAGACTATAAAATATATCTACAGTCTTTCTTGTTCTTTCGATTCTGAATTTCATTTGTTTTGCAACCAGACGCAGTATTCGCCCACATTGTTTCCACATCACCCACGCATCTAAATACGGAATATAACAAGCTTAATAACGTAGACTCTTCCCTCGAATTCACATATTAATGTGAAATAGACCAATCTCTACATTTCCTCGACATCTTATTAATACGTCACAATAGCAAATTAGAGTTTAGAGAGTTAACCGCAGACCCACTAACAAAAGCGATCTAATTCATTTCTATTTCCACTTCAGTCCAAAAGTAAAATCAGGAATAATCATAAGATTCTACTTCAGAACCCTTAGAATAGGTAACCCAGAATATCTCGGCGGGGAAGAGAAATACTTTGAAAAAATATTTAGATAAAACACCAATTCAGATGCCGGGATTTATCAAATAAAATGATTGCAATGACATTGACGAAACGTCTCGAACTCTAAAAGCTCGCATCTATGAACACAAGAGGAACAATCCTTTAAACCCACTTGTAATACATAGGAACAAGACTGGCCATAAATTTGATTTAACAAATGCCACTCTAATTTAAAAACAAAAACAAAAAACATACACATAATTCTTTACGTCAAAAATACTTCGAAGGAGTCCTGATTTACCAACTATAAATACATGTCAAAAACACTATCACCAAAATTTATTAAATCCATTCTTAAAGAATCTAATGTAACTACAGCTACTGCGACCGGTGCTGACGTAAAAACGTTCCCAAATCAACATGCGGACAGCCTCAAATGCCTACTAGACACGTATATATATATATTTATCATCCGAAACCCACATATACAAACTAGAATTATAATACGTTTGCACACATAAATTATATACACTAAGTCTGCTTGACAAGTCAAAAAGGGGAAGTCCACTTAAATCATGAAAATCAAAAAACACAAAATAAAAATATCAGATATATTTCCATATCTTATTCTCTGATGATGCTTTAATAAAAACGAAATATGCTAGGTTTATAAACGTTTCCCGTGTTGTTTATCCTATTATGGTGGTGGATTCTCCCGTCGTATTCGACGTATGAGGGTCAAGCAGCTTAGTTCCTAGGAACCGACAACCAGCACATATGATTTGATGATACACCAGCACATATGATTTGATTATAACTTTCAAACTTTTTGAAGGGCCAGATACATAGACATGGGGCATTGGGTGCCCCAAACGACACTCCGTAGGTTTTGAACCTTCCAAGACTATAGAACCCAGTCTGCCATAGCTGGAGGGGGAATAAGAGGATTCATACCTTTCCCAGGGGTATTACTATTTAGCACGTAAGTGAATGTAATGGATTCAAGTGGAATTCGAACTCGACTCTCCGATTTCTCAATCCGAGCTGCTATCCACTGTGCCTCCTCATAATGATATGAGGGTCATATATATATATATATATATATATATATATATATATATATATAGCACGACTCGGAGTTTCAGGCACAACGCAATTTCAGGTGCTGAGTACAGATTGGGTGTTACGTATTTTAGATTTTAAAAATGACATCTGGATAACGTAATGTTGGCGTAAATATATTGTCACGAAACCTTTCCGACTGGGGCTCACTCCCGGCGAGGGTGACAAGTATTAAGTCACAACCCTACCCACTACCCGGACAACACCGAGTGAATTGCTGGCAAGGTTTTGGACAATTTTATGTGTTGTCACTCCACCACAAGCGAACAGAGGAAGATATAACACAGAATCTTTCGAACAACCAAAATGAAGATATCACAAAACATGCGATCAAAAATATAAGCTCATTTTATTTATAACACGAAAATAAAATAAAACAACTAAGAAAAAATAAAACTGACTGAGCATAAAAAAATGTTCATATATCAACAATTTGGGGGTAATTCACCTAATTTTTATCTGGAAAGATGTGTGCGATGAAATTTTCATTAAAATGTTAGTGTGTGCATTCTACGGGCTGTGTGAAAAGAAAAAGAAAAGTTTCTCTTTTTTTTCTTTTCTCTCTATCTTCTTTTCTTTTCATTTTTTTTTTTTTACACTTACGATTTATCTCTTTCTATCATTTTTCTCTTTTTTTGTTGTCTTTTCAGTTTCTCAGATGATTATTTTTGTCTTTGTTTCTCAGACGATTAATTCTTTTCGGCGTAAATTAATTTCTTTTTTAATAACTTGTATTTCTGATAAGTTATTGAGGTCGGCTTCCTCATTATCTTTCATATTCTCGCGTTTTCCGTTCATCTATTTCAAGTGTAGCAATGCATGGCCAGAGCAGATTTTTCTTCTTGCTTTCTTCGTATATCTTCTCAGGATTTCTTCCTTCGGTGTGTTTGTTCTATATTCCGATTTGTTTTCATTGTCAGTTAAGAAAGAAAAGGGCCAAAGTTTCTTATAGCTTTCTGACTTTTCGTAAGATCCCCACATGAGTTGGCTTGGGGTGTTAGCTTACATTAATTACCAAACAGGCACATCTTTTCCCGACTCGTCGTTTTGTTCGAGCATGCGGGTCCCGCAAGCCATGCAGGTCTTCTCAATGTCCTTGTCTAAATTTGGGAACCACACATAATTTTGAGCAAGAGCCTTCATGTGCACAATCCATATGTGTGTCTGATGGATCTGTTGCAACACCTTCAGTCTTAATTTAGGCGGGATGACAACCCTGCTTCATCATAGTATTGCACCATCCACACGTGTCAACTCCTCTCGTTTGTTGAAATAGGACATCAGTATTTCAGTCGGAGTGTACCTTTTCCAGCTTTTCATTGTATACTCATACACCCGTCTCAAAATGGGGCCTCCCTTCGTTCCTGATTTCACCGCTGCCACAGTCACTGGAACATCAACCAGGTTCATCTTGTGTACCCGATTTGTGGATGGAGAAAAATCCTGTTATTGGGCACTTAGTGGGAGACAGCTAAGACAGTCCAGGTTTCCATTAAGAGACCCAACACGGTACTTCAACTTATAGTTGTATGCTTCTAAGAAGAGAATCCAACTTTGAACCCTGGCAACAGCAAGAGGGGGAATGGGTTAATATTCTGAGTCCTAACAACGGCTTGTAGCCAGTGAATATTGTGAAGCGATTCCCATACAAATACTGGTGCGGCTTTTTCACGGCAAAACTAAGGCCAACCCTTCCTTTTCGATATGGACATAATTACGTTTGGCATCAGAAAGCGTTCGTGAAATGTAGCATATTGGCTTCTCACTGCCATCTTCCATTGCAGCTCCCAGTTCATAGGGGGAATTGCCCGAAATGACTTAGAAGGGGTGAAGAACACGGCATTTTCTTCAAAAGCTCTCCTCTGATTGGCACCCCCATCTCCAAGCAGTGCCTTTCATCATTAAACTATCAAGCGACCCCAGTATGCTTGACAAATTGGTTAAATGACAATGATAGTAGTTCACCGCCCCAAGATAAGCTTTCAACTCTGTAACATTTTTGGGTGTGGGAGCCTCTGTCATATTAGCCACCTTCCCTGGAAGATGAGCCGTGCACTCCTTGTTGATTTTGAAGCTGAGATATGTTACATCCGGGAAAAGAAATTTGAACTTACTCCTCTTCTATGTTAGTCCTGCCTTATCCAATGCAGCAAATGCGTTCTGAAGATTCTTTAGATGATTTGCATCATCATGACCTGAAATCAGGATATCATCAATGCGTACCTTACAGGAGGGAATATCCTTCAACCTCTCATCCCTTTCTCGTTGAAAAATTCCGGTTGCACTGTGCACCCCAAATTGTAATCTAGTGGACTAGTATAATCCCCGATATGTGTTTATCATCAACAATTCCTGTATTTCCTCATCCAGCACTAATTGTTGATAGGCATGGCGTAAGTCTAGTTTGCTAAACTTCTGGCTATTCGGTTCATTCTTAACAAAGTTTGTTAACAACGAACCGAATAGCTAAAGGTGTAACTGGCGACCCTATTAAGTTTATGGGCGAACTTATAACGAACGTGTCTTTCAAAGGTAAAACTTTAAAACTAAAGGTGTATTTGTTCGGGTAATTTGTTCGGGACTGATTGGTTAGAACAGTTTCAACTTTGGGATATGCCTATTAACTTAAGTCAAAAAGTAAAAAATTTGACTGACGAAGCAGAAAAGTGAACTAAAAAAAATTTTTTCCCGACGTTTTCAGTGGAGGACTAGGAAAATTCCCAAAAATGTCTGCTAAGATTGAGTTAAAGCCAGACGTAAACCCAGTTTAAAAAAAAAAAAGTAACGTTCCATTTGCCAATCGGTAAAGCCAATCGCCCGTGCATCTAGAACGCTATTACCAGCTGAAAGGGGTTAGTCGCAAATAGAAAAGGACGCCTTAGGAATCATTTTTGCGGTGACTAAATTTCATAGATTTATTCATGGAATGTACTTTTTGTTGCAGACAGACCATCGTCCACTTCTTGCTATCTTTAGATCAAAATAGGGTCTGCCAACATATACTGCTAATAGACTGCAAAGATGAGGAAACAATTATAAATACAAAATGGAGTTTCTCCCATCCACTAAAATCTGTCATGCAGACGATTTCTCTAGATTGATACCTAAGTATACTGAACCCCTGGAAGACACAGTCATTGCTGCCATTAGAACAGAGGTCGAAATAAAAAGTACCTTGTGCCTGGGAGCTTCCTATAACAATTAACGAGATAATAGACAGAGCGCCCGATGATGAGTTTATAAAGGAAGTAAAGGACAAACTAAATAGTAAAGACCAGAATAGAAGTTTACCCACTCTGTAACGACATACTAATGTACGGAGACAGAGTAGTAATCCCATCTACACTACAAAAAAAAAAAACATTAAAGGAATCCCATGTTGCCATCCGGGAACTTCAAGAATGAAGAGTCTGATGAGAAGTTAAGTCTACTGGACCAACGTGGACAAGGATATTGAAAACACTGTAAGATCGTGCAAAGGGTGCGCTTTGGCTGCTAAAGCACCCCAATAAAATTCAATCCTTAGCCTAAAACCGGCCGTTGATTTTGCTGGCCCACTTGATGGTTTTTACTACCTTGTAGTATTTGACAGTTATTCCAAGTGGTCAGAAATATTGAATTGTAAGAAGCCGACCTCGGAGGTGACAGTAAAGTTTTTGCACGAGCCATTTTCCCGTTTAGGAGTTGTTGACTGTTTCGTAACAGACAATGCCACACACATGCCTGTGAATTTAAGGTTTTTTGTCAGTCATGCCTGATTGAACATATTAACACGGCGCCATATCCCCCAAGAAGTAATGGACAGGTAGAGCGTTTTGTGGACACTTTCAAGAGAGCACTGAGGAAAGCGAAAGGTACTCCTACCTATACGGATATACAGCAGTTTTGCAGGTCTATCGTGTAACTCCTAATAGCAGTGCTCCATCTGTCAAGACGCCAGCGGAGGTCATGTTTGCCAGGAAAATAAAATCGGCATTTGATAAATTCATTCCGAGTGAAACGAAAGCGGGAAATAGGAATAAAGTACTTAAAAAGCCCTTTAACATTGGTGAAAATGTTTTTCCCCCCTGTATTTGGGAATAATAAAGCTCACTGGGAGATAAGGAACAATAGACAGACAAATTGGTAACATGATTTACATGGTTCAGGGACCGAAGTTTATACACAAACGTCATGTAAACCAAATTAGAAAACGGTATGAAAGCGTAGTCGACAGGAATCCCATAGAAGATGACACTATGGACGTCGTCTTTGACACGTTTGAGATTCCAATACCGCAATCAGTGCCAGAGCTCAGAAGGCCCAAAAGAAAAAGGGAATTTACCTCTAGAAATTAATCCGAAAATAAAAAGATATTGAACATCTTTCATTTCATACCATGTCTACAGAAAAAGGACAAGAATGAAATTACCAGAAAAGCACAATACGCATTGGATTATTGGAAATTATTAATATTATAATTTATCATTAAACTTATCCAATTTTTCATTATTTAGGAATAATGAATAGAGACCTTAATAAAAAGGGACTCTTGTTAACACGTAAAATATTTGCCATAAAACTAAAAAAAAAAATTGTGAACGTAATTCTTGTTGGATATAGCTTTTTCAAAATGATTGTTTCTGATTTTTTTTTGTGAAAGAAAAGTATTGTGTGGTAATTATAAAAAGAAGACTCCATACAGAGTCAGGCTGAAAAGGGGGTGTTGTGGTGTCCTCCCTCTAAAGAGTTTATGTTGGACTCTTCCTATCTTACTATAAGATTTGTAGGAGAGAAGGCCTTGGGGTAACAGTCGAATAGATTGAACGCTGGGTCAACTGGCACACACTCACTAGTCGTGTTGTTCTGTTGTACTTACTGTTTAATATATGATATATCTGCAACCCCTGTTTTGTTATTTCTTTAACCATTTACTTGGTCACAACAGCTATTGCATCCAGACATTGGGAATGGGGAGAAAACAGTGCCCTCTGCACCTTTAGTTAATACCCGTGGTGGGCAGCCCTTATCCTCGACAATTGGAAAAGAATCAAGATCAAGAATAGCAAGATCCAAGAGTTGAAAATTGCCTTCAGCAACTCAGTCAAATTTTGACCAGGAAAGGAAAATGTTATTCCTGATGCGTTAAGAAGGGCATTTTGTATTCCAATTTTATCATCAACACTTATCGATGTGCCTGTGTAACCCAGGATTCACTCGAATGTTACACTTTGTGCGGACAAAGAATGTGCCCTTCTCTGCAGAAGAAATGTTCCTTATGCAGGTTATGTACTGAACTCAAACCCAAATGTTTCCACCCTGATAACAGAACACTCATTAAAACTATTAAACCCATGGAACATTTAAGCATCAACTTTATAGGTTCCCTTCCCGCAGCCTCTTATATCCTCTCAGTTGTGGGTGAATATTCACGATTACCTTTTGCTTTTCATTCAAAACACAAACACTTCAACACTTATTAAATGCTTCAACAAATTGTTTGCACTAACTGGTTTGCTTGGATATATCTATTTCAAACGGTCACATCCTTTTTCACTAAAGAAATGAAGGCTGTGGTGAGGATCACATCTTCGCAGTAGGAATTAGCCTCGTGTTTACGCAGATAAAACCATATTTGATAGGAAATAAAACGTACAGAAATAACAAGAAAGCATGGTAAATTGTATGTTAATTCCATGCAATTTATTTATATTTTTCTTGTGTGTGTGTATATATATATATATATATATATATATATATATATATATATATATATATATATATATATTGATGGGGGGTTACAATTGTTTCATGGTACATGTAATGATAGGAAGAAGTTATTTCGTATTACACACCATATTACACAGAGAGAAGTCGGACACGTGTTGCCCGTACGAGGGTTCGTGGTGAAAAAATTGAATTTAACGTCTTTTGGCGGGATGTCCGTATATTCGGCAGGAACAGTTTTTGTTCCATATTCGGAGATTTTATTATTTTTATTTAATTTATTTTAACAAAGTTTAAATGTTATTTTATTTATATTTTTCATTATTATTATTATTATTTTATATATTTTTATTTATTTATAATAATAATTTCCCTACAAGGTACACTTCTCAAATAGGGATATTGTATCAAGAAAAACATCATACCACGCTATTGGAAATGGTCAAATTGAAAGGTAGAATGACATTAATTGGAAGCCTGTTAAACTGGCCCTGAAATCTAACAATCTGTCGGTTACGACAGTGGGACTTAGTCTTTTCTGATGCCTTACATTCTATCTAATTCATTCTCTCAACTTCAACCAACTCCACACCACACGAACAATTTTCACTTTAAAACGACGTTCTTCGTTTGGATTTTTCTTACCGATATAACTAACCCCGACCCTGTGCATATTCGCCTGTTTGTTAGAAATAAAAACGATCCTTTTTATAGTTGTAGGTGAATGTCTCCGTGTTTATCCATCTTACGCTACCATTAGATATAAAGGTGGACGTGAGTCGACTGTTTCCCTGAGCGACCTGGCATCAAGTCCAGAGTCTTCCATTAGAAATAGCACTGATAAACAAATTGAAAACCCCGCTGCAACCACAAGAAAAACCCTTCACTTTAAATGAAGAATCTGTCATCAATGAACAACCTTCATCATTCTTAAAAGAATTAGATGAATCCGCCATGACACCAAACGAGTCCTGGTATTACCAAACACTCCGTAAATCATAGAGATTCAGTAAGTCCCCATCAACGCCTTGACTTGTAAAAAGTACGAGAGAATTGCGTATTATCGCACCTTAATGGAACTCTCGCATATAAGGAAATGTAGACTAGGCTTTTAATGTCGCTATTCGACTATAAATAATTATCTCTGGCCGACTAAGGTTAACGCTGTAATGTACCGATAAAATAGTAGAGTAAACCTTATAAGTGTTTCTTACTTTCTTTACAGTATACCAAAATTAATTTTTCTTTTAATTCAGATTAGCATTAGGCTATTATCTTCAAATAAAACCGAAAATTAAAACCAACGATACTTAATATTAAGAATAGGTACCATTAAAATGGATGAGTTTTTTTTCCGAAATGAAAGCTGTTTTAAAATATTTGCTGAAAATAAAACGAAATTTTCAGTACATATTCACTAATGAATGAATTGTATTTTTCAAAAATAATTTCGTCCCAAGTAAGGCAATAAAGCCACTAAGCTGCAAGGGTTTACTGAGTGTGAGGGGAATACAAGAAAAAACATTATTAAGGAGAGAGAACAATAAAAGGACAGGAATTAAGAATACGGAAGATACAAATTAACAAATTCCTTCGAGATATCCAAAGCAACAACAGAAGCTGTTGTATATGTATACATATATTAAGTAGTCACTGTTTGCATAGTTCCCTTTAGCTTGTGGAATCTTCCACGACAGCCAGTTAACCCCCGCTGGGAAATGCATTCTTCCTGTTGTAATTTTCACCACCATCATACTTACAAAATATACAACGAATATTCATTGGTCAATCACCTTCAATCTAGCTCGCTGATTGGTCAGTTTCGACCAATCAAATCACCTAAACGTGACAGGTCTGTTTTCGCGCCAACTAGGTCTGAGCCTGTCACGTGGTACAACAGATTATAAAAACCAAACACGAGTAATTCTCGCTCTCTTTTTACTCACTCGTGCGTCTCACCTCTGCTGCCAAAATGTGACCCTTAAAGAATTCCCGTCTTGACTAATGCAGTCAGACGTAAAAGAACTTTACAACATTTCACGCAAGTACAATCTCTGAACTCTTAGCAACTTGTCCAATAAACAATCTCTAACATGCAACATACTCATTCCTCTAAACTACAGTTTAATAATTAATCTAATCTTATGAGCTCAAGTAAAAATATTTCCTAATCAAAGAGACACAACTCTGTCAAACCTTTCAGTTTATATGCATGTACATCAAATACTTAATAAATTAAATTGTTATGTTTCGAATCATTATTTTTGTCTTTTATTAATTGTTGTGGATGGAAGATCATTGAACACGCACAATTTTAAGCCTTCTGATCATTCAAACCTTCTGATATCTTTTAACATCTTCACTCAATCCCAAACAATGTTTATATAATTAACTCCCTCGGGGTAAAAGGGCCTTACCGGACAAACTTCCGGGGCAGGGGAGAGGAAATAAAAATTTAGCTAGTAACATAACAAGTATTTGTTATTTATTCTAGCGTATGTCTTAAAGTCTCATTCTCACAGGTCAAGTGTCTCAGCTTGACTCCAGTAAGCCTTTTCTCCTTCTCTGTCAAACACATCACATGGTGTCAGAAATATAACTCTTTATTCTTTGAACGTCTACCTATCACTCAGTCATGTTCTCGTAGTAGTTGTACGAGCGACAACATAGTTAACTAATTTACTCTTCCGGGACCCCTAAACTTTTCTAACGGAAATATTTCTGAAAACTGGAAAATTTTCAAACAAGAGATGAAATTCTACTTAAGCCAGCATTTTATTCACGTGTATAGGAAAACAAGGCGGCTAAATATACAACTTCAGATTTTATTCGGAGGATGATGAAATGGACTACGGCATAGTCATGAGAAAATTCGAGGAATACTGCAATCCTCGGAAAAAGTTATCATTATCGCGGTACAAATTCCTCATTTCAATACGAAGCTGAAATATTTGACGACTTTGTCGTGGATCTAGGAAGGCTGCGTGAATATTTAAGATTGTGCTGCAAATAAAATATGCAATATCCACAAACATAAATTATAAGAAATGGCCAAATGGTAATGATATTCAATCACGACAAAAAATACATGTTTGAATCAACAAATTAAATTTTATATACACAATTTACAATTTTTTTATTTGTAATGATGTGTGCAAAGGTATATTTAAGAAAAAAAGTTCTTTGCTGTTTCGGAAATGTTCAATGTCAAAAAGGTTGTCTGCCTTTGATGTAAAAGGTTGAATTTAACTTACACAAAAGTTTTTTCTGTGGAAGATATTGAGTGAAAAAGTTTGTTGTGTAAATTTTTCTAATCTCTTATAAAGGAAGTTTGTTCCTTTGGCGTCTCTCTGATGCATAATTCCCGTGTATGTCTTTTGCGTGTGTGAATCTCAAATGCGACGAAATTTCGTTCGCCGTTTCTATTTATAGTTTTTTTAACGACCAAATCGGCTCAACGGGGCTTGGTAGCTGTTGCGAATTTTTCTGAGAAATGCGTGGGTGAATGTTGTATTTTTTATTTTTTAGCCAATAGGATTCCTTGAAACATTTAAATTAGGGATGAATTTGAGAAAGATTTTTTTACGTCGGCTGAGCCTACTTTTGCACAAAATTTGATTGTTTTGTTATGGAAATTTCTCGAAGCTTATTTTATATTTAACAACCAATGAAATTCAAGAAAATGTTTGAAATTGAAATGAGGGTTACTAAAATGCATCTCCTCCAAATTAGAAGTAGCTACACTTACAATATGTATCAATACGTGTAGTATGTTGCAAACCCAGTAGTGCACGCGTATACCTGACGTGGTAGTGCATTTTTCATTAGTATCCGACTTGGTCGGAGTTAAAGAAGTTGTCTCAGTATTATTATCCTTACAAGGACTTAAATCCAAAAATGCTGGTTTGAGTCTGTCAATGCTGACAGTTACAGACTTCCCATTAATTTTCAGAGTGTGAAGTATTTGGGTGCATGAGAAATAACCCTGTAAGAACCAGCATACGGTGGCGTCAGAGGTTTTTAAACAGAGTCCCGACGAACAAAAACATAATCGGAGTTCTCCAAATCTTTCGGAATAAAGACAGGTTTTTTCGAAGCACGTGTTGGAGAATACGTAAGATTAGACATTCAGTTCTGTAAATCACGAACAAATTGTGTCGTCGATGTAGATTGTGGACTCTGGTTATTGACCATTTGTCCAGGTTTAGCGGACCGTGAGGGGTGAAGATGTGAAGAGATATCAGAAGGTTAAAATTTCCTGCTGGCCGGTCCAGCTACATGAGAATGTCAGACTTTAAGTCCAAAGAAGACAAAGAAAACAAAGAAAACAAACAAGACCGATATACATGGGTAAACAAATATATATTAATAACAAAACAAGTTAAACAAAGACATGGACTGTTACACAGAGTTTGTACGGAGAAATTATGTGTGTGTGTTGTGAGTGTTCGTACGTACGTGTATTGTTCTTAGTGCGTTCCCAGAATCTGGGAAACGCTGTATCTGTGAGAGGTCACATATTGGTGTAAGTGGAAAAAGATAAGATTTTACCTCGTCTCCGCGCGAGGTAGCGGCCCAAGGCCTAAGTCGAAAAAGAGAGAGAAAGAGAAGGGTGAGTCAGTATTTATAGCCAGGAGAGAGAGACCCCTGTTGAAGGATTAAAGAACTGAGAAGGAGCTAACTCCGACACAGGTAATACTAAAGCAGTGCCGTAAACTATTTTAGATGCTGCACAATTCAAATCCGTCTTTAAGACATTTCGCAACATCAAGCTAAGTGGTATTATCAGCAGTTGCCATTAATGAATACTTAAGTTGACGATGGGTGGTATTCCATAGTAGAGATATGTTTCACTCCTAACAGTTTTAAAAACTCGTTAAAAAGTGCTGATTGAAACTGAAGGACACCCGAAATTCGCTATCCAATCTCGAAGTATTGCTTTAGCAACAGCTTCAGCAGTTGTAGATTGTAATGGAACTGCGATCTACTATAGTTAGAATGTATTCGTAACCGTTAACTTTTTGAAGAGGCCCCACTAAGCCAACATTTATGTGGTAAAAAAGTACCAAGGGGTGATTTGGTATGCTTAGTTATTTTCGAGCTCTGACATTTTATACAGGTCCTGATGTCGATTGACATACTAGTCCATACGAAACGGTCGGAAGTTAATTTATAAGTAGCTCGATGTCCCGTGTGAGAAAGAAAGTGAAAATGCTCGAAAACAGAACGTCGAAGAGTAGGTGGAATATACGGACGAGGATGTTTAGTGGAAACATCGCAAAATATAGTCTCGTCGCTGAAAGGAAGCGGACGTTGCTCGAACAGCAGTGACGTTGAGTTTTTAAATTTGTCGAATGTGCTATCCGATTTTTGCTCACGGGCAATGCTACTGAAATCCAATTTCAAGGAGTTAACAGCATTTAGATTCGTGCATGACAAAGTATCGGCGACAATGTTGTTGTCACCCTTAATGTATCTTATATCAGTAGTATATTGGGAAATATAGTCTAAATGTCTGATGTCTCGCGGATTGTATTTGTCCGATTTAGAGTGTAATGCATAGACCAGAGGTTTATGGTCCGTAAAAGTGATAAACTCTCTGCCTTCAAGCAGATGTCAAAAGTGTTCAAAATAGACAAATAAATAGCGAGTAATTCACGCGAGAATGTGCTGTACTTCTGCTGTGTAGAACTGAGTTTAACAGAGAAGGAGATAGGTTTCTTTTTTTCAGAAACAGACCTAACCCTGGATGTTGCAATAAAGGCAGGAGTATAAGAAATTTAAGATGCTTGAGCGTTTGCTTTTCGGAAAGAAAACAGACACAGTGTTGGGCTCATGCTTAAACTTTCGAATTTAAAAAATATTTTTGGTACATTTCGTTTTGTTCAAGGAAGAAAAACAATACAGAAGAAATTTGACGACCACCAGACGAGAATTGAAAGGAACATTAAAGTCGCTCCCACAAAGAAAATTCTTTGGCTGGTGTGATTGTTCTGCTTCGCTGCTACTTCGAACTTTGCTTCGAAAATTGTACTATTCAGAGAAGTATTTTTCTCCTTTCTTCATTTATTTTTATGTTGTTTACCTTATGCAGCATTGTAATTTTGATTGTAAAAGAGGCATATTTCATTTGCTTTGATTATTTTTGCATACATGTTATTGGCCATCATTTGGCACACAAAGCACTAAATTTGTGTAATTTCTTTTATTTTTGTGTGTTAATCATAAATTTATCGTCTGTTTTTTAAACTCGGTTCGTGTCATCTATTTTTGTTGTGTGCCCTTATAAATTAAATGTTACCTCTCCAATGCTCGGATTAAAAACTAGTGCTGATATGAACCTCATACAAAGAGTCCTCAGTATCTCAAAAAGAGAACCTGCTTTCCTCTCAAAACTGTTTTATAGAATTACCAGGGTATCATCACATAACAGTGGATCCAAAAGTAAAACCCATTATAAACCTACAACGAAAAGTACCATTTGCCCTAAAAAAGAAATCAAAACAGTAGCTGCAACGAATGACTCAGTTAGTCATTAGGTTCTTCAAATGCCTTCTGGCAAATTAAAGTGGACGAAAAAATCTCTAAATTCCTTACCTTCAACTCTACCTTTCAGATACCCCCGCATTCCATATGGCATTCACGGTGCCAGTGAGGTGTGTCAAGCCCACTGTTTGCATAGTTCCCTAGGGTAGTCGCTTTTCAAAGGGAAAAAAAACAAGCTAGTCCAAATGGAACTCTCACATATAAGGAAATGTAGACTTTTATACTTTGTGATGTCATCACTTCCAAAAAGTGAATATAGTCTCCAGAATCTGGTGACTGAAACAGCAATCATAAAATCTATAGAAGGATGTTGGAATGCACAGGATGACATTATCATCTGAGTAGACACAACTGAACTGCTCGAAAGCAGAACAATTGAATTTCTACAAGTCGTCAGACAAACAGGACTAAAATTGAATGAATCTAAGTGTCAATTCAACCTAACTGTATTGACCTTTCTGGGAAACACAGTATCCAACAAAGGAATAGCACCAGATACTAGAAAAATAAAAGCCTGAATCAATCAACAAGAAAAAGCTAGAACGCTTTTTAGGTATGATCACATACCTGGGGAAATATCTCTCAAACCTCTCAGCCAAAACGACATCCCTTCGTCTTCTCGAGAAAAACAACATTTGGTCTTTTGATAAGCCTCAAAGGGACGCACTTCTAGACCATAAAGTAATTATCACACATTAAAGTACTTCAACCCCAAACTTCCAATCAAAGTAACATCTGATGCAAGGAACAGCTCCACGACGAAAAGTTAGCTATTCCTGACATCGGCAGAAGCATGTTACCGTAATCTAGAACTAGAAATACCGTCAATTCTGTTTGCTTGTAGCTACTTTCATGTGTATGTATATGGACAATGTTTCATTGTGAATAAACAAATAACCAAAGCTCCGTCTAGAATACAGTGTTTCCTTTTAAGATTTAAAAAATATGACTGATTTGGAATATACAAAAGGCAAGATAATACAGGTTACAGATACACTAGGCCAAGTCGCATTACAGGACAACTCCCCTGAAATCGCCTTTGTCGACTTTGTGATGTCATCACTTCCAATCAGTGAAAAGAGTCTCCAAAATCTGATGACTGAAACAGCAAAAGATGACAGACTAAAGAAAATACGACGTCACATCTCTTGGACAGAACATTGCCACAATCTTGCCTTGTCTCAGGCCATACCACCACTATAATTCAGAGGTTACATATAAAGATGGGCTCCTTCATAAGGGGCAACAGATTATCGTACCTTCAACACTCCAGCTAGAAATGCGCAGAACCTGCACCAAAGCCACCTGGGATTTGAAAAGACAAAACCCCAGGCCAGACAATCACTCTTTTGACCAAACATGAATGCAGACATAGCAGATAATATATTAAACATGCACGCCAACAATACAAAAACCGTCAAGGTGCCGAGTCATTCAGGAGCCATGAGATACCTGACAAAACCTGTTCAAGGTCAAGGGGAGATCCTACTTCATTCCAAATATCTTAAGATCAGCAAAATCCTCGGCAACACCTCACCAAACACAAGAAAAAATATTTGCAAGACATGGAATTCCCAAACAAGTCTTTTCTGGCAGTGGTCCAGATTTCACCTCGCTAGAATTCAGAAAATTCTCAGTAAACTGAGATTTCGAACATGACAGTAGTGGCCCAGGAATTGCAAAATCCAATGGCATAGTCGAACGAACCATTTCCATTCTCATGACCGAGCCGATCATTGAGGAGACATGAACGACAATGATGAAGCCAGCCCGGCCAATCAGACCTATCTTCTGCCTCTCGAAACAGCGCCAGAGTGTCCATCCTGGTTCATTCTTTGAGGTTGTCCATTCAGCTTTTGGACTGCCTTCCCCTACATGTACTCACTTCCAAGGTACCTTAAAAGACTGTCTTGGGTAGAGTATTGTGGCGTATGACATGACATGTCCAAACCGCAATAACTTTATACTGTTGACAAGAGGTGCTCCTGGGGCGCCTGTTAATTGTGTTAAAAAATCAAAAATCATACAAAATCATTTGTCTTGTTTCTCCCTAGGAAATCACGAGAAGGCGTCTGAAACATTTCGTTTCAAATGTTTTGATTCTCTTGGTGGTTTCTGCTATCAGAGTTCAGCTTTCACATCCATAGAGCAGTATGGACAGCACCAGGGACTTGTTGGAAAGTTGATGTGTTTAATCTTCTAAATCTTACTGAATTTTGCTATTGACGATGTTGCCATAGCCAGTTTGGTTTTGATTTTTGTTGTAGAGCTTCCATCTCCTTTGAGGGTAACGCCAAGGTATTTAAACGCGTCCACTTCTCCCAGTTGTTCTTTGTTCATGAAGATCTGGGTCCTGATGTTAGTTGTATTGTTGACCAGGATTTTGCACTTCTCGGTGCTTCTATTCTGTCTGTCAATCTGTTGGGGAAACCCTTCAGTTCGGAGTAAACTGCTGCTCAACAAGTCAATATCATCAGCGAAGCGTAAGTTTTTAATGTTCCTCCCTCCTATGGATATAGTGGACTGAAAATCTTGAAGGGTTTCTCCCATGATGTTCTCAAGAAAGAGGCTGAACAAATAGTCCAGACGGACGCCAACTGTGGTCTTGAAATAGTCACTCACCTGACTGTCAAGGAGAAACACACTGTTGGAGGTTTTGTACAGTACCTCGATGGTTTGGATGAATCCTTTCTCTATGCCCAAATTCCCCAGGACCTGCCATAAACCGTCATGCCATACTATCGAATTCTTGAAATCTATAAAGTTATGGAGCAGATCCCTCCGATGTTGCAGATGTTTCTCCACCAGAATTTGGCAATTGATGATCTGCTCCACAGTTCTTCTGCCTCCCTTAAATCCAGCTTCTTGTTCTGCTAGATGTTCTTCAACCTCTTCCTGTTTAAAATGGCTCGTACCGTACAAACCATAAAAGGGACCATATTAAAAATGCATAAAAACGGGGGATGAAAAATACCTAGCATTGCTAAGTCTACGCACGGTAAAGAAAACAGAAAAAAATGGATCAGCAGCATAAAAGATTGATGAAACGTGAGCTACGGACATTGCTACCTAGGTTTACGGAACTCATACCAGGACAATGTCCGAAAACAAATAAATCCCAAGCATCATGAATTCATCCCACGTCCGCCTCCATGATGGTAAAACCTGGCCAAGAAGGTTATCAAGTAATGTGATCAACTTCGGTCATTTCTTAACAGAAAATGTCTGAAAACTCCGTCGCAACAAACGTTATTTGTTAGTCATCCCGCAATCACAGGAGCTCTGAATTTTCCTCTTTCCGGAACAAGCAAACAGATCAGCCCCCAAATATCCCAAAACACAAACCAGTCCTAACTTAGCAAATAGTCCGAACTAGAGTTGGAAGAACAGATCACCTACCACGTTGGATGGCTGAATACACAGCTTAAGTTCAGACCAAAACACAGCTGAAAAACAAAGGACTCTAGATGGAGGATCTTGTGTTATACATATATTAAGCAGCCACTGTTTACATAGTTATCTCCCTTCAACTCCATAAACAATGTTTGTATATTTAACTCCCTCGGGGTAAAGAGCCCTACTGGGAAAGGGCCATAAAGTACAGATGCAGCTTGCAACACACACTAGTATTTGTTATCTAATCTATGTCTTAAAGTCTCTTTTTCACAGGTCAAGCGTCTCACCTAAGCTCCTGTAAGTCTTTTCTCCCTTTTGTCTGTCAAACACATAACAGAAGCTTCACTATTCTTTCAGCAATAATTGTTAATACATCAGCAGTTTACGAAAGCTATATTATGAAAGAAGACCTTGCGAGATGAGATGCTTTATCAATTCAAAGTTGATTTTAGCCTCTAGTAATTTGTCAAAAAGAGGTAGAAGGCTTATAGTTAAGAGGATCAGACGGTTCATTTCAGTTCTTGTAAGACTGTAACTATAGAAGAGGATTTCCAAAGATGAAAGCAAGAAGTGGCAAATAAACTGTTTATAGAGTTTAGAGAGAACCGGAACTTGTTCAGGAGCATATTTCTTAAGGACTATTGCAAAGATACCATCACCTCCACAGTTTTGTGGGAATCCAGTTTAAATCTGATAGCAGAAACCATGAACTCATTCCTTCCCAAGGTCTCATCAATTCACAATTGAACTGGCGAGATGTGACCGCAAGTTCTATGCTAACAGTTTCTTATCTTTTTACTTCCCGATTGTGGAAATCTCTTCCGGCTCCATGCTTTCCGGCCAACTTTGACGTTCAAAAATTTAAATGCAATGTCAATCGTTATCTTCCTGATTACTCTTCTATTGTTCTTGTTCTTTTATAATGTTTCTGTTTTATAATTCTTTCACACCGAGTAACTCTTGTGCCTTCGTGGCGTTAATGCTTGGGGTAAATTCGATTAAACAAAAATAGTGTGTGTAGGCATTTATGTAGGAATTTTAAATACTGCTTTTGTACACATATAGCTTTACTTTATTCTTTTATTTATTTTTTTTTATTTCAGTTTTCCTCTGCAAATAAATTAGACTGCTAATGGAGTAAGCGTGTTTATTCTGTCTGGTTGTTTTCCACTTCAGCTGAGGACAGCACACTGTGCATAACGAGAGTGTGTGTGTGTGTGTGTGTGTGTGTGTGTGTGTGTGTGTGTGTGAGAGAGAGAGAGAGATAAAAATATTTATCTATTGCGTCAGTGTCAACAAACATTTGCAGTGACAATTTCTGTTTGAAACATAGCAAACACAGTGACATCTTTCTCTTTAATTGAATCTCTATTTGTCTACAATAGCCGTACTGTTATTTTAGATCAATAACTAACTTTGTTTCTCAGCGAAGTCGGCGATTGGCTCCTTACTAGTTATATTTTGTGCCACATTTTAATGGAAAAGTATACAAATTATTTGAATAAAAACGATAAAATTAAAATTGTATGAAAAAAAAAAAAAATATTGTAATTGTGTAAAAATTTATATAGAAACTATTTTAATAAATAAGTTAAAATTGAATTGTATTAGAAACTAATTTAAAAAATTAGAAATTTACTAACACGGTCTCTTTGAAAAAGAAACTGCGTAAATGATGCCAAACGTTTGATATATATAAGTTTATCTAAAATAAATACGCTTAAATTCGCCTTCCTCCCTGTCATATATATCAATCGTTTGATTGAAAATTGATATGTAAAGATTTTTAAAAAAAAATTGGGCTCCAAATTGATGATACCAAAATGAGGCCAGACACTTTCTGTGACAAAAATTTTACTGGATTGGCCCGGCTTTGATGTTTTCAAACACAGCCAAATTTGAATTAAAAACGGGAGCAGTTTTATTGGATGGTGGCTCCCGATTTTTTAATCAATGGGGATAAAAAGCATAGGCCCCTGAAGAATTGGTTTAGGAATCGGTTTTGATTTTGTATATAAGAGAAAGAATTGACTGCAAGGGTAAAAAAAAAAAAATAGGCCAGAAAGCGTAGACCCCACTCGACGTGTAAAGGCTACTGTTGCTGATAGCTTTTTGCCTGAATGGCAAAAAGCTATCATCAGTCTAGGCGTCTTATATGCAGCTGAGAAAAGAAGGGATCTTGAACGATAAAAGACTACTTTCATCGTCCTGTTGACGAAGAAGATAGAAGATGAAACTTCTAAATTTTCATAATGCGAATGACTTTCATAAACCCATGAGTTTATTTCAGTCTTAAAGCCGCCTGTTCTAAAAATCTGAATATTTGTCAGAAGTACACCGGAAAAGCAGTTTCGCCGAGATAGGTCAACCGTTTCTTTCGAGCTTCAACTTTCATCTTCGAATTTCAATTTCCAACCAATCAGCGTCATTTTGAATTGTGAACTTTTCGAAGTAGATTTTTTTTGTTACTAAGAAATTGATTTATATGAACTGTTGCACAAAAAGAAAGTTACAAAAATCCCTTTTTTGTTAAAGACAATATTTGCTTTGCACGAACTATTGTTTTCTAAGAGAAAATTGATTCGCATTTGAAAAAACTGTTTACCTACCTTGATAATTTGAGGCGCACAAGGGAAATTTTGTACAACGTCTATATTGTAATTTGTACTATTTATATATTGTGACAAATATTTTTGTCACTATAATAAATGTTTCTTTCTCTGCAAATTTCACACCATGGTCATCTGTTTTTCGTTTGCGCCATTCAAATAATCAGGTTAAGAGATTTGACGTCCTTTTCTTTTCTTTTTTCCAATAAATTCTGTTAAAACAACGAAGATATTATTACATGGTACTCTGTATCTCTATCAATATTTTTCTATTATTTACCTTGAGCTTTTGGGAAAGATTGTGAAGTGATTTCCTGTTGTTTTTTCTACAGTTTGTTATTCCACCTCCACCTCCACCCAAAACTAGAGAGCCTAGTCTACTCTGCTATTTAACCCGTAGCTTATTAATAATAATATTAATATTAATAATAAGCGAAGTAAGACAAATCAAGTACAGAATAAAACAAGAACGCGGACTGGTTAAAGAAAGGACCAATTGCTGAACCTGTAAGGGTCACGCGACCCTTATTATATAAGGGCTAAATTAAAAGGCCAATCTTCTTTTTCTTCCACTCCAGGCAGCATGAAGCAGCACTGTTCCCTTACCAGAAGCCTAGTCAGTGGGATCTAGTTACGGAGGAATGGAGCCAGCAATCTCAAGAGAAATTACTAGTACTTAAAGAAGTTAGCTGAGGATTGAAATGGTAAGGAAAAAAGAAGTGGTTACAGACAATGTGCGTCTGCAGACTTAACTTAGGTGAACGGCGTTCAGTTATCTTGTCAAAGTCTACAGACTCACATTGTCTGTAACCACTTCTTTTTTCATTATTTCTTTTTTCCTATTTGAATATTAAAGAGTACAGGTTGTTGTATTCTCTTCAAAAGTCGTTGACTAATTCATTTGAGCACCCGCGGACTTAACACTTACTCTGCATAAACTTGAGGTTGTATCTTGGCGTAATATTGTAGATGTAATCGCTACAAGTCTTTACCAAGGATATCAACGCAAAATGTTCGCAATAGACTAGAATTGTACTTATATATTCGTAATGGTTACACTCGTACAAAAACCTTTCTTTCAAATGAAAAGGTTAATCTTTTAATAACATAAAAGAAAGTATGAATGACCTTATCTGAAACAATCTGAAAAATCAGTTGGCGAGCAAAGGCATAATTCTGATTACAGAGCCTTTATCTAATGGAATTTATTTTCTTACTTTCAGTCACTAGCGTTCTATAGTAATGTTAAGGAAATCTTTAAAAAAATTTTTGTTCTTTGTGAATAAAGTTAGTGTCAAGCAAGCAGAAAAACGAAAATACTCAAATTCAAGCAGAAAGGAAAACCTGAATTTTATTATTGTTATACTCAGTTTTTGTTCTTGCTGAAAAGTTGAATTTAGGTTTATTTAACAAGTGGACTATGATTTTATTCGAATTTTATAGATTTAATTCGGGTAAAAATGCATGAAAATTACCCAGAGAGAGAGAGAGAGAGAGAGAGAGAGAGGGAGGGAGGGAGAGAGAGGGAGAGAGAGAGAGGGAGAGAGAGAGATTGGGGTGTGCAAAGAGGCGGAATAACGAGAAACTGGAGGCAAAATGTTCATATTTCGTAATTATATTCAGAACTTCAAGATAGCAGTAACCACTGCTAACTTCAATTCTTTTTTTTGCCTAGAAACAGTGAAATGGAAAAACAACATTTCATAATTATCAAATTCGGATGAGAGGTTTAAGAGGAAATGTAATTGTGCAACATACAGTTCAGTGTATCTGTATTTCCAAAAATACGGTATCCGTTTTATAAAATAAATAGCTACAATAAATAGCGACATTACCATTCCATAACTTCTACTATAAGAACCTTTTGTCTCGTGCTGTAATAAAATGTAACTTCGTAATTTTAGATACACAGAAGATAGAAACATGATAAATTCCAGATATTAACCTTAAATATTAAAATAATTTCTGTAATTAGCCCATCATTCAGTCACTTGCTGATTTACTTACGGACACATATCGTATCAAGATTACAATCTACTTCGTACTGGTCACGACTTTCACCGCTCAGCATTCATTTTCCCTTCACCCATTGTAATGTTAAGCAGGTAAGATCGTTTTTTCTTTGACCCATATTCTTAAAATGAAATTAATATCACTTCCTTTTCACATAAATATTTTCTTGTTTAAATTATTATTCTAAGAAATAGATAAATTGAGGCATTTGATTAAAACTTAACTGAAAATAGAACAAGTCTATCTTCAAAACTCAAAATTGCTATAACTACCGTCCGGTTTGAGAATAACATGATGAATACCATCTAATCGGAAAACATACTGTCAAGTATAGGTTCATGTATATAACCGTGTATTTGTGTGTTTTTATGCTTTATTTGTAATACAAATATATATAAGAGAGTTTGTATACAGATATATACACACTCATTTGCAGACAAGCATTGATCAATCAGGGTACTAATACATATTCATTAAATCATTGTACATAGAACCATAAGTTCACGAATGTTTATCTTAATATGCATAGCATACTGATGGCTAAGCACGTAGACCTATAAGCCTTATCGACCAAAAGTGCGTGAGATATATTTCCATATATCATTTTTATATATGTATGCATGTGTGTAGTGGGCAGACAAATCACAAACATATCTAAAACGATAATGAAAAGATTTACATAAGCAAACAGTTACTAAGGCAGAGAATCGCTCAATACGTTGTTTAAACTTTCGACCTTGCTTTGATGAGTTATACACTTATAAGATAAAAAAGATTACGATAAAAAGCTATAAATTTTATATACAGATTTTAAAGTTATAAAAATGAAGAGCTTATGTTTTCACCAAGATCGTTTCTACGGACGAGTTAACTCATCTTACCGTAATATGTTATTCTTAAAAACCTTTAAACAGTGTTCTTCCAGGCGAACAGCTTGACACAGAACGGTCTGTAGTCAAACTGTACTTGGAATGGTCAAAGCGTCGTTCTCGACATTTAGTAATTTCTGCAACTTAGTAGAAATTATAGTCTTAAGGAAAATGTGATTTCACACAATTATATTGCTACTACGTATTTTAATAGATAAACAAGACCATATTAATAGCATATAAAAAATAACATTACAGCTTAAGTTCTACACACAAGCTGAAGAAATTTGGACAATGTGTGCGAACTGAATATAATGCGCATTTTGCCACTGCCTTTGCAAAATGGTGTGCAAGCAGAAATTTGGAACAAGATGGTGGAATTTAGATGTTATGATAAATATTGTCTTGTTAAGGTAAAATTTCCAGAACACTTTACTAATTACTCATGATTCTCGCTTCATCTTTCACATATTTCACGCATGTTGCTTTTACAAAGTAGTAATCATCGTTTTTTAATAAACGATCATTAATGTCATAAAACTTAATGGTGTATGTCGAATTTGTTATGAAATGGAAAGCTGTATTTTTTCTCTATTTTCTACTCTCTGTGCACTTTTATTTTTACGTTAGTACTTACCATCAATAAAGATCTTTATTGCTGAAGAATCTACAGTATTTAATCCATGAGTAAACTTGAACAATCAGAATATATAACTATTGACATATAGTCAATAGATTTAATACAGAAAAACTGATGGGAAATAAAGAATACGCGAAGCGATATAACTCAATAAGTTCGTGTGCAAGGTAATGTAATAAATGTACACATACAAATTTCGGTTATGTTAGAAAAGTGTCTTTTGTTGAATTACTGCAGAGTAAGGGCAGTATCGTAAACCCAATTTTATCTTGAGCAAAACATTCGTAACGTATGATCAACCAAAGCCCAGTACACTGACAACGTGTTACCTCTGTTACCTCTAATGAAGAAAGAAAGCTTTAAAAATCCTGTGACGGGTACCTTATTTATTTATTTATTTATTCATTTTTACTCCGCTGTCATTTGAACTATAATTTCATTAATGATTTGATTTATGCATATTTTCCATCAAAGAAACTGTGTTGTAAAATCAATCACAAAAATTTACGAAAAATATGTCAAAATCAACACATCTACCATTAATTTGTTTAAAGTGGTAATGCTTTACATAGTCTCCATCTCATTGATTCTTCTCTGAATTTTTTCGTGCTTTATAGTGTTTCCAAAAGTTTCCAAATTATGTGAATTTGTGTTTTATTTTTTTTGTTTTCAAATTCTTTCGACATTCTTCATCAAATCATAAAAATTGTTACTTACAAAACAGTATACAGATTTTTTATCCATGTTTCTCTATACACGTTGTTACACATATCCAAGAAATCTATGATGTACTACAACAAAAACGTGTAAAAAAATCAAATAAATACTTCTAACAACTTCATGATTCTGTAATCTCGTAACTTCAAAAGTGATTTATGATTAAACTAGGTGCACAGTACACCTACTGGAATCTAAATATAATCATAATATTGTTTGAATCTTGTCACTCACAAACGAACCCAATATGTAGATCTCCTTATTTTATACCTGTCCCTTTCAGTATAGTAGTGAAAAATATTTTTCTCGAGATTTTGAGGTCCCATAACCCTCAAGCAACGAAGCTAATCTTTGCAACAAAGCTGCCGAAAATAGAATCAACAGGTAGAAAGTTTACTTAATTTAAATCTATTTGTAGGCTGTAGATAAGAAAAATTATACACCAGCCGATAAGAAAAAAAAAGTTTATTATGCAGCACGGTAATAACTTCTTACTCAGCGGATATAGCAGAGTTATTATTATTTTTTAACCGCTCGATTTGACATACGTGGTGTAAGAAGAGAAGAGAAGAGAAAAGAAAAGAAAAGAAAAGGTTGGCGAAAACTGGACCCTTTCAATAGATTGAGGTTGACCTGTGTCTTACGGATGTGTTGTGTGACTGACTTGGGGTGTTTAACAGCAGCGGATACGAAATTTTCTGATAAAGAGTTTCCTTATTTAATTTATTTATCACCTTCCATGCTGAGTGTACACAACACAATAACTGAGGGGATTACGAATAGACCTAGATTATATTTTAAAGTAGGTTAGAAATTGATAAAAAGAAGCAAATGGAATTTAAATTTGAATTAATAGAAAAATGTTTCTTACGCCCCTGCAATGTGAAAGTGTCATGAAAAAAGTGTCAACCACTTAAAAATTTAAATTTTAAAGCAGTTGTTAAAGTTGAATGAAAAGAAAAAGCAGTGGTCTTGTTTTTATTTTAAAGGTGAGTCAGTTTATTTAATAATCTGAAAAATATTTTGTAAATTCACTGTCCCTGTGATTAATTTTGTGAATTATATTTTATACGTTAATATTAACCTTGTTGAGTTTGTGAATTTCTCTTGGACATCGTACTAGTTTTGAAAAGATTTTTTGTCAGATTTTTTTTTTAATGCCTAATCTGAATTAGGTTATTTAACAAACTTGAGTAAAATCCATATATATGCGTTCCAGTGTTAGAACATGCACAAATTGCCTTAAAAATAAAATTATTACTTTTTAAATTGTTTTTTTCTTTTTTTTTTGTACAAATAACCGTTCTCACCTTTCAATAGTCAAGACAAGAAACATTGCACACAATGATCAAATGTTTTTGATGATTTCTGATTTCTATTTAACTTAAATTTCTCACTGAAAAAGCATTTTCTTTTTTTTAATCAAAATGTGTTTGGATTTCTTCACTATTCCCTACCCCAACACTGTATGAGCTTGAAAACTACTATCAAAATCACAAAGTGTATTTTGATCTGGTTCTCTCCTAAATTTTGTAAATTTTCAATTAAGTGGTAATATTTTGGAATTTAATTTCCGTATGCAATGAATAATATTTATCAGGTACTGCTTGCTTCAGAAATGATATCCATAAAAAAATGTTATCTACTTAAAAAAAAAAGTTGATAAAACGTTACTTTATTGTTATTGTTTCATTAGAAAATGATTCGATGCGAATTAAACTCGATATGCTTCAACTAACACGATTATTGCTTATGTTGCTCGTTTATAACACTGACCACAATGAAGAAGAATTAATTACTTGAGTTCAGTGTTGTGATCATAGAAATGTTACATTTACAACCTCAGAACTCTTAAGCATTATTAAGTAATCACAACTAGTAGATATTTTTTTGCAGTTAATATTGATTTGTGAAGATATGATAAAATGTATATAAAATGTTAATATCCTTTTTTAAAAATAACTATTCTGTATTAGTAAGAAAGAAATGCATTATTTCTTGTAATCAATTTTTTTTATTGGATATTTTATTTACTCGTAACGTAACACCAATTGCGTATACCTCGCTTCTGACTTATACTTAATAGGTGTGTACTCAATGGCGAAGCAACTCTATTCCTATCACGAACCAACTCGTAATCTCTCTCTTCGTTTCTCGACTATAAGATATTTCCTTATGTTAGTTGAAAATGATTTTGTGGGAAAACTCGATATCCTTCAACTAATAGGTTAAAGTAAATGTTAACGTCATTATTAATATTTCAACCGATATCCAGTAATAAAGTGTTATTTTCAAAATAACGTTAACTTTTACTTTAACATTTTGTTTTGTATCTCCACAGAAACGCAATACCTAAGGTAAAATGAATTTAAAAAATAAATCTTTCTTGAAGTTTTTATTTTAGTTGTTAAGTTGAAGCTATAAACTTAGTTTTAATATTTCCAATAAGCAAAATACTTTGCTGTATTTCAAAATTAATTTAAATTGACTAGAAGTTTGGAAATCACTAAAATCGCTGATTTTTAGCGCCACATTTTTAGCCATCTGTCAATACAATGTAATTTTCTTTATTAAAAAATCTTTAAAATATAAAAATATAGTTTTATTTGAGGAATATTAACTGATTTAAAGTTTAATTAATCTGATTTGAAACGTGTATTACTTTTAGTTTAAAATATCGAAAATGCATTTTTAACATGGAGGTAGGTGTTTATTTAAGGTGTTGACAGCTTGACTTGACGGACGGAAGTTTATCTATTTTTTTATACGGTTGTCATCTCTGTAAATATTACTTGAGGAATATAACGTGAGCGCCTTATTTTTACAATTTTTAACGACCCAGTAATTTTAAAAAATTAGGAAAATATTCTCCGTAATCTGTTTTATTGAATTTTAGGTACTTTGGCCTTAAATTTACTATAGCTATTGTTCTTATGTTCTGATAATGTCGTGTATGGACGTTTGTATTTATAACAAGTTTGCCTGTTTATATACGCATAAAAAGAAATTCAAAATTCTTTGTAAAATATTTGGCATCACTGAATTGTAGTAAGTTTTTCCATTTATGATTACTAATTTATTTAACAATATCATCTAAACGTAGGTATCTCCATGAGATCGCTAAAAAGAGCATAGCATAATGAAAAAGAGGCCAAACTTGACGAAAACAAAATTTTATCGTCTAACTATTTATGTTACAGTGTAACCCGGATATAAGAGAGTTGTCGGGAGCGGAGAATAAGTCTCTTATATCCGGGTTTATCTTATATCCGGGTTTGGTCTATTTTGTTTTATTAACACAGGCTCTAATTTGGGACCAGATAAAATCACTCTTATATCCTATAGGGTCTCTTATATCCGGGTTACACTGTATTATTAAGAGGAAAGATCAAAGTATTTGGGGGGTATTTTTTAATCGTTCCTAGCACGTCCGGAATTTTCGTTAAAAATCTTGTTATTTTTTGAGTCAGCAAAATTGACAGATAATCAATCATGTCAACCATTTTTTTCCATTTTATAAAAAAAATTAAAATCTCAGTTTGAAATTTTTTCAAAACTTATTTTAAGAAAATCAGAAATTATAATGTTTATTTAAAATATTTTGAAACAAGTATTATTCAGAGTCTGCTCCGAAAAGGTGTAGTTTGAAAATAAAACAAAGCAGGTCATAACATTTCGCGTCATTTGACAGGTGTTGAATGACGTATTGACAGATTACGTGAGGATAATTTATTCTACGGAAGGAGAGAAGTGAAATTATTTAGATTTAAGTGAACAAATTATTTACCTCGTTATTTTTAAGGAAAACTTTCAGCGCTCTAATTTTTTTTTTGTACTTAACTTTTACGTTTATGATGCTTTATGGAAAATATATTATAAAGAAATTAAAATAAGACTGTTGAGAGTGAGATTAAATTTCATAAGAATGGTATCTAATTAATTGATAGGTACCTTTCTTATGAAATTTCATCAGAAGTGGACATAAAATACGATAATTTTATGTACATTTATTACATTTTACTGTGTTATTTGTATTTCCACTCATTTTATTATTTTGATATTTCATTTATGGCAAAATGTCATAACTGAGATTAATATAAAAATAAGATCATATAAATTTCATAAAATGATATTGATACTTGTAGGTACCCTTCTCAGTTGAAATTGAAAAATCAAACTTCTCCACACGTGTTTCGCAAAAGTAAAGGCCTTAATAGCGGAGAACAATCTTTAATTCAAATAACGCAACTTAATTGTATTCTGGTTGATCTTCCGTACTTTATAATTAGATCCCGATTATAAACACAAAATTATATTTCTTAATTACTGCGGGTCTTCTGATTAGTCAAAACGATACAATTCACAACGCGCTAAAAAAGATCTATCTCATAAGGACATTTACGAAACTGAATGCGGCTTTTAACTAATTTTATAATATTTTAACAACTTAAATGTAAAAATCTATTATAAATAAAGAAATAAATAATTTCATGGAAATTTTTTTTTGCTTTCAGAAAATATTGTCCATATTCATAAAAACAACTAAAAGCAAATAAAAGCATTTGAAATTAAATAATATCTTTGTTTTATTGAGTTTTATATGTTACAATTCAGAGCTGATTTTCAGGTGGGGGTCCAATTAAAAAACATACATGATTTACTTTCCTCAAAGCCTTGTGCTTTTAACTAATATTATCACTAAACTGAATGCGACTGAATTTCTAGAGTTTTCATAGAATTAGTTATGGGAGGGGGTAATAAATATAAAAAAAATTTTTTTTTCCTTGCCTTTAAAAAAAGAAAACATATTTATAATAATTTCGATCATCTGTGAATAGTTTCTGAAAGTTTCGTTAACATCCGACAATTATTTTTATTTTTGTAAGATTTTCTGTCTGTCATAATCCCACCCCAAAAAATCCAAAAAACGCGCTGAAAATTAATGTTATTTTACTAGTTCCCATGGAGGTACCCACCTAAAAGGTACAAATTAATACAGAATTTTAAGATTTAAAAGTTTTAAAATTATTCTAATTAAAATGGAAAAAATGAAAACAATTCTTGTAAAAATTCATTATTCATTGAATTTTTTAAGACAATAATGTCCATGATATATCTTCATAAAAGCAATTAAAAGCTTTTCTTATTAAATAATGTCTTAGTTTTATTGCATTATTTATTTTACGATTTAGAGCAGATTTTCGGTAACGGGTGATCTTGTTTTACAAAAAGAAAAAAAAAATGTTTCAGATTCTCCGAGGAGTTCTGCGTATGAACATTAAGCGGTACAAAATTTAATTGCTCGAACTCTAATAAAATTTAATAAGTGTTGGTGATATATATCTCAAGATTTTCTAAAATAATTTCATTTGTGAATAAGTCCTGAAAGTTTCATTAAAATCTGATAATTTGATTTTCCAATACTAATCTTTGGTCTCCCGCTAATGCAAGAAAAACAAGATTCTTAACTAAAATTTAGAACATTCTAAAATACATGAAAAATATAATATTAATAATGTAATAATTTTTCGTTCTTTCTTCTTAATAATAATGATTTTGGCGATAAAACTTTGTTTATTTTTTTATATATTTTTTAAATTTATTTTTGTAAAATTAAATTTGGAGCTTTTTCAACATGGTATGCTCATTTTTAAGCGAATCTGTGGAATTATCTAGTTTTAGGTGAAAAAGCAGTTTTCCTTACTTCTGGTCTCGTTACCTTTTAGTTTAACCACAATGTTTAATCCTCTGGGTATTTAATAGTAGTTGTGTACTCAAAAATATTTTGCAAAGGTTAGACATGACCAGTGCTCTACAAAACTTGATTGAAAGATGTACTTATTTGCTGGAAAATGTGATGTTAGATTAACTGAACAAGAGCTTGTCTCTGTTTTTCAAAACCCGATGTGTCTGGCTGAATTTTTAAAGCCACTGATTGTGAAGGGCAGATTTTTAGTTTGCTGTATCCCAAGTTCTGAACTTTCGATATACGCATTAATATTGTCACATTGTACAATTATGCATAAATGTCAAAAGCAGATATAATTGAACACTTTAAAAAATTTATCATTTGAGGATAAAAATTAACACTGAGTGCTAAATGAACTGCAAGTCCATATAAAAATATTGAGTTGGCCAAAAAGTTCGTTCGTTTATTAAATAAAAAACTTAATAAACGAAACAAACTATTTGGCCCCAAATGCTATAGCCAATTTTAGGGGAAGTTTCGGACCTTTATAATGATGAAATAAGTATAAAATTGGGCTTGCTTTTATAGGTGTCAGCAAAATGTATGTGTTTTTCCAAAAATGAAAGCAAAAAAATCGTTACCAACTGTTTACCAAAAATCATGGAATTATCCAATTCAAATTTCAGTGCTTATTCATTAACGAATCAGTTATATATTGTATAGGTTATTTTATCAGAAACTTTGTAGAAATATACGTGTGTTCTATTCCATCCACCTTTTTATATCTCGTATCTATTTTTTAATTTAGGGGGATGTTTGCAATTTTTTTTGTTTTTTACAGTTATACAAAAAAAAAAATTTCATAATGTTATTTCAGTAAAAAAAATGTGCCAGATATGAACATATGTATTCATTCCGAACCTTACGAAAAATAATTCAATAAAACTTATATATTTCTCTGAGAGTGCTTGTATAATTCAATAAAACACATTTTCTTTCATAATGGGGAAAAAAACTACAATTAATTTTTTTTTTTATTTTATTTTTTTAATTTCTTGTAATTTTTTTTGTGATTTTGAAATTCATACTGTTGCTGTTCGTAACAAGTTTTTCTTTTTTTCATTAAATAAAGATATGTTTGAAGAATTAAAAATGTAAAGTTTAATGCAATTTTTTAATGTGAACATTTTTTTAAGGTATCTACTTTTAAATTCTATGAAATGCTATTTTAGGAAGTGTAAATACACTTACTCATATACGACATTAACAGAAAATGAGAACGAAGGTAGACTGTTTTTAGGCACCGCCACGAATTTATGCTTAAAAAATGCATTTTAAATAATTTGAATATCGTCTTTGAAGTTAAATGTTGATTTTATTTGAAAGATAATAAATAGCCTAAAAAGCTAATCTGTAGAAATTTATTTCAAAGTAAATTTAAGGATTAAAAAGTAACTGTATTGTGTTTTAACTTAAAGCATAGCGTAGCCCGTGAGTTGTCATACATATGTCATCAACAGTAGTCTTCTACTACTTATTGGATTGATAATTAATTGATTATCAATTAGCAGAATTATTGAATTATATTATTACCTTTTTGAATTTTCGTGCAAAAAACGAAACCATAAAATTCCATAAATGTTCACGCTCGAAGGTAGCATTAAATTTTACGATTCTTGAAACACATCTTTAAAAATCCCTTGTTCGGAACAGCAAATAGATGAATCGGACTGAAAAATTCCAAATAATTTTTAAAAAGTGAATATTCATATATTTTTTTAGTTATTGAATTATTTTATGGTAAGGCTTGGGATGAATGTTCAGTATGTTCACGGTTGATATTACATAAACAGTAAAGATTTAAGAAATATGATATATCGAAATATGGGAAGAAAGAAATGACAAAAATATTTTCACAAAGTTTTCTAAAGTAATAACCTATTCAACATAAAATACATTCATTAACGAATAAGTACTAAAAATTTCATTTAAATAAATCGAAGGATTGGCTGATTTTTTTGTAATTTTTTTAAATGGTCAGATGGGTAGCATTTTTATTTATTTTTTGTTTTCATTATCGAAAGTGCGTGCATATTTTAGTGATACCTAACTTATTTGAACACTTCACTTGGGAAAAATTATATAAAGAATACATATACTAGTCTTATGCATTTATTACTATATTTGAATGTTTTCAACGGACTTTTCTTTCTATAAATTTTATTCAAATGTTTTAATATTTCCATAACTTGTATTACTGCAAAAAAAGGTATTTTGTCGTCTGCTTGATTGTATAGTTTTCAGTTTTCACTCATCTTGTATTATTTTCTTGCATCATACTTTTGCTAAAGTCCTTGTTTGTAAATATTACATCCACTAGTCTAAGACTATTAACAATGATTTATTTATAAAATCACCTCTAAAATAAACCCCTTCTTACACAAACAAGTTGTTTTTCCTTCTTTTTATTTTTAGATAGTTTTATCGCCAAATTCTTTGTGTTATTGTTAGGAAAGACTAAAAGTTTTTTTTTTCTTTTTTTTATGTAAAAATTATTTTTTTAATCCATTTTAGAAACTTTGACATTTTGGTAAGAAAAATCTTGACTTTTGGCATCAACTTGTGACCATAAATTATTACGGGAAATTTGAGCGTCTTAATGCGGTGAAAAACACATTTTTTAGCAAAATCAAATAATTGTCGGATTTTATTGAAATTTTCAAGACTTATTCACAAATTAATTATTTTTAAACGTTTATTTTTCTTGGTAAATATGTTTCTTTATATCTGTTACTCTCCCACACTTATTTAATTTATGACATTTCGAGGAATTCTTTTTTGTAGGACTTAATGTTTATATTTAGTTCTACGAGATTTTAAATCATCAGTCGGTTTTGGTCAAACAAGATCTCCAGTTAAACAAAATCTACCCCGAATCGTAAAATAAAAAATGCAATAAGAGTTTAAAATGCTTCTAAATGCTTTTATGAATAAAAAAAATATTATGATATTATGGACACTATTATTGTATTACGAAAAAATAATGAATTTCTACAAGAATTGTAAAATTTAAGAAAGAAATTTAATTAGGATAATTTATGAACTTTAAAAATTTGTATTTTATATCGGTCAAGTGATATTGTTATTAAATGAAAACTGTATTTGCTAATTATAAGTTGAAAAATTTACAATTAATCGACCACGACATTTTGATTTTTTTTGTGCGTGTATAGACTTGGCGATTTTTGTCAATACGGATGCCCATACACAATATTAACAGAAAATGAGAGCGAAGGTAGATTGTTCTCATTCCACTGTCTTTCCGTATATCATAAACCGACCTTCACCGGGCAATACCGTTGTTTCGATTCCCACCATTCATACATGATAAAGAAATGGATCGTCCAATGCCTACAACACAGTGCTAAAACCAGAAGTGGCAACTTGGAAACATATCGACAGATGATGATCGTCATCGAAATACCCTTCAGAATAACAACTGTCCTACAAACATAACATCAGCTTTTGTGGGCAGAAATAGAAGGGTCGTGGAGAAGGGTTAGAAAACTAACATGATCTGTCTCTTTTACGTCAAGGGGTTGTCAAAACTATTCAGAAGATCTGCGGTCCATGCAACAATATTCAGAAGCAGACCGAGAAATATCTGCCGAGTTAAGTCTAAAACTGAGGAGAACATGACCACAAATCTTGCAGTTGTGGCAAAGAATACAAAAATGAAAACAACCGCATCTTAAAAATAAAGCTAGAAGAATACCGAAAAGCCGTAATTAGGAGTGAGACAATGAAATCAGGCATGTCTGATCATATATGAAAGGAAACGGGTAGTCCCCCAACTCTTATGGAATGAAAAAAGTATTAGACAAAGAACACTGGAGAATCAGACATCTAAAGGAATCCGCGTATATGTTATGAGGGCCTCTTCAGTAGGCCTAGCATAGAAATGAATACCATATGTGAGCCATTAATAAAGAGAAATTAGAATAAGTCTTTAGCAGTAGTAAGAAAAGAAAATAGTGGCAGCAGAAAGAACATTAGATTTATGGGTACAAGTTTTAGGTTCATGATTGTCTGACGGAACGACAGCTTGATGAATTAAAGTAGAGGGTATATAAAAATTAAATGGGGCTTATTTTCTTGGTGTACTTCCCAAAATAACCAAGTAATCAAAAAATAGGATCTTAAAAACAAAACCCATGGATCAATTAAAAACAAAAAAATGCCATTGAGCAAATCTCAAAATTAGGTAAATTCCGCAAAATTTAGAAACCTTCCACTTTCATCACGACTCTTTGTTTGAAAGTTTACATTATGCTGATGAAGAATATAATGTTCAAATGTTTTTAAGTGAAACTTAACATTGTAGTTTTCTTAACATAGAATGTAGGATATATAGGTGCTTTTAAAGTCAACAAATTCCGTTCTATAATACATAATAAACAAAACTAATTTTCGGTAATTGTTGACCAAATCATAGCAAAACAAACAATTCACACAGTAAATAAACCATTACATTAAGTTCAATGTATAATACATCATGAAATTATTTTTAACTAAAACTAAATAATTGGAAATATTGATGCCACATAAGTTATTTCCTTCGCTATGTCAAGCACTACCTAAGTCATTTTGATGTCAGCTCACAATAATAGTCGAAGAATTTCAAAAATTTGTTATTACCTTCCATACTACAAAAACACTTCACTTATTTGTTCCTACATATATACCATCTTATTTATAAGAATCCCCTCTATAAGAATCACTTACCCGAAAATCTAAAATTCCCCATTATAGACGGAATCGCCATTCCTGATAGAAGTTTCGTTAATATGGAAATTCTCAAAGCAATCTTTGCAACAATTTCTTTGCTTAGAATACATGCAACACGTCCTTATCAATCTCGTATGATACAACCTGATACCAATTATACCATTCTATTAGTTTCTTGAAAAAAGAGCTCAATGAGAACTTAACGCAGATTGGACCAGTTAACTTTATCAAAGTCCAGCTTATTGCTTCCTTTGAATCGAAAGCTGTACTTGGTAATTCACGTTCAGAAAATTATTTTTTTAGGTAGTTTGGAAAGCACTGTAGGAAGAAAATGTAACTTTGATGGTTAATGCTTTAACCAAATTTGCCTTAGATGCTGATTGTGAATCATTGAAGAAAATGGATGAGTATTTTCCAACTGACAACCTTCACTCAGAAAGACTTGTGGGAGAAATTAATTATAACCTGCATATTAGAGACAAAGTTTATTTACAGACAGTTTCCCAGAAGATGATTTTGAATAAATTCTTGGATTTGATTACTAAG
This sequence comes from Acanthosepion esculentum, assembly GCA_964036315.1. Taxonomy (NCBI): domain Eukaryota; kingdom Metazoa; phylum Mollusca; class Cephalopoda; order Sepiida; family Sepiidae; genus Acanthosepion; species Acanthosepion esculentum. The sequence continues at coordinate 74,638,486 of OZ038485.1, forward strand.
AAAAATAGTGGATATTTTATGAATTTTTTTATAAAGCGGCTAAAAATATACAGGGGTTAAAAGTATAATGGAATTAAAAAAAATGTTGTTACTGCAAAACAAACGTTATGAAGCGAAAGTTTTAAAAAAAGAACAAAAAGAAATGAGCACTAGGTTTTCTGAAATCCTAAACAAATCCTGGACCATTCACAAAGAAACAGGAAGTCCTGGTCACCAGAATGTATCTCAATTTAAAAAACGGAAGGATTTGTATGGAGAAATTCAATATGTCAGAATGACTTCCTAAAGATGCCACCTATATCAGCTACTTTTTGTCTGCATTCTTGGGGAACCAAGTATCATGAAGCAACTGAGTATTTTCCAGCATTTGAATGATCCCCGTGTCATATATATATATATATATATATATATATATATATATATATATATATATATATATATATATATATATATATACCTGCACTACAGCAATTTCTACCGATTCACAGATACCTGATAAGGCCAGAGCTATTGATTCAGGGGAAGCAGCATCTTCTACCTTAAGCTCGGTATCTATGCTGAAAGAAAACTTACATATTGTAGGTCAACGATAAGGTATGGTTCATGGTTATGATTGACAAAATGCTACCATCAGGTGTAATCCTTTTTTCAAATTTCAAATGTGCTAACATATGTGACCAAGTTAATTGGGTGTTACCTGAGTGCATTGATTTGGTTCACAGACCAATTTTTTGAAGTTAACATTGGAGTACCAAATAAATGGAACTGGTATTCGTTGTGTAATGAATGAAGATGTTGATCTGATAAATGAAAATTTAATCAAATAAAATGAAATCAATCATTGGATAATCAATAAAAGCTTTTTAGAAAAATTGAAACGTGGGTTTATATTGATTTTTATACATTGTCCATACATCCTACCCTTGTGTTGATACTTCCTGGGTAAGAAATTTAACATTTTTTTGTGTTTTGATATGTATATTCATTTCCATGCATAATCCTTTCAAATGGATTTATCATCCATTTGAAAGGATTATGCATGGAAACTTTGTGTAACCTTTGTTTTCCCTCTTTCGGTTCATTTTAGAGTATGCGTGAAGTTGTTGACAGTAATTGTGAGTTCAAGCCAGACAGTATACACGCAGCTAAAACCGGGCGAGAACTAACTGTATAGAACGTAATATCCGTAAAGGTAGACAGCTGAACAAGAACAATCCACCCCTTCATGGATTAAATAAAGGGTTATGGAAGTTATCCGGAGCTTTAAACATTTGAAAAACTTCCGAATCGTAGTGATAATAACAAAGATGAGGACATTACTATTATTATTTTTTTTGTGTTATTACCATCGAAACTTACTTTCTAAAAATTTGGGGACTTATAAACCTAATGTCTCTGTAACGACTTTTTACTAGGCACATATTACAATTTGGCGTTATTTTTTTTCTCTAGCACTCCATATTACTGGTTCCCATATAATAATCTGTGGAGGGAAATACTCTGTTTAAAATACTTAGGATGTGTGTATTTTTATTAATACAAATATTTGTTACAATTGTGCTAGGAATTGTAACATTTGCATGAGAGGAAATGTAACGCTTATTGGCACAAAAAGTGGGTAGGCGAGCTGAGTTTAAATTTCGGCCAAGTCTGCTGCTTTCACATTCTTTACACTGTCTAATGCTCTCGAGAAATGCACGAATCTATATCTTCTCCACACACAAATAAAGGTTAAATAGTGTGGTACACCGGGCTGTCTAGACCTGTTGAACAACTGTAAATTCCAAACCGGAAAAGGGACGTGTGGAGAACCATGATCACTGAAGGAATATAACATTAAAAAAAGATTTAAGGTTTTAAGTTATTTCCACAAAAGAAAATTTTCAAAATTAAATGAACATTTGATTCCAGTTTAACCAGGATCGGTAATAATTTTATAATTCGGCATTTAATGGGACATTTAATAAAACTAGTCTTGCATTTTTTTAAAAATTGTATTTTTTTAACGTCTTTGAAATGTTATAATCTCGGAATTCGAAATGATACCCTATGATGAAAAAATGTATTTGTTGTAGGATTATAATCGATAAATTCTGACATTTTTTTCTTGTTTTATACTTGACAAGCATCCGATGTTTGGTATTCACTAGAGTTACTCAAAATGATATGTCGGGATTCGTTTGTGACACCAGATCAGAACTCAATGATCGTAGAACGGGAGAAAACATATACTTAAGATAAATGAGAAATCTGAAAAAAGATAAATATTTAAATATTGCCAAAAATGGGAAATGTGGAAGATAGTTATGTGCTTTAGAAGCATTGCCGGAAACTGTGATAGTCATGATCGGAGCTGAAGTCAAATTGGCCACAAAAATGAAAACCAGGAGATCCTACAAAATCTCTCCGATGAAAGATTGTTTATATATATATATATATATATATATATATATATATATATATATATATATATATATTCCGTTGTGATACTTTTATAAATAAAATATGATCCCTCTTTTAAATATAATTTTATCCGGGTGTGGCAGTAATAATTGTTATATGTATATGTATGCACAGAATAGAGAGTTTAAAGAGACTAGCATACCGCAAGCTGTGAAGACTGATTAAAGACTCGTACATATTCAGAAAGGAAATCTTTTGGGAAGAAAGACAGAAGCACGTGGAAAAAGTACTTGAAAGCGCGGATTCAATCCTGATAAGACTGCTTCTTTGCCTTAAATGAATATGTACGTCTTGCAAAAATTAATTTTCGTATGTTCCAGATATATGTGTCTTATTGCGGCACTCGGAAGATCGAATAGGTCTGGAACTGCACGCGGACGTGAGAACTATAAGAAAATGCAAAGCTGTCCGGTGAAAAAAGTAAAGAATGGTTTTAAACTTTTGCAAATAATGGGAACAACGCAATTCGACTAAGGCAGTCTTGAAACAAGTTCATTGCGAAGGTTCGTCGTAACAAGTGGAAAATTATCTGGACATTTAGAAGAATGAATCAGTCGAAGCGAGTGGCTTGAACAGCGTTGATCAGATTTAAAAAAATGATTCCTCTCATGACGAGAAATTTCCAGTTATCCTTATTTATTTGATTTACGCCAGATTTGCTTGCTTGCTTCTACTAATGTATAGAGGCAAAGGTTTAACGAAGCGCGTTTCTTTGAATTTTGTGTAACTGTGACCTCTGCTACTTATGGTATGTATATATATCTAGGACTGGTACACTTATAATGTGATGCACTTTTTTGGAACTACAGTAGAGTAAGCGTAAACCGTTAACTAGCATAGTAGCTAAGAAGATAACATTTTCTGGGAATAACAGAGAGCAAATTACGTTAAACTTAGTTCTCTTCTTAAAATGCTCTTGACTTCTGTCCGAAGCAATTGTTTTTCAGTGCTATGACCAGACATCGTAATATGGCATGAAAGAGCAAAAACAATATTCATCATATTGAATTTCAGATGAACTAGTTGATTCAAATGTGATGAATAAGTGCGGCTTAAGTCTGACAAGCATGTACTTCCTGTAAATATTGATTTCCAAAGACTTTTTTCATATCTCGTTCCATGTATGGATTTGTACAGAACGGTGGAGGGCAGTTTTAGAAGTTACTTCACGTTAGAAATTAGTGAGTTTGCTGCTGTCATTGCATAGTGACATATCAGTTAAATCAGTAAAAAAGCCTCCCCCGCATGAACCTCGTCATCCGGATTTATAAGCTATATAGTAAGTGCCTTTCTTGTCATGTGTTTCTTTTTGTTTGTTTGTTTTTTTAGTATCCTATAGCAACGTTTCACAACTGGAGTTCCATTAGAAACACTAATAAATAGGTTCAGCATATATAATGTATTTTTGAGTCATTTTTTAGTTAATTTTGTCAGCGAAAACACCCAAGAAACAATTTTTGGGCGGTAGTGGGGTATTGCATAAATTATTGCACAGCAAAGGAAAATTTACAGCTGCTGATTGTCAGATAATGCAAGCGCAGGAAATGCTTCCTTTCGGTTGAAAATAAAATTTATGTGTGATTATCTAAAGTTCGATACTGAATGAATGTACCAAAAGCTAAGCAAATTTAAAAAGTTACATTGTCTTGACTCATGTGATCTTTGATTTATCTGGTGCTTTTTTAACATTGAGTTATTGTTATAGTTATTACCTGTTTGTGTGTCATATGCATTTTTGTGAATGAAGATATGTTTGATTTTTTTTTTTTTGCCAATGAAAACTTTTTTATAAGACGTAAAGGTTTTCATTTGTCCCAGCTTGATAATGTAACCCAGTATGGTTAGCTTAGTGTTTACCTGTTTTGTTTTTGCTCCAACTTAGTGGGTATAAGTTTTTTCCTTATACCTCGTTTCTTTTCGTTTCAACTTAGAGGGCGTAAAGAAGTTCAGAATGTTGAATTCATTTCTGCTCATTTACTTTATGACAATGTGATGAACAAAAACAAAGAAAACCCGAAGATCTAGTTCTTGAATTTGACGAGAATGCCGAACTGTCACGCAATACTCTAGACATGCACTGATTGATCTAAGATAAACAATCAACCCCTGTTCCATGTCAGTCTTGGCAGAGGCGTACACGTGACTCTTGGCAATTGAAGATTTTTACAGTTGTGGAGGTTATGTATTTTCCGCCAAAGTTTAAGCATTTTTGATTGTCTTTTATTTTGTCTTTTATAACATTTTAATTGGGTTATCCTATAAGTTCTCTTGAGCATTAAGTTTTTTTTTCATTATCAATAAACCTGAAGAAATAATTATATTTGCTTGAACTAGTTACCAGAAAATATATGTTTACCTTTTTATAAAATTTAATTTTATGAAAAGGTCAAATTTATATAATAATTGTTATGAAACGGTTGCATGAAACGTGAAATTTATTTTAAGTGTCCCCAAAATTGTGAAAATTTAAGCTGGCTCTGTCGACTACAGCGAAGTTTCTAATCAATCTGACATTTTGTCACGTCGAACCTAACAAATAAAATAAATTATTGTATTGAATTACATTTGTTAATCATATAAAAATTCACTCTGTGAGATATACTAAGAACATTAGATCGATGCGAGAAAAACTGTTTCGTACAACATGCACTTCAAATTATATAATGGTAACCCAGTTAGAATATGGTAACTGTTCTGTTTCGTAATGTTAACTTACATAGTGTAAGAACATTGGCCCATTTATTTTGGTTCATCCTCTCCTCATCGTTAGGAGATCGATTTCACTTCTCTAACTGGGGTTAGTATCTCACCACTGACTTACATGTAATTTAAAATGCCTGTATTTTTGTCAAAGCTGAAATTATCTAAATTTCTAGTACCTCCATTCAAATTCCATCTGGTAATACTACCGTGTTTTCGTTTCGCTAATGTTGATTTTGTTGCATCTTGGAAGTATTTTTTTCTTTTTCTGTTATCAGTGTTCCATCTTTTGATTTTGTATATCGAATTGACGAGAATGTATTCGTCCTGTTAATTCTTTTAAGCATATGTTCTTTATTTCTATGCTCAGTGTGTAATATTTTGTGTGCAGTGTCCAGTATGCAAACATTTTATGCCAACTATTCCTTCTATCCATGCCTAGTTTATTAGAGATGATTTGGTGGGGGAGACATTCAGTCAGTTATGTGCCATGCGTGATACACACTTAGGTGATCATGTATCTTTCTATACATGACTGACGAGGCAGATTTTTTCCCGCAGTAGGTTGCCATTTCTTTCAGCGGTAGACCGTTTGCTATCCAAGACTATAGAACCCGGAGTTGTCTTCTGAACTTACCTATCAAGAGGTAAGTGACTCCACCAAGCAAATCTCATCTGGAAAATTACCTACTCCTAAGGATCCTATTCCACCCGAAGTGTATAAGCATGGTGTCCAAAAGGTGGTAGAAAAGTTACATCTCCTTTTCGTGGAGATATGGAAGGCAGGCTGTGTCCCACAGGATTATAAAACGCCTCTGTCAAACACCTCTACAAAAACAAGTGTTCCAGGTGTGTCTGTGATAATCATCGGGGGATATCACTACTTTCAATTGCAGGCAAAATCCTAACTAGACGGATTCTAAACAGTATCATTATACACCTTGTTGACGACATCTATCCTGAATCGCAGTGTGGTTTTCACCATTGACATATTTTCTCTTCGTCAAGTTGCGATAGCCTGGGCGGGGAGTGGAGTTTTGATATACGACTAGATAATCAAGCCTTCCTCTCCATCCCCAACTGTCTGGAAGTAGGGAAATTGAAATTGCCGGTCATTATGACCAGCCAAAACCGGCATGCTGGAAGTGTGGAAAGCCTGGTCACCTTTCCTCTTCCTGCCCAGAGAAGAAGGCCTCTGGAATTCAATCTCCTGTTGACCATATCCCCCTCTGACCGAGTATTTACCTATCGCCTCGACTGTAATGGGCATGCCAGCTTCTGGGACCGGTAGGGATAATCCTCCGGTTGGCCAAAAGACCACATTCCCCAAAGAGCCTTCGCCCGCTGCTAGTGCAGTTGCGGAGAAGGGGGAGTGGGAATGGCTAGTTGCTGGTAAGGCCCGAGGGAAGCGCCAGACAGCGGGTCCTCAGTCCCCTGAAGCCTCAAGGACGAAAGGCACTTACAACTCCACTCCCTCTGGCAATGTTAAGGGCGATGCCCCGCCCTCTCAACTGACTTTCCAAAACAAACAAAGAAAATTTGATCCGGGCTTTGAAAAATCAGAAAAAATTAAGGAGCTAAAAAAGAAATTGGATAAACAAAACCTGTCTCAACCACAAAATCCTATCCCTTCCACGTCCTTTACCCGGTCCACCCCCTCACCTAAGAAATGACCTTCCCCCCTGCTAACACCGTCCAAATCGCTTCTCCTCAGTAGAGATCCCAGCCCTTATAGACATAGATCTTTTCACACCCCTCTCCACACACTCAGTCCTTCCCCCATTAAACAAAACTCTTCCTACACACCTCTGCATACTCCCAGTCATTCCCCCGTTAAAAAATCGGATATGCTACCTCCCGCTTCCAAACGTCAGAGAAGCCCCAAGAGCTAAAAGATAAAGGCACAGAAGCTTATTTGCAACACGGGAGAGGATATCTGTCGCATTTCCCCTGCCCAGGCCGAGAGAGCCCGGGATTATGGAAACAGAATAAAAGACTTGAAATACTTGCTCTCTATAAGGCAGTTTGCCGACCAGAACATTGAAGTGCCTTAAAACTTCCCGCTTGCCCGGAACTGGGGCAAAGCAGATTTGGGCAATGCTTGATGAGGCTATTACCAATGGCAATGCTTGATGATGGCTTTACCCATAGCAATCGTCCAAAAACAACAATTAAAAAATTTAAAACAATTTTGTGAAGGAGGTCCCAGTTGTAGTTCACCTCTCCCTATATAGAGCCCTTAAATTGACTTTCCCCTGGGATATCGGCGAAATCTCCCAAGACGGTACCATCAAGACTGAGATGGGCCATGGGTCTATGGGAGAGGCGGTCGGTATCCTTAACCCGTCCATGTTCAAACCAGTACTTCAACCCTAATCGGTCTTCATTATGGCTCTCTGGTTCGCAAGTATAAATGTCCGGGGCCTGAGGTCGGAGTCTCGCAGGGCGAGGTTTTCTCGCGACCTTCAGCGCCTCGGGGTGAATGTTTGTTGTGTGCAGGAGACCCGGTTTTCTTCTCATGACCGTGAGGACGTGCTGTGTAAGGGGTTCTCCCTTTATTAAGTATGTTTTGATGGTTGTTCAAGGGGTGTCTCTTGGCTAGTGAGCAAGTCTTTGAAGATTGAACAAGTCTTGTCTTCGCAGATCCGGCGGGCAGACTTTGCGTGCTGGATGTTACCATAAAGGATAAGGCTCTACGACTCATTGGGGTTTATGCGCCCAATAGCTATACTGAGCTGCCTGCTTTATTTCGGCAGATCGGGCCGTACTTGATGACCTCTCGTCGGGTAGTTTTAGCGGGGGATTGGAATGCCGTCCTTGACCCCGATATAGATCATATAGGGCAAAAACCGGGTACTAACAACCGGGATGTGAAATCATTTCGGGACTTTATCGATGAGTTTGATCTTGTCGATAAGTACCGGAATGAACACCCTCGGGAGGTAGCATGGACAACTTGGACAAATAGTGGCAACTCGGCTCCTGGGACGCTTGCTAGCTACCTCGACCGAGTCTTAGTTAGGAGAGTCGATGTAGGGCTCTTAGGGTGTCCAAGTTTTTACTATATAGTTAATACGGATCATAGGCTTGTCCGGGTTCGTGTGAACTTAGATAAGGCTATGTTGGCTGGGTACTGGAAATTAAACTGTTCACTATTTGGTGAGCAGGATTTCCGGGACCAGCTGCTATTAATGATACAGAGGGAATTGACGGGGGCGGTTGTTGGGAACCCCTGGTGGGATAAATTAAAATCGAAAATTAGAACGTTTGCTGCCGAATTTAGCCGCCGACTCAATTTAGATAGTTTAGCGGTGCAAACGGCTTTAGAACAAAAAGTTGATCGGGCAGTGAAATCCCGTAATAGTGGGGAAATAGTCTTAGCTAAGGCAGAGTTGTCCTCCTTGCTTATCAAGAAGGATCAAGCTCTGGTAGTTAGGGCTAGGTTAAAAAGAATGTCCTCTGAGGCGACGAATATGGCCGCTGAATTGCGTGCAGAGGAAAATCGGAGCGCAGCTCGACGACATATCGCGTGTGTCACATTGCCGGATAATCGGACCATGACTACAAACGCGGGCATATGCGAAGCCTTTCGGGATTACTTTCAGGATCTTTTCACCAGGGAGCCCGGTCTGAGCCCTGCTCGGTTCGACGCCTATTTGGCCGACTTCCCCTACCTCGAGGCAGCTGAAGCGGTTGGGTGTGAGGGTCCCATCACAGAGTCGGAAATCTGGGAAGCGCTGAAACAGGTTCGCCTGGATAAATCTCCGGGACTAGATGGTCTTCTCTACGAAGTTTACTTGAGGCAGTGGCCTGTTTTTGTTCCTTTGCTGGAACTGGTCTTCAACAACTGGATGAAGCAGGGGTCTATACCCCAACGCTTCACCAGGGGTGTGATCAAGTTGATGCGTAGGGACAAGAACGGTGGCGATGGGTTAAATAACTTTCGCCCTTTGACTATGTTAAACACAGAGTTAATGGTTTTGGCGAAGATCTTAGCCAACCGTTTGCAGCTTGTCCTGTCTAGTCTGATTGGCTCCGAACAGTCTTGTGCTGTGAAGGGCAGGACTATTCAGGATAACCTGCATATGGTACGCTTGATCTTAGAACAAGTCGACAGTGAAGCCGCGCTGATCAATTTAGATCAGTCCAAGGCCTTCGATAGGGTTGACCATCAATTTCTGGAGGCTGTCCTTTCGGCGGCCGGTTTCGGAGCCGACTTTCGCTGCTGGATCCGACTTTTGTATGCGACCCCCGGTGCGCTGGTGGAGGTGAATGGGGTAAGATCGAAGCCTTTCGTATCGTCTCGCTCCATTCGTCAAGGTTGTCCGCTTCGCCTTTGCTTTACGTTCTTGCGTTGGAACCATTCCTTCGCAAGTTACAGGCGAATCCGGTCCTGCGTGGAATTTCCCTGCAGGGGCTACCACCTCAGCCAGGTATTCTGCCTATGCTGATGACGCTTCGGTTCTTGTGTCGAGCAGAGCCGAGATTGACGAAGTCAGCAAAGAGATCAGTGGTTATGAGATGGTGACAGGGGCCAAGATCAACCGCAATAAGTCTGTTATCTTGCGGTTGGGTGCGTGGAATGGAGTTTCTCTGCCCGGACCTTTCGTCTGGACGGATGGGCCGATCAAGATTCTCGGCGTCTGGTTCGGTCCTGATCTCCAGTTGGATATGAATTGGTCGGAGGTGCAAGGGAAGGCCGAGATCGCAATTAATTTGTGGTCTCGGATGAATCTTTCCTTAAAGGGGAGGGCGGAAGTATGTGTTTCACACATCTACCCGATTCTCCTTTACCGACTCTCTGTACTTCCACTTCCGTCTGGCACTTTACTGGCGTTAGTGAGGCTTTTGTTCTCCTTCTTGTGGGGAGGCAAGACCGCCAGAGTCTCTCGGGAGATCTGTTGCCTTCATCCTGCTGAAGGCGATCTGGGTATGCCTAGCATTGAGATTCGTCAATATATGCTTCGCATTACCTTCCTAGAGCGAATGTGCCACGAATCGGATGAGGTGGGTGCCTTCTGGAAGGAAGACGTCCGTAGAAACTTCCCATCCCTGAGAAGTGTGCACTCGTGCGAGGAGGTGGCCGGCCGTACGCCCCGTGCAGAATGCTCCTTCTACCGCGAATGTCGTCGTGCTCTGAAACGCTTCTTACGGGCGTCTTTTGTCTCGTAGGGCATTATATCAATTGTTAGTTTAAGATGATCTGATTGACGGGGCCGTTTAAGATGATCTGATTGACGAGCTCCGTCTTACGAAGCAGGAGGCTCGCTCGATATGGCCTTGGGCGCCTGGGTTGAAATGCCTCAATAACCATGCGGCATCACTCACCTGGCTGGTGATTCGTGGAGCCCTCTGGGTCGCCAAAAGACTTTGTTCAGCGGGCTTTGGAGAAATCTCCAAACTGCCGGCGCTGTATTGGAGAAGTCGAGACCATTGGTCACGCCTTCTTTCATTGCAGGGTGGTAGTGCCGTTGTGCAAGTTTGTTGAAGGCCTCATGGTCCGCATGCTGTAGGGAAAGTTCTTTGTCCTTGAGGCCAGTTCTGTTTGTAGCAATATGGTGCCGCAGATGACGAAGGCTGAACATTATGTGTTCTGTTGCTTACTAGGTGTTATGAGTCGTAATTTGGACGACGCGTCAGAAGGGATTCTATGAGGGCGAGATGTTCACTTCTTCCCAACTGATATTGTTCTTTAAGCATCAGCTTAAAGTCAAGATTAGGACGGAAAGGCGGCGGCTCACCTCATCGGAATTTGGCAAAAGGTAGGTGAAACTTGCGCGTTTGTGCCGAGTAAAAGGGGCTGACCTGGAGTGGCATTTTGATGCCGGTTAGGCACAGGATATTGTTTTCCTGGGTTGAACTTGGGTAACCCATCCCTGGATTTAGGCTAGAAGTAGGTTTTTGATACTTTAGTTTTTCTTTTCTTTTCCAGTAAACTTAGCTAGGGTGTGTTTTCTCATTGGCCCCTTTTATTTCTGTCCCCTATTTTTCCCTTTAGTTTAACTCCCCATCCCCTCCCTCGTTAGGTGGTCAGTGATTTCAGTTCTCTGGTAGATGCGGGGCGCCTTTCGTTTCGCGTGCGTGTTTTTCGTATTTGTTGTTGTGTCAGAATGAGTGCATGTCTGTGTGAGTGCTTGGGATGGATGAATGGTTTTTCTATTTTCTTAAAGCCCGGCATTGATTTCGTCTAGTTAACTGATTTTTCTGCCACATTTAAGGTTTGTGGTTTTTTATTACTAACATGATTTTGTTTAGTTTCTTGTAAATAATTTATTACCATACTGTAAATATATCATTGGAGTGTTTTTAGCTTGTTGTTTTTTATTCCCCCCACAGACAAAGATTTGTAAATACGAGGTCTATTTAGGATGTTCATTGAGACAATGAGGCATTTTGGTGGATGTAGTAAAAAAAGGTAAGTATGGATGTGTTGTTTTGGTGCTAGGATTATTGTTTTGTACGATTGGGTCAGTGGTTGTGGCTAGCTAAGTTATTAATTAAGACAGATGATGACCGTATCTTTCCCCCATCCCCTTTTTCGGCCTTGTGCCACATTTACTGTATTTTACAGTAATAAATAGTGTCAGTTGTTGAAGGAGAATTTCTGCTGTTATCAACTCCGGCTTTTGATTCCAGGATTATTATATCCAGCCGAAAGAATCTCTATAAAAAGATGCCGACCAATAAAAACCCAAAAGAGAATTTCATGGAACAAATTTGGTAAATAGACTTTTGATTAATTTTCATTGACCAAACTAAAAATGTATCTTTATTTACACACATTTGTGGACTTCCAGTAATAGCAACTAGATTACTTCGCTAGCCCTAACGTAGTAAAGACACTTGATTCTCCACCTTTCTCCCTCGTAACACTTCGCCAGTAACTCTGCGTTTTCAGTTTTGTATAACTAATTGTATATCTTGTATATATTTTATTTTGTGTTTTCTCAGTAAATTAAATAATGTCGTGTTTTAGCTCTGTGTTTTGGTGAATCATTCTTTTTTCTTTTGTTACAATTATCAACACGTAACAATATACATATATATATATATATATATATATATGTATATATATATCTATACATATGTATGTATGTATATATGTATATATATCTATACATATGTATGTATGTATATATGTATATATATCTATACATATGTATGTATGTATATATGTATATATATCTATACATATGTATGTATGTATATATGTATATATATCTATACATATGTATGTATGTATATATGTATATATATCTATACATATGTATGTATGTATATATGTATATATATCTATACATATGTATGTATGTATATATGTATATATATCTATACATATGTATGTATATATATATGTATATATATCTATACATATGTATGTATGTATGTATATATGTATATATATCTATACATATGTATGTATGTATGTATATATGTATATATATCTATACATATGTATGTATGTATATATGTATATATATCTATACATATGTATGTATGTATATATGTATATATATCTATACATATGTATGTATGTATACATGTATATATATCTATACATATGTATGTATGTATACATGTATATATATCTATACATATGTATGTATGTATACATGTATATATATCTATACATATGTATGTATGTATACATGTATATATATCTATACATATGTATGTATGTATACATGTATATATATCTATACATATGTATGTATGTATATATGTATATATATCTATACATATGTATGTATGTATATATGTATATATATCTATACATATGTATGTATGTATATATGTATATATATCTATACATATGTATGTATGTATATATGTATATATATCTATACATATGTATGTATGTATATATGTATATATATCTATACATATGTATGTATGTATATATGTATATATATCTATACATATGTATGTATGTATATATGTATATATATCTATACATATGTATGTATGTATATATGTATATATATCTATACATATGTATGTATGTATATATGTATATATATCTATACATATGCATGTACATATATATGTATATATATCTATACATATATATGTACATATGTATATCTATACATATGTATGTACATATATCTATGTATATGTATGTACATATATATAGATATATATACATATATATATGTAATTAAACAATGTAAAACAAACGCTGATTATAGTTATCACAAAAGCTGATAAATCCAATTTTACGTAATTTTGGATAAATTGGATTATCACAAAAAATTTCAGCATCTCATAGATGATCGTTCTAAATTTACTAAATTGAATAATAACACAACTGAATCACTAAAGAAATGTGTTAATAAACTCATAACATCCAGCAATGCTGTTGCAGGACCCCTAAAAATAAACAAAATTATTGGAGATTACCAACCTGGCTACTTATACGTTTGTAGAATCGTCCGTATTTTCCCACTCAACCCGTTTAAAGGCGGAATTTTCCATAAGAGCTAGTTTCGACCAATCAACACCACACATTGCGAAACTCGGCTTATTATTGGTCGAGACGCCCCAGGATAAATTTCGGCGGGAATGCGCTGGGAGCCGATCTAATCTTCGCAGAGTAAATAAAAGGACGAATCTTAGTCCGATTCACTAGTCAGCAATTCACTCTCAGAGAGATTTCTACAGAGATCCACGCGTGTCTACATCTTGACTTAAAGGACTTTTCGCGCGTCAACACCTGACTCAACCTTCAACCTCTTTCTCTCTCTCTCTGAAATCTTTGTACGTTTCTAAAAAAGTGTTATTCTACACTACCAAACAGAAATTATTACTAAAGCAAATATATATAAAAAATACGGTCCAAGGTGAATAACTCTGCCAAAACAAAAACATACAAAATTCAGCAAAAAAATCTCGCAACTACAATACTTTAAAATTTATCTCTCGATAAATTTTCCTCAAATTTTTATGTCAACACTTTTCCTAAACAAAGGAACATTCATGAACTTTGAGTTCATAAAATACTTCATTCAACTTTTGTTCAACAATTCAGTTATTTCGACTGAAACACAACTTTTTCCAAAATTGTATTGTAATTTATTTGTACATAAATATTCAATGTTTGTTTCTAATTGAATTCACGACTACCTTTGTTTCTTCGTTCAATATTGCCTTTGAGATTTATTCCTTTTGTATATCTACGCTAAAATTGTTGTGATTAATATGAAGAACATGCTTTTCACGTTTATTACCACAAACCTAAAAACCCTTCTGATTACACACTAATTCATAGCAATCCCAACACGTTAATGTTAAAATACACAAACTGGGATACCCATTACGACCTATTATTTCTCAGATTCCAACATGCATATACCAACTATCAAAATTTCTCAATGATATTATTACCCCATATCTCCCTACTAACTATAGCATTAAATCTACCTATAAATTATTCCAAATACTTAAAAGCACAAAAGTAAAAACAAACCACGGCATTCTTGCGTCACTTGACGTAGAAAATTTATTTACTAACGTCCCCCTCTCCGAAACTATTGATACTATCATTAATTCGGTGTATAAAAATAATTTAATTCCACCTCCATCAATCCAATCCAATATTTTAAGAAAACTATTGCTCGCTTACACCACTAGAGTTACTTTTTATAGCCAGAATGGTACTATTTACACACAAACTGATGGAGTAAGTATGGGAAACCCTCTCAGGCCGTGCTTCTCCAATTATTATATGTCCTATGTTGAAAAAAATGTTTTTACTAAATATATGTTCGTTATTTATTTTATTTTAGCTGAAAACATGAAAGAAATAGAAAATTTGAAAGCTACATTTCAACAAAATTCCGTCCTAAATTTTATTTATGAACTTAGTGAAAAAAATAAATTGCCTTTCTTAGATGTTCTCGTCGATTTTAGTAACAATACTTTTAAAACTTCTGTTTATAAAAATACAACTAGTAAAGACTCTTGTCATCTTAATTTCTCTAGTGAATGCCCTCTTAGATATAAAATAGGTGTTATTAAAATTTTCCTCACGAGAGCGCACGAGAACTCATCCTCTCGCACGGTTTTCCTTAACGAATTAAACAATGTAAAACAAACGCTGATTAATAACGGATTTGCTAATCAATTGTTGGATTTCCACATTAGGCGTTAGCAACGACGAGAATAGAAACATAAACAATAATGTTAATATTTTTTATAAAAATCAGATGAACGAAAATTATAAGTTACTCCAAAATTCGCTTGAGGATGAAATGGAAATAATGTTTTTAATTTAATTACAAAATTAAATTCGAAGCTTTTAGCTTTCATTTTTGAAACATGGTTATTAATGTGTAGCGAAAAAACATTTTAAATCAGTTAATTTATAATATTAATACTCTGTAAATTTACATTGAGCACTATTTTGTAAAAATAAAAATATCTATAAGAACACAGGATTATATATCTTATTGTTCTTTCTTTTAATTTATATATACATATATATATATGTACACACACACACACATATATATATATATACACATATATATATATATATATGAATATATAAATGTACATATATATGTATATATATCTATAAATATATGTGCACATATATATGTATATATATCTATATATATGCATCGAGCCAAAGTGATAAGTAGCGACCCAGAGACATTTGATAAAGAATTGGTCAGTATAAGTAGTACCCTACAACGCAACAACTACCTTGGGTACATGGCAGTAGACCCAAAAAACTGGGATAGGCGGGTACAAGAGGAGGACAACAACATTCAGAAAACAATCTGCCTGCCTTATGTGAAGGGGCTATCAGAGAAAATACAAAGGATTTGCGGTCCATATAACATCAGTACAACCTTCAATATCTGGACGACACTTCGCAGATATCTCTCCCGAGTAAGACCCCCCACCCATAGACTAAAGACTGTGTACGCTATCCCGTGCAGCTGCGGAAAGAAATATAAAAGGGAGACAGGCCGCCCCCTTAAGGTAAGGCTTCAAGAACACCAGAAAGCTGTAACACGAGGGGAAGTAGAAAAATCAGGCGTGGCTCTCCACGTATGGAGAGAAAAGTCAGATCACCGCCCTCTGTGGGATCTGGTTGAGATCATATACAAAAACACCATTGGAAAATTCGTAAACTTAAGGAATCAGCTCATATGCACGGCCACAAAAATCTCCTGAGCCGACCAAGTATAGAAATGAATACAATATGGGAACCAGTAATAAGGAGTGCCAGAGAAAAGCGATAGTAACAACAAAAACTGGAATATGAGCTATGGTAAAAACGAAATTATTACAGCAAAAATTGCAAATGGTAAAATGATTGCTGAAGAAAATGGGTTCATAAAACCCAGAAATTCATACACAGATGTTCTCAAGTGGATAAAGGCGTTAGTTAGATCCATTGAGAGGACCCAAAAAAGTGTGAGTGCAATACTTGGTTAAGGCGGTGGAGAACTTTCAGGGGAATTAATAGGAGATAACTGATAACTAACATCCATTAAACTTGGCACGTGGAACTAGAACAGTCTACCCCAGTGAGCGAAATCAAACGTTCAGTTCGACATTACAACCCCTTGAAGAAGGCTCGATGCGTATCCAGATGTAAACATGTTTACATTTGGATACGCATCGAGCAGATATGAATGTACGAGAGAAAATCATGGAGAATTGTAGTTTAAAAACAGTAAAATCGACCTTGATAACCGAAACGCTCCTCTGGGGTTCAATCGGTAAAGCACGTCAGGCTATATGACGGTTCCGTA
The DNA here is from genome assembly GCA_964036315.1 of Acanthosepion esculentum. Lineage (NCBI taxonomy): Eukaryota > Metazoa > Mollusca > Cephalopoda > Sepiida > Sepiidae > Acanthosepion > Acanthosepion esculentum. Next base: position 74,655,420 of record OZ038485.1, read on the forward strand.
TAGGATACAGGTTCGATTCTATGAACATTTCTCGGACATTCAGGCCGTTAAATATCATTAATACTGTTTATTATAAACAGAGCATTTACTTAAATATTTGTATCTATAAAAAGAACGTATAAACATAAAAAAATGTCTTAAAACAATTGTCGGCTTTGTCCATTCCATAATGTATGATATATATGTATATATACATATATATGTATTTATACCTATATATGTATATATATACACGGACATGTCTATATACACGTATATGTGTATATATACACGTATATGTATATATACAAGGTAACCAAAAAAGTTCTGTCCGTTTTAAAGGAAAAAAGAAAACGCTTCACAGTATGTGTAACTTCGAAGTAATCGCCATCGGCATCCAGCACCTTCTGCCAACGTGTCTCCAGCTGTTCAATGCCCTTGTGGTAGAACTCGGGGGATTTTGACGCAAAGAAGTCCATGAGGGCTTTGCACAAGTCTGCTTCATTGGTGAAGGATTTCCCACTAAGATGATTATCCAGGGAGTGTAAGAGTTGGTAATCGTATGGCGCAAGGTCAGGTGAATAAGGTGGATAGCACAAAGTCTCCCACCCAAGTTACTGTATGGTATCTCTGACCACTCGCGCGACATGCGGCCTGGCGTTGTCATGGAGGAAAAACACACCTTTGCGATTCACCAGTGCTGGCTCCTTCTGGCGCAATGCTTGTTGCACACATTTCAATTGCTGCGAGTATAGGTCTCCAGTGACCGTTTGGCCCGTTGGTAGCAGTTCATAATGAACCACTTGACGGCCTGTCCACCAGACACAAAGCATAATCTTGCGTGGGTGCATAGGCGGTCTTTCGGTGTAAAGGACAGCATCCTGAGGAGACAACCAATGTCTGGAACGAATGAAAGTTTCGTACAGAACCCACTTTTCATCACTGGTAAGCACTCGATTGAATAAGGATGTGGTACGGTGGTGAGAAAGCAGCGATACGCAGGCTGCCACTCGTTGTCCCTTGTGGACCTCCAACAGCGTTTGCAGAACCCACTTGCTCAGTTTGTACGTCTTACCTAGGCGGTACAGGTGAAGTCTAACTGTTTCATCGGAAACGTTGAACTGTCTTGCAAGTTCACCACACGTTAGACTACTATCCTCTTCAATGGCCGCCTTCAGGACTGTCATTCAAGACCTGTGGTCGTCCATGGAGAGACAAATCTCCCGACTTGAATTTTCGAAACCAACACATTGCAGTACATTCATCCACAGCACTATCCCCAAACGCTTGACATATGCGGCGACTTGATGCAGCTGCTGATAAGCCCACTTTGAAGTCGTAAAGCAAACAGCCCCGAACGAGATCTCTAGACACTTCCATCCTTCTCACATCTGTCCGGCTTATAACTGATTATAGACATGTGTATATATACATATACATGTATATACATATACATATATTTATATATATATACATATATATGTATATACATATTTATATGTATATACATATATATGTATATACATATTTATATACATATGTACATATATATGCATATATACATATATATGTATATACATATTTATATACATATGTACATATATATGCATATATATATTTATATACATATATACATATATATGCATATATATATACATGTATAACTGTATATATATGTGTATATATATAAATGTGGGTGTGTATATATGTGTATATATATGTGAATAAAAATGTGCATGTCTGGGTAAATATATATGTGTGTGTGTATACATATGTGAGTATGTATGTGTATATAAGTATATATATGTGCATCTATATGTGTTTGTATATAAATATATATCAGTGTATATATATATGTGTGTGCGTATATATATGTATATATATATATGCGCGTATACATATGTGTATGTATATGTGTGTATATATATGTGTGTATATATATGTGTCTATATATATGTATGTATATATATATGTGTGTATATATGTATATATATATATACGTGTATATATATGTGTATATATGTGTGTGTGTTTATATATGCTTATATATATAAGAGTGTGTATATATATGTGTGTGTATATATATATATATATACGTTAGTATATATATGTGTGTGTGTAATATATATATATATATATATATATAGTGTGTGTGTATATATGTATATATATATATATATATATATATATATATATATATATATATATATATATATATGCAGGAAAATAGGAAAGAACACGTTAGGTAAATAATCCGGTGTTCCTTAGTATTTTTGCTTTTATTTTCAAAAAGACAGTGCTCCATACAGAAGTAGAGCTTATATAATAATATTTTTTGTTTTAAAAATATGATTCCTTCGCTACATAAGAGTTCTCATGTTGCAAAAGCGAGAGCCGAGACCCCTAATATCATTTTTGAAATTATGTTGAGGTTAAGGTGTCTGGTCACGCTTCTTCGTCAAGCGAGAATTTGGGAATAATCTTTTGGTTAGCGCGTGTTTATAAGTGCGGTCTCTTGGAACATTAGTTGCTATGGAAACGGCTAGTGTCGGCCATTTTGATTAGGTGGTCAAAGAGCTAAGAATTAATTTTTATCTACAGACCAGTCCCCTTCAAAAAATGTATGTCTAGTTACAATGAGGGGGGGGGGGTCTATTTCAAGACTGATAGTAGGTTAAGCTGGTCAAATTTTTTATGGCTTTGCCGCAGGTCGTTAAGTATCGAGAAGGTTGTGTTTCATTATTATCTGTTTAATCTGTTTATTTATTTGTTTATTCAAATGGGTTTTTTTCTACTTCAACAAAGGGTTTTTCTCATTAATTATTGGGCTGAGCTTTTAAGGCTTTTAAATGTTTATATCTATTTATTAATTATTTAATGCGAAAATTTGTTGATGTCGGCAGAAAACCGTTAACTCATGTCAGTGGTTTAATAACTTTTCACTATTTAGAAACTTAATGATGTGCAGTTTTTCATGTAGGGCATGGGTCGTCCCAGATTTTACAAGTTCTTGTTCTATTTATTATTTTCCATTTTACTTTCGGTGTTTTGTTCGTTTCTTTTAAATGCCAGTAGTATTCGGATAGAGATGTCTGATTTCTATTTTGGATGTTGTTGAAGGAGCATTTGTGTTGTCTCCATCTAATTTTAAATTTATTCTTTGTTGACCCAATGTATATCCTGTCAGTGTTAGGACTCTCCATGGATGAGATGGTGCATTGGTATACCACGGATTTAGTAAGGCAACTGTTTTCTAACGGGCAGTCATTAGGGTTTCTATAATCACATGATTTTTCATTATTTTTGTCTAATTGCACTTTAGGAGTTTTATTGGCACTGTTTTCGCATGCGTGTTTTTCTAGGATTTTATTATTATGCTTTTTTATGATTCTTTCTAGGTTTTCAGTGCAGCTGTAACTTAACTTTAGGGTGTTTTTATTAAAGATTTCGCTCAGTTTACTATTTGTGGGGAAGTGTTTACCAATTAAAGCTAGGAACTTATGCCCAAGTTTAGTACTGACCATTTGGTTGAACGGCGGGGTATACCATATGATCTTTCTTTTCCTGTTCTTCTTACTATTAGTACTATTGTTTGTATAGCTTATGCCAGCGTTTTTGTATCCGCTATTTTTCAGGGCTGTGTTATAAAACTTACTATGTGCTTGGAATATTTCCTTATTTGCGGAGTTCATGCTTATTCTTTTCTCTACTGATGTGGGTATATGCTTAATTATAGATGGAGGGTGGTTTGACTTAGGGTGTACATACAAGGGGTTAATGTTAGGTTTTCTGTAGGGTGTGTAATTTTTGTTTATTAAGTCTAGAGTTACGTCGAGGAAATTTACCCTTTTTAATTTAGTGTTTACTAAAGTTTTTAGATCTAATTTTCCGAATTCACTATAAATTATCTTTCTAATCTTATCTGTTTTAAAATTTGTGGAGCTCCTCACTACCATGATCTCGTCGTCTCGGTATAGCCCGATGTCCTTAATGTCTAATTCCCTGTGCGCGGTTAAGTTGTACAGTATAAATAGACCGACAAGGTCCGAAGATTCTGCAGAGTCCAGAGATCCCATGGTGATGTCAAAATTGTCAGCAGTGTTTTTGATCCACTGCTCCCCATTATGGATGAGGACAGATTTCTTGGCACTGAGGATTATGTTTGTTTCTTCCTTAGTTAAGTCTGAATATACTGTAGCAAACTCCAGGGCAGTAGTGAAGAGGTCTTTCAATATAGACTGGTAGTAATCCACAATATCGAACTGAATCAGGGTGCAACCAGGCTTATTGTCGATGTTGGTAAACCAGTTGATGACTTCTTTGGTATTTATCCAGAGTTTTAATCCGAGTCGTTTTTTAATTTGGCTGGTGATCCTTTCAAGGATTTTTTTGCTGATCTTTCCTATGTCGGATCTAGTTGGGTTAATCATTCTGGTAGTGGGGTTTTCCTCAAAATAGCCAATAGGTACTTGGTTTCATTTCTTAAAAAATTGGCACTTGGGCAGTTTCAACTTCAATCCGTGCCTTCTCAATCGTCCAAAGACTTGGTTAAAATGTTGTTCTGGTGTCTTTGAGAATACCAGAATATCGTTCAGGTAAGCCATAGCAAAACCCCCAGTACTATTGACATCAACTGCTGAAAAATCCCAGGTGCATTGGCCAGGCCAAATGGTATGACCTTGAATTGGAACAGACCCATGTGATATGCAAATGCAGCCTTTTCTCTATCAACCTCATCAAGGGCTACCTGCCAATACCCCGACCTCAGATCTATTGTGGAAAAGCACATCTTTTCCCAACAAAGCCAATATATCGTCAATCAATGGTAAGGATACTGTTAATGATTTGGAAACAGCGTTCAGTCTCCTGGAATCTACACAAAATCTATGCCCGCCATCTTTTTTATCTACCACCACTATGGGGAAACTCCAGGGAGACGTTGACCTTTCTATCATGCCCGTCTCCAATATATCCCTCACTGCTTTCCCGACTAAGGGCCTTTTATGAATAGGTGTTCTGTAAGGTCTTAGGTTAATTGGAGAATGATCACCTGTGTCAATTCTCATTTTTATGGTGTGAGTTTGGCCCAACTCTTTATCTGACTTAACCACTACATCACAGTTGGCTCTCAACAGATCCCTCACTTTGACTCTAAACCTCTCAGGAGCCATTATTTCTTCATCTATCCGCTTTAAATTCTCTTTTTCTTTTTTATCTAACCTTATTCGCTGTATGGTCCTCAAGGGAAAGGTTCTTCCTACCTCCTCCCCTTTCTTGACTTT
>OZ038485.1:74665680-74853180 GCA_964036315.1 Acanthosepion esculentum
ACTGAAGCGTGAGCTAGTATGATCCCCTTGGATGTGTGAGCTTAAAGATTAGTTAGATAAATAGGAGATGACTGGAGACAAACTCTAGATAATCAAACCTTTTTTTAATTGAAATCTGAGTAGGTTTTTACTGTCCAAACCTCGCTGGAATTGAGTATCAGGTGTATGATTTTCTTTGATGCGTGACTCTAAAGACTGGTAAGGCAAACGATTCTAAAAAGGTAGAAGAATCCAGAGTCCCTTTGTTTAGAATCTCAATGGACGTTCATACAGAAACCCAATCTGTGACTCTTTCGGCTTATTCATGGGAATAATTAGAGGAGTCAAACATGGATTGAATTTCCACCCGAACGTCTATTTTGCTGTATCTTCCTCAATTGATGTCATTATATCAGAATATTTCCCAGTGAGGACACATGGGGAAAAGGCAATAAACTGAACCCAGGAAATGTTTGTAAGTTCTTTAAATTTACTGCTAAACATAATTCCGTTGAAGCAGATGGTCCAAAGAATAAGAACTACAATAGTTTAGCGATGCAGAATGAAATAATTGAAACATTCATATATATGATGAAACTGTAGAAAATTTGAAATAATGTCATTAATTTCTTAATCAAGTTGATAAAACCAATGATATTAGTAAAAAAAAAAAGAGACGTTAGATTACTTAATAAAAATCCATGTAGTATTCAAGAGTACTTTTATTTTTACAACTATGATTATATTGGACGCCGCGTCCATTACTAATACAATTTTAAGGTGTCTAGAGAAACTTTGGATTATGAATCCTCACTTGTAGCTTTGGTATTTGATGGTGCATCAGTCATTAGTGGAACAGTGAGTGATGTTCAAAAATGCATCTATTATAAAGCTTCTTTTGTTTCTTGCGTTCACTGTTATGAACGCGGACTTAATTTGGTCTTAAACAGCCGCTACAAAATATGTTCATAAAGCTGCTGAATTCTTTAGCATATTTGAAGAACTGTATATTTTTGACAGTAACTCTGTTGTTCATAAGAATTTTTTCCATCCAGTGAAGAATGTTTCCAAAATAACAAGTTCAAGTACTGCAACATGTTAGTGATATACGATGATAGTGTCTCGAGTTTGCTGTGCCAAAAATGCATAAAATGTTGGGAGGAGATATCCGCAGATGACACAGGTGCTCATATTCTATCTGCTCGAGGATTTCTTGCACAAATACATGCAGAATTTGGTCACCTCTTTGTGTTAGAATTCTTAGAAATTTAATCACAAACACTACAGATTATGGCAGCAGTGCTAGGAACAGCAGCAAAACTCATTTCATCGCTCCATGAAGATTTAGTTGGTATTCAAAACTCTAACTTGATTGAGTATTACTCCGATAAGGTTTTTTTTTTTTTTTTTTTTTTTTTTAAGCGTATCACCCCGAGCAAGGCCGGTGGCCACTATCACGCAAGGGGTTACAGAAGGGTTGGAGGAAGAGCAGATAGGAGTGGTAAAGGAAGGGATGTGGAGAAAGAGAAGGAATGAACTTTGTAAGAAATGCGACATTTCTCCCAGTACAATACGAAAACGCACAAGAAAACCAAGATGGTTTGACGAAGTAATTGGACTGGAATCTACCGGTTAAAGGTTTCATGCTTCTGAATCAAGTCATGTATATCCTATCAAGTCTTAATACGCGAATTAGTCGTTTCTCAAAATATTTTTGTAATTTTTCATAATAAATCAGCTCTTTGACCTGGAGAAAACACATTTTTGTCTGATGAAACCTAAATGCATTTGTAGCTGCATACGCAGTCAATAAAAGCAATCTGATGCACGAGTTTTCTCTTGTGAGATGACTACTCCTGAAAAGCCACAATGACCATCATTGATCGTACATTTATTGGTTTCTTTTTTAAAATTATAAAATGTTTCTTAAATAAAAAATAACAAATGAGAACTAACAATTCTTCATATGCTACGAAAAAGTATGATAAAAAAGATTAACGATTATAAATAAAGAAATTATATATATAAAAAAAGAAAATAACTAAATTTGCCTCTAATGCTTACAATAAATGCTCGGTTTTATTGATAAATCTCAAATTGCCATTTTACCCAAGCGCACACTATGAGAGCGACCACCTTTCAGTTATAAACAACTTCAGAACAAAGCAACCAAACTAAAACAGCAAACAAACGATATAAACCTAAATTGCAAAGAGACATATGCTGACAGCGTTTAAAGTAAATACAACAAACTGGATAAGTCTGAAAATTTAATGTGGAACACATTAACAGTGGATTTAGTCACATTTCCTTGGGATAATCGCCATCCCAAGAAGAAAGAAGCGGATGGCAAATGAAATTCTCGATATGATAAAAACAAGATATGGCAAACAATTTCAAAGAATGGTATAGATAAGAGAAAATTAAACACAAAAATTAGAAACGGGCAGGCGAAAGATGAACGTAAAGTGTGCATAGATAGAAAGGATGCGCATTATAAGTAAGGCAAATATGCATAAAAGAAATAACATGACAAAGGACGCACTCAGCGACAGGATGCATGAAACCAAAAGTAATAATGCTCATAGCAGAAAAAGAGAAATCGTTCTAAAGATGGAACAAATACTTTGGAGAACGGTTCCACGCCGAAAAAGAGAAACCTACAGCATACAAAAAAATGAATATGGAAGAACCTGAAGTCTGATGTAAGATCCGCATTGAACAAGATGAACAAAAGCAAAAACAGCAGGACTGTAATCGAGGTGCTAGCAGTTTTAGACGATATCAGGATCGACAAGATTACTAAAATACTAAATGGAGTATACGACAGTGGTGACATACTGGAAGACCGTAGTATAGACATTTTGACCTAAGAAATCAGGTTCAAATAAGTGCAAATGTAGGTGCGCAGCCCTGGAGAACAGCTTCCCGAGGCCGCACCCTCTCATTGCACTAGTGAGAGGGATCGGTGCTCGCGCACCGAGACCAGCGCAATCGACGTTTGCGGGGGCTACGGGCAATTTTTGTTCCTGGCCCGAGTGTACGCGCTCGGCCTCCACCTTAAAAAACTGACCTTGTGTCACATCCTCTTAGTGGAGGGTCGAGTAAATACCAAATTATTATAAAGTAGAGGTGGGGCGTTTTAATCTCAGAATTCGTGGGAGAATTGAGCTCCAATTTCGCATTTATTCATATAGATTCCATAATATAGGTTTTACTTAATTAGCTATTATGTTTCTCTAACTCTTCAAATGTTGAATGTATAACTAATTTTAAGTTCTGTTTTCCCATCTTTACACTATATTAATTTTACCTTATATATTGTCCCCTGAAATAAAAATAATTGTACGAAAAATTATGATCTATGTACATCAAATCGTTTTTAAATTAAGTGGCAGCAGAAGAATTATTGTTGAACTTTTAAAAGTTAAGCTTAAACATTAATACTCAGATGCAGCTATCAATTTCAAGTTCTTCTGTAGTTTATTGATGCCTATCGTATCTATTCCTCCCTAGCTATTGTGATGATAGCCAAACGACTCATCCACAAGAAAGCTTTTAAGCTAGCTGCAATTTTGGATATAAAAGGAAATTAAGAGATACTCCGCTTGAACCATGAAAGGAACATTTTTAACCTCGCATAATCTGGCAACCCTTAATCTGAGCTCAACGAAAATCTTTCCCTGCGCCTAGGACTTTGGAATGAGCTATTGAAATCGGACCAGTGGGAGCGGATGAGTTGCTTGGACACACACGGACACACTGTACTTTATATATAAGATGGAACACTGTAACTTGAGTTTTGATGGATAAAAATACATTTTGGGAAAACTGTAGATAAATAATTTTACTTAAATATTTATTTTTATTATTGATTAATTAATTAGTCATTAATTTTTCTGAAAAATTAAATTGTTGTGATTGTATGTTATTTAGATACCTTTTTGTTCATTTTTCATATCTAGGAGACGACAGTGGCTGACAGTTCATCATCGTTATAAATTATATCAATTGTTAGAATCATTTTTCAATCCTACCTATTTAAAAATATTTTCCTTCTACATATTAAATAAAGCTTTGCTGAGACTATCATCTTTTAATTCGTTTTAATAATTTAGCGCCACTGAAACACCCGATTTAAATCAAGATCACGTTCAAGTCAAATTTCTGATCTTGCAAATGAATATTGAGCAATAACATATTGAAAAGCACAATGTTATATAATATCAAAATATTACCCGTCCAAACAGTATAAAGCTAAGATGAATCCCTGGATGAAATTAATTGTTCTCAATCCTTCTATGCAGCTACAGTTCGCACTTGCAGCTAAGAATGATGCAACGGCTCTTTCCTTAGTCTCATCTTTCATTAATATTTAATCCCCCATTGTTTTAAATGAGAAGACACAAAATATGCATCGACAAATTTCAGAAAGTAATTGAAATGCTTTTGTTCATTACTCTCCTGACATGATGCTTGTTCTATGCCGATATGTTCTTTCTATTCCTAATTTTTTGATCCTGTTTGAAAAATTCTTAATGTAGATATGGGTACCAGAGACTGAAAAGAGTCTAGCACTAAACATTTTGCTGGTTAATAAAATCCCCACGACATAATTTCTTTCCGCCGTCTGTTTATATTAACTGAATCTTGTAAACTTAGGATTATTACTATCTCACTATTTCTTTTTGTCGAACAATGTCTTCTCAACAATATAGTTTGTAACGTTAACGGATATAGAATATCATCTTCGTCTAATATAATGAAATTTTCAGTAATCTAAAATAAAACTCAAATTCCTTCCACTAATGCAAATTGGCATATTGTGTGATCAAGGTTAGATTCTTTCTACATTAAGCAAAGCAAGTCCGGAGTCTGCCTTGATGGGCTCGGAGCAAGTCCGGAGTCTGTCAGACATGAAAGTATTATATTAACTTGCTGAAAAGCTTTATGTAGTTGATGGGGAAACATGCGAAAATTGTGAATTAGTATTTTCCCCATACTGAACAATACATTCAAGTTGTTCCGTTTATGGTATTTTCATTTGACCTCGCCTTGATAGCAACAATCTAAAATAAGAAAAAATCTTCATCTAGCTGTTCCTTAATATCAAAGTAAAATTCGATCAAATTTTACAACAATAATAGTACAATATAAGTCTTATACCGGGGGGGGCCAAACGTGACGTCAGTGTCGTGGAAATCTAAAGACTGTCGAGTGTTCCATACATCTCTATCTATTTTTCTTATTTGTTAACCCAGCGTCTCCGGTTCTTGTCTATGGTTCGTTTGTTTCGTCTCCGACGTATAGTTCGATAAACCCTATCATGGATGATAAAACCGTGAGTAGTCGATGATTGCCTCCTTACTCATTGCCGGTCGTTGTTATATTTCGCCTAGTCGAAATTTTGATTGTTAATCAATTGCCTAGGTCGTTTTACTATCTGATAGTGAATTCGATTTTGTGATTAAAACAAAATCACCCCACATTGGGTTCTGATTTATTAAACATTGAAATCTTGAGGCTCTAGTTGAACAGTCCTTGTGGTATACTGGACAAAAGATGATAGCAATACCCCCCCCACACACACACAAAGTTACTAGGATTTTTATCGACATAAAGAAAACTGTCGTATTAACATTAAATTTCCAATAACAATTTTATTTACGGTATCTACATTTGGAGTAGTAAATTGACGGAAAAAGTTGGTTCCACCAATCTGTAGCAGTCCTACGAATTATGTTTTATCTTGGAATACGAAAGTGAACGAAAGAAACTAGTACTGCCCTGAAATTAAGGCAGGTTTCGTATATTGATGTTCGTTACAAGTATCCTAGAAATAGACAAGCACAGGGCTCATTCAAGAAACGTCTACGGACAGTGGTAATAATCAACACAGCTTCTTTCTCCGAATAGCCTCCAACTACCGAAAAACAGGTATATTTACATGGATGTTAACAAGATAATACGTCAAGCGAAATTACCCATACATTTCACCGATCCTGAATACGTTTTCTTTAAAAAACAGATGTTTATCTGTTGACAGCCAAGAGTTTTATTTTCAAAAACTTCTGGCCAAATTTTTCGTAAGGATTATTGTGAAGAGTATTTCAGTGAACGTAACAGTCCCCCTCAACACACACACACACATATATATATATATATATATATATATATATATATATATATATATATATATATATATATATATATATATATATATATATATACATACATACATTTATCATGGACTTTAATAAAAAAAATTGTTTTTTATGCCTTGATACGCTTCTGTACCGTTGCAAATATATTTAAATACAGACATACATACCTAGATTATTTTTAATGACAAGGTCGACTTTATCCAGGTTATATTCGTCACGTCATACCACTGAGGCAAAAGTAGTAGGTAGAGTGTGTTATTATTTGTGTCTCGATAAAGTCACCTCGAAGAAGACAACAGGAAATCACTCCACTATCCCTCCAATCATGAATACATAAAAATAACTGATAACGGTATAAAAATATAATTTCTTTAACAGTGAAGTTTTTGATTGTTTGGGAATTTTAGCAAGATTATCTACATTGAGACAACCTACAGGATCAATGCCTTCTTACAGGGATTTTTCTTTAGTGTCCACTTTTCCTTACGAAAGTGAATATTATGGTCTGACTGAATTCTTCTTTTCTGTTGCACACACAACAGCTGATTTATTGTATTTATAAATTTGAGGCCATATAAGAATTTGGAAGACTATAAGAAAGAAAACCGTAATAGAAATGTAATTGCTAACAGTGTAGAAATATATATAAAAATATTGAAAAATCTAAACAAATAATTAAGCATCAATAAAAAAAAAGATAATTTCCATTTTTATAGACACAAATGAAAAGTGAAAAAAGCTTTCATTAAAGACAAGACATAAATTTCAGCGGTTCTAAATTGCTCAGAAATGCGTCCGATAAACGTTAAGAATTTTTAGTAATAGGAGGGTAAACATATAGGTTTCCCCACACTTTTGAAAAACAATTCAAGAGCCATTTTTAAAAACTTAAGATTTTTTTAAAGTTTTTTCTTTAAAAAAAGTTTTTTTTTTACGACGGAGAACTAAACTGTCATAAATAACAAAAACTATAATTTGCGCACAGATTTTTAAAAGTTCAAATTTTCTTTTCATAAAAATATAAATCAGTAAAAAAAAGATTGAAATAAAAATGAACTATAATGGATATTACTGAATTGCTAAGTGGTTAGTTTCTTCATTGCTCAACCAAACTGTGCAAACGTACCTTATTTTCTATACCATGTCTCAAAAAATTAAATGTAGAAAGTGAATCTCGAGTGACATTCGGCATCCCGTATCGTCAAACCTGTAACAACTCGACACTACTTGTAATTTAGTATCTGTGTGTTACCAAGGAAGCCATAGCAGATAGACTTAAATGACTCCCATGCTTTCCTTGAGGGTAAGAATCTTCAAATTCATTATCCTTCAGCACCTCTCGGGATCTGAGGTCAAACAAAGATGCCATCCTTGGGTTCAGCAGAACAGAGCTGGAAACAATGCACAGGTGTTGAAAGACTGCGCCATTATTGTTCATGGCCTTCATGAAATTCATTAGACCACTTTGAGGAAATTTTCTCGGACACTTTGTTCCCCTGGTACAAAAGTGCTCCTAGACCCCAGTCCAGTCCTTTGACTCCATATCGTCATACAACTCCTTCAGATAAATTGTTTAATTAATGATTTTACGTTGTGGCACAAGGCCGAAGAGGAAGTGGGGAAAGACTGGTCAACACAGACGTACCCTACACCTGATTAATCCGATTCGCGACCCATTCACTCTAACAATTTCCTCGCTCACCACAAGAATCAATCCTTTTCCATTCGATCCAATATATATCGCATATTCACTGCTATGAGGGGTTGTGCGGGAAACCAAGGAAGGTTAACAAACCAGTGACATTTTTGCAGTAGCACAACCTGTTTTCAATATTAAGGAATGAGGCAAACTTATTATTCTGTGTTCTTAAACTGCTTGGCTTTACATCTGCCTTGGTCAGATTCTACTGTTTCAGTCGGAATGCCAGGAGCACTGATTGTTGCAAAACACGGACAAGGTCATTCAGATCTTCCTGAGTGATCCAGTGAGGCTCACTACAATTTGTGCTTGAATAAACAGAGATATTGTCGTAAGATGAGATCAACTAAGCAGGATCCTACTCTGAGGGCATTTCCTCATCTGACAAGGAGGCTATCTGAGTGGGGGAACAAGTCTCATCGTTGAGGGAAGCTTGGGAAATATTGTAACCAGTTATATTTGTTAGACAAAAATAACAATGATCAGCATGGTTTTGTGCCCCCCAAATCATTGAGACAAAGTTAAAGGCCACTTTCTTGTTATTAAACCATGCAGTTAGTCCTTTGTAACAGGGTTTACAACATCTTTGTGGGGACCAGAGTTTGTCATGATCTCCTGGTTTTATAGTCAAAATAGTGATAGTAAGCAGTTGGAAGTTCAGCGCTGTGCAACCGTCGTGATGAGTTAAAATAGATATCTTATCTGAAATCAGCACCCCAAGATTCGATTAGAAAACCTATTTATATGCTTGCCTCAATTTTTTGTAAACCAGTGTAATTAAAATTATCATATGGTAAACTGATTCGATATTGTTCTAATTTCAATTTCTGCCGATCTATGTAACTTTATATCAAGCCGTAGAAACACAGATGGCGCTGTTTTCTTTATAACTTTTAATTTTGTAACATAAAAATTAACTTTCACTAATTTCATAAAACAGCTTGCTTTTTAAATTTTAATTCGGCGTTTTACGAATTCTTGAATATACAACAGAATTGTGTGAAAATTCGATGCAGTTTATTACCTAAAAATGATTTGAGATATCACTTAAAACTTTATGGATTTAAAATCGTAATACTTTCTATCCTATTTATATTATTTACTTTCAGATTGGTGTAAAGTGAATTAGCCGCTCCAAACCACAAGAAGACACACTCGGCACTTCATGAATAAGGATTTCCAAATAAGTTATTCATACTTAATTTGATCATTCCGCGAGATTCAAAGGAAAGAATGACCAGTATACGTAAAAAGCTTTTCGTAATAATACTTTGTTTAATGTGCTGTACATTTACCTATTACCTTTGCACGTCATTTATGGAGCGCAAGATGAGGAACTTAACAAAATATCTGGGCGGCAAAAATGGCCAACTGATTAACGTGAGCAGCATTCATCCTGGTACTACGCTGAAAGTACTGAAAATATCAACAAGTCTACCTGCCAATACTTTCACGCCAACGCCCCGTCCTAATATTTGCAAAGGGTGCTTCCAAAATAGTTTTGAGATTCTGTTGGAAAATAAGGATATTTGCAAGGCAAAACTCGGTGAAAAACTAGATTTGATCATTATTATATTTACTTATAAAACGTCAGTTAAACGCCGAGAAGCTATTCGCAAAACCTGGACGCAACACACTAAAAATAATACAGCAAACACTCGTTATTTCTTTGCTTTTGGAAGGTACAGCATACATAGATTAAACATCGAGCTAGCGAAGGAATCTACAAGGCATGGTGATATAGTCCAGGCAGGTTTTGGTGAAAGCTATTATAATCTGACTTATAAGACAATAACTATGTTAGGTTGGGTGGCCAAGAACTGTCCAAATACTAAAAACGTTATGAAGACTGATGATGATATGTGGGTTAATATTCCTCATATTGTCCAGAGATTTAACCAAGAACCGTTGTCAAAAACTGTGGCTGGATATTGTATGATTAATGCTCGTCCTATTCGCTCAAAGGAATCCAAGTGGTATGCCTCGCCAAATAACTATCCTCGTAATACGTATCCAAATTTTTGTTCGGGTACAGGTTACGTAATGGATATGGATACAGCTATAAACATTCACAAGACTTCGGTCGATGTTCCGTTCTTGTATCTTGAAGACGTTTATGTCGCTTTATGCTTAGAACACCTCGGAAATGACTACCATGTCCGACCTACTTTTGGTTTTAATAACGGCAAATATCCAATGTCAGATTTATGCAGTTTTAATACATTTGTGCTTACCAGTCACTACATGTCGCCAGAAGATATAGAGAAAATATGGAATGCAAAGTGTTAATATATTACATTTTGATCAACTCATTCTATTTCATGTGACTAAAGTAATTATTTTAGAAAAAAATAGTCTCCGTCCTGAATCATTTAAATCCCACAATAGTTTATGTACATTTCCAATAGATATTTTACTATTGCTTTTTGAAATTTCGTTTTTAATTTGGTTACAACTATTAGATAACTTATAGCTCTTTACTGGATTAAGCTACTCTCGCATTTATAGATCACCACTCGAATTCCCCTGTAGTGGTTTGCGAAACTCGCCATTACTCTATTGTAGGTACTCTTATCAAATGACTAATAAGTCTATAAATGTATTTTTTATAATTTTTTAAACTTATAAAAAATATATATTCAATCGTCAGTAAATTGTTAGTGAAATTAATATTTACTAATATTAGTAAGTATTTGCCAGCCTCGAATGTGCCTACGCCTGTTTTCATCTGTGTTATGATAAAATAAACTGTTTATTGTTGGATTGACATTTACTTAATATTATTACGATGTCTTAAAACAAGTGATAAATCTTATATATCGCTTTTTTACGAATGGTTTTTTATTTATTTATTTATTAAGCATCTCGCTCCAAGCAAGGCGGGAGTGCCACTAGCACGCAAGGGGTTACAGAGAGTAAGAGTAAAGAGGAGTGCTTGTGGGAAAAATAAAGATAATGACAGGGATCAAGATCAAAGCATTAGAAGATGTCCATTGACATTACATTTGAATATTTAAAGATTATAGCTATCAGGGAAGCAAGTAAGAGGAAGGGAGTTCCACTGTCGGGAAGTGCGAGAGAATAAGCTGTTAGAGTAGAAGAGACGGTTACATTTAACTGTTTCGACGATGAAAGGGTGGGATCGAGATGCCAACCTAGTAGCACGCTTAAATTCATGCAGCTGAACTGATGTCATCAGGAAGGTCGTTGAAGATCAGAGACCAGGAGGAACACTAGCGTTCGTTTGAAAGGAACTGGAGGAGAGCTCGTTTATGACGACCTTCATTTTACATGAATTATTGGATTAAATCAAATAAGTGTCCTGTAATACCGTATCCTTGAAGCTTGCGAAGAAGGCTGGTATGCCAAACCCCATCAAACGCCTTAGAGATATCTAGAGCCATAACCATTATCAAGAGCTTGGTATATAAATTCAGTTGGCCGTAAGCACGTCAGCGGTAGACCGGGTAAAACGGAAACCATATTGCTTGTCATAGAGTAGATCATGGGATGTAAGGTGCGTAACCACTTTGGCATTGATTAAAGCCTCGAAGCGACATGTCTGATTACAACAGACGTCTCTTTGTCTCTGCTCGTAATGACTGCAAGCGTGTCATAACGAGCAGAGACAAAGAGACGTCTGTTGTAATCAGACGTGGCGCTTCGGTATAGACAGAAGAAATGATTCCTATGGGCAATAGCAGCTGAGTAAGCAGGTGAGAACCAAGAAAATGAGCGTGATTTAACTCGGTATTTTCTTGCTGGGATGAAAGCCACGATGCCAGCTATTATCCATTTGGAGACCTCAGACGCACATTTTTGAACGAGGTGATTAAAAAACACATTCCAAGGGACGTCGCGAAAGAAATCACGGAACGAAACCCAGTCCGCGCGTTGATAACAGAAAGATGTTTTGTTAGGAGGTTTTTGGCTAGAGGGCGAGTGGAAGGAGATGTTAATAGACAGTACGGCATCATCAGAGTTGCTAAGAGGGCAGAGCTACGTAGCGCGACAAGAATCAGGGATGGAGGTAAATCAGAGATCGAGAAGAGAAGTGTTATCGCCAAGGTTACTGAGGAAAGGGGAAACATGTAGGAAAGTCAACCACTTGCGTGAAATATTGAGTGATTGAAAAGGTAAGGGTTTGAATACCAGCAAGGTCAGTTACAGAGTGTTTAAGCCACATGGTATGATGGCCGTTAAAGTCACCGAACACGAATATGTGCACAAACGGATGTAGTTAGATGGCCTTGTCTATATTATTGGAAATGCTATCGAGTCCACCACAGTCTTGGAAGGAAGGGGAACGATAGAGAAAGAGATAGCTTACTGAATTGAGGAGATATAGGTGGGGACACATATACAAATGGTCTGGAGATTCAAGAGCCTAGTCAGCGGGAGATGATCGCGGGTATAAACTCCCAGGCCATGCATGTGGATTTAAGAGTCCTTTCTAAGGAGAGGAAAGTAGCCGGGGATCGGGAAATCAGAGGAGGGGATTGATGAGTTAAGGTTAGTCTGGCAGAAGAGGAACGATTCCATGTTGCTGATGCTGGAGAAGGAAATGTTAAAGGGTTCAGGTGATTTTTTGAGCTGGTTTGGATTTATATTTTTGATTGTTTATGCTCTTGTTGAGTTATGTTGGTAAGGAAAAGGCCTAATGTAATTGTAAAAAACGGTCATCATATATGACATGGGCAGAAAGGAACTGGCGCAGACTGCAACATTATGTGGCCTCAGGGTTGCCCACCAGACGTACGGACACCTTCCATGCGCGAAATGGCACTACAAGAACCCCGATATTATGCAACTGTTGATCAAAACAGCCTCTGAAGACTCTACACAAGATCTTGGGCTTCTAATTACCATTTGGGAACAGCAACCAGAAAACTGCCAACCCGGTACCAGTATGAAGAGACGTTGCCACAAACAGCGCAGATCACAAGAGATTCCCGACAGTACTACTACTGAGACCAGAAAAATGGAAAGGATACGGGAACCCCTTCCTAAACAGGAAACAATTCTACTCCTGTTCACGAGAAGGGGAAGGAATATTGACAAGCAATAGGACAGCCTATCTACTCCTATTAGACAAAAAACAACAAACAAAAAAAAACAAAAAACTAACAAGCAACAAACAAGAAGTCCATGAACAACGTGTATGGTACCCAGAGTTGATTCTGAAATATCAAATTTCAACATAGTTCAAGTGCCAACATGTACTTCCCGTTCAAGACGAACACTCGACGTCTGTGAGCCAGGAATAAAAATAACGTCCAATATTGTATGAGCCAGGAAAGAATATCAAGGAACTAATATTCAAACACAGTTTTCAAAAAGGAGTTAGACTAAATTCACTTCAGTTAAAAAAGATTTTGAAAAAAAAAAAATTTACTACCGAGTAAAGAAAAACTAAAAAGGAATAGATAAATAAAATAATTAAGAATGAAATTCGAAGAGATATATACAAATAAGACGGGCGACGACATACTTTT
This sequence comes from Acanthosepion esculentum, assembly GCA_964036315.1. NCBI lineage: Eukaryota > Metazoa > Mollusca > Cephalopoda > Sepiida > Sepiidae > Acanthosepion > Acanthosepion esculentum. The sequence goes on from OZ038485.1 coordinate 74,679,018, forward strand.
TCACATGGCTTTATAGACGAAAATTATTTGGCTTGGTCTCTCACCGCCATTCAACCTTACCACACATGTACATTTTCTTTTTTTTTTAGAAGTCTCTTATCAGAATTGGGCAAAACGTCCATCGAGTTGAATGTACTTGAACACAAGAAAAGAAAAAAACTGTTGATTTGAAAGTGATGGGAAAACGTATATTTGAAAGTATTAAACATTGCATTTTTTCAGTCATGGTTATAAATGTTGAACTAACACTGTCATGGTTGAAGTGCTGTGTCTTAAGCTTTTTTCAGTTAATATTCTAAAGCGGTTACCCTTTACAGGAATGAAATTATAGCAGCGAAAGAAATCGGAGCTGGTGTAGACAAAAGTTTCAGACCTTCAGACAAAAGTAGTTGTCTTCTTTTCTTAGGATTTGCTGGTTCTTCGCAATTCTTCAATTCTGTTTGCCTTACAGGGCTGGATTTCATAAAGCAGCACCTGGACAGGATCTGCTGATCTCTCTACTTTCAATTACCTCAGGGCTAAAAATTCGTGTTTTATACTGATAAGCTTTAAGAGGGTGGACAAAATCTGTGGTCCTCTTTATTATTGTTAATTCTCAGTCGATCTTTTGTCAACCAAATTTGGCTGACCACTTCAGGTCTCTTCCATCACGTTGGTTTTTCGTAATTTTAGTGGATCTATTCGCTCTTAAAAAATCTGACAAAAAGAATTCCTGTTGTTCTAGCATTTTCTCAAATCCCTTTTATTGCGTAGTATAAAATTATTTGAAATAAAGTTGTTTCTGTCCCCAAGGTAAAAAAAAAATAATTACGAAACCTCAGTAAAAATAAAAAATGTATCCTCAGGGACTTAAAAGTACTTTTAACTTTTTCCAGCAATGAGATTTCCTTAATCACTTCAGGCCATGTGTTTTTGCAGGAAAAATGAGTTTCATTCTCTTGCCAAACAAATTCAAAATTAACCTTCCCGATGCTTCCATATATTTTTTTCAGGGAAACTTAGGTGTCTCATATTTGGTCAGCCACATTCTTTGTGTTATCAAAACCAACCCATATTTCAATTTTGGGTTTTGCAAAAATTTGTCTTTTCTCCCCTTCATTCCAATCTTAGTTCTAAATAAATTTTATTCTTTTTAAGCTTTTCTATTACGGTCGACCATTAATTGTGAATTTTATTTGTAAAATACGCTAGCCATAGTGTTATATTATTAAAGATTGTTATAATTCATTATAATATTCAAAAGATCAATGTGTAGTTCCTATATATACGTATGCATAATGATTAATTGCAATGGACCATTTAATTAAGTAAAGTAGCGTGAAAACAGTATACATTCAAGTAGATAAAGTATATAAATATATGTATTGTAGGACATTCCTTTTGTGTCCACAAACAGCATTTTATAATGCAACAATTTCCTAAACCAAAATTCTATACTGAGGTACTATATAAAAGTATTGCACTTAACATTTGTTTTATAGGTTTATGAAAAATAAGCGTCGAATCAGGAAAATGTTTACATAGAAGAGTTACATTTTTGGAGCATCTGACATTGTGCTGTCTCAGTTACTGTAGATCAATCTTGCTGAATTTAACCCAAAATTCCTCTCGACGTTTTTTAAGCACGGCGTCGACTTGATATGTTTGGAAAGGATATTAGAATAATCCAGAACATGTACTAGGAGCAAACCGCCTACATACGGATAGAAAATGTGTTAAGCAGATATACAAAAATAGAAAGGAGTGCGAGACAAGGATGTGTCTTCTCACTGGACTTATTCAACCTATGCAGTGAGGCGATTCTGAGAGAATTAGAAGTCCTATCAGGATTTATTATTGGCAGCCACAATCTTAACAATATAACATGCAGATGACACAGTGTTGATAGTAGACACAGAAACGAATCTACAAGAACTCAAAAGGAAAGCGGAAAGAGCTAAGCATCAATTGCAAGAAGACAGAATTTATGGTTGTCAGAAATAGAAACAGTTTAACATGCACATTAAAAATTGAAGATAACAAAATCAAACAAGTGCGGAAATTTAAATATTTGGGAAATGTTTTAACAGAGGACGGAAAGTGCGACACCGAAATCCGAAGGCACATTGGGATAGCGAAAGATGACTTCTAAAATCTAAGCAAAGTATTATGAAACAGAAAAAAATCGTTAGAAACAAAGAAAATAGTATTGAACTGTTATGTTAGTCCCCCTATATAGCAATGGATGCGGTACAATTTCCCCACAAGTGAAAAAGTCAACACTTCAACAGAAGTGTGGTTCTATAGAAATATCCTGAGAGTATTATCGACTGAACATGTGAGCAAATGGAAAAGAGAAAATGGAAACATAAAGTTGTTTTATACTTAATATCAGAAAGAGTTGAAATTTCTAGGGCGCACGGGAAATTTGACACAGACAGAACATATTGAAGGCAAGCGGGACAGAGGAAAACAACACAAACTTCTAAGAAGATAGAACAGGGTTTAGGAAACAGCAAAAATACAAAATTTACTAAGAGCTACAAAGGACAGAAATTTGTGGATTCATAATCCCCAACGTCCTGAAGTAATTCCTTAAAATCAAGCTACACAAGTATGTAATAGCAAAGTTTACCCGATGTATTATTCGTAGATATATGCTAACTGTAAATAACTCAATAGTTTAAACATCTCCCAGTAGTTGTATCTATATTACAGGAGAAGATTCAACAAAATTCAATTTTTGAAAACATAGACCTCTTAAATCCGTTGAAATGCATTTTACTTTCTGTAATCTAGCTTCTGTTTTATTATCACTCTTATACTTTTTATTATGGTATATTTTCTTTGTTTTTTTGTTTTTTTTTAATAAACCTGTCAACTATATGCTGATTTCAGGATCTTACTGAGAGTAAAAGTTTTTATCTCCATTTTGGTTTACACGTAAACTTGTCATTACTAATGCACTAAGTAATGATATCAACTGCTTTCGGGGTTTTTTGGGGGGGGGTGGGGGGGTTTCAGGTGTACATATACTTAGTAATAAAAAGAATACACGAAAACACGACATATTTGTGAACATACAAAAATATTAAGGTGTAGGTTTGCGAGAGGAATTCTAAAAGAGGTCAACAACTATTGATTGCGCGTTAAAAACATTGTGACTAATATCAAGTATTTATAATAAACTATAAGAATTTGGGTTTTATGTTTTCTTTATCTGTATATTTATTTAAATATTGCAATTTTAGTTAATGAAAAACAACTCAGTCATTTGGTGCAGTTGTGAGTTTCTCAATATTTTAATACAAAGTCTTATAAACGCTAGAAACATACATTCCTTGAAAGAATAATAATGTAACCCACCTTTAAGATAAATGCTGGTGCGTCTGTTCCCTGAAAGGAAATCGAGGTGAAAACGTCAGTCATATATTCCATGTGTGGTGTCTGGCGCGAAGCGAATCAAGGTGTGTCCGTGCAGTGTGGTGACCGGTGAAGAAAAAGTCATGATAGGTTCGTAAAGCGTGATGGCTGTCGAAAGCAAATATATTCCTTCTAAACTGCCAAAGGGTGCTAACTCTTTTCCCTCTGTCCAGTTTATATAAATGTCATCAGTACAAGTACACGCCATTTTTATGTAAACATGTTACAAGTAGAAACATGAAACAATGAAGCAGAGGCTTCTTTTAAAAGCCAGTAAGGAAACGTACCGCATTCCTGGCTCAAAGAAAGCCTTCCAATGTAAATGGCTCAAAAAGTCAGATTGATGAGTAGTTTCCATTTATATGAAGAAATCTAAGAATGCAGACGCAACAAATGTCAGATGAGACACAGTTAACCATACAAAAGGACACGTTCCTTAATGTCCACATCTTGTTATTTTTTGTTTCGGTTTATTCGGTGATAGAGGAGAGGTATATTTCGTTGAATTAATTGAATGAAGCAGCATTTTATCAAGAAAGTCGAGTTTAATTTTGTTCAAAGAAACATTCTGGGGCTCGTTTTTAATGAGTATAGTATAAAAAATTATAATCTTTTCAGAATCTTGAAAGGTTCAGAGAATATGGTTCTCCTATAGCGGGGGGAAGTAAGTACGTGTTTTTAAGTACATGTCCGCCGGGGCATACACAGGCCTTTGTCTCTGGGTAGGAAGACACTACCTTAAATTGGCAATCTTTACTGTCAGTTGATTCACGAAAAAAGTGACGTCTTTGATCCAGTAAAATACTGACCTAGTAAGCTGAGATTGGTACTATTTCTGCAGTTCAGGTCAGTTTTTATTGGCACATGCATTTTGTGTGTGATTCACCCTATATTATGCCAGAGTGAACTTTGCACTCAATGTGATGTCAGAAAAGACTGGAGAATCGGAGTGTTGGCCTAACCACCAAGTAGAAATTCGCGTCTCACAGGATTTCAGTGGCAAAATCTTACAGGTAAACATGTCAACCCAACTGCGCCTAGAATGTGCACGCGTGGGGAAAAGCCATATAAAATATATAACAGACGAAAAAGAGCCCCATACATCCACAAGAATGTAGGGACCTCGTTCGGAGATGGCCCTCACACACACACACACACACACACACACACACACACACACACACACACACACACACACACACGAGACAATAAATGACGAAAGTTGAATAAAATATTACGTATGAGAGATTGTGTCGCGTTTTCATTTGTAATGGACGGCGGCAACATCACATAGATCAAGAAGAAAAATGACAGATTATCTAACCTGTCCAGCGGTTTCATTTTGATTTTGAAAGCCGATTTTAAGCTGTGTTGAAACATCTTCACTATGCCATTCGCCTCGAGTTAATAAGCAGTAATGATAATTTTTTCACACCCTCAAAAGTTGGAGAAACAGATCAGACGTAAACTGATGGCTTCTATTTGTAGTGATAGCAGTAGAACATTAAATACTACATTAAATTCAACCGGACATAAAAGTTTTTTGCTGCCGTAATCTTGGATATAGGAGGAACTCATCACGAGAAATGATCAACATCCGTCAGCAAATCAGAGAAAACGTCATAAGGCGGTAGCGCTCTGGTAATATCAATATGAACATGGGCGAAACGCTTATGAAGAGACGGGAAGGAACCAATAAGTGTGATCAGTTATCGTTCAACTTTCGCTTTCTGACAGGGAACAGAATTTTTGCCCCAAAGCGTATGTTTGACTTCATGTGAAAGGGCTTGATTGAAGCATTTGCACCAGAACTAGGCCAGATATGCAACGCGGAAAATGTTTTCACCGTGTGTCCGTGTAAACATCTACGTCGGTTGGCTGGGTGATCACATCTTTACCAAAAACGTAGTATTTTGGCGTTATCACTTGGCAGTGTTATTGAGTTTCATTGTCATCGCATGTTGCAAGCTGGGAAGTAACCGGATTTTGCAAGGTTTTAGCCCAGTGGCCGTTGTGATTCCCCGTTGAGAATTCAGGGGTAACTCTCAACGAGTCGTGGTAACTTCTTTGTCTTTGCTGAAAACTAATTTCACAGAAGAAACCAACAAAATCTGTTGATAAGGAAAACAAACAGAAAAAATTAAAAGTACATAAGGAATAAATAAATTTTGTTTAAAAATATTTTGACGTATTTGTCTTTGGTCAGTAAGTATTATTTCCTAATTTCTTCTCTTTAGAAATCAAAGGAAATGGCGATTATTTCCTACAAACATTTTGTGATCAGAACATCGATGTTTTGAAAATAACCTATTTTCCATTACATTCAGATTCAGCGTTGAGTTGCTGAAGGAGAATTTTCTAGGACTTTCTAAACGTTTCAACTTTCGAGAAATTTCTAAAAGTTTCAAGAATTTTTAGAACATTCTGGCAGTATAAATACAGAGGACGTAAGATCAACAGTTCATTTTACTTCTAGCTGTCCAAGTGCAGACAAGTCGTCGTTGATAGATGCATTAGTCACAAGAGTTTGTAAGCATCCGGCAGAAATTTTGCTATGTCTGTGGCGAATTTATCAAGACAAGAGTGAAAAAGTAATCTGTGGCAATATCTGTTAAAATATGTGAGGCATACAAGGAATATTTCAGCATGCCTGTCGGGGTTCAAGACCAACCTTGGGCAGTCTATTTCACCTGCGAACTCTGCAAAAGAACCCTAGAAGGTAACATGGAAAATTTTGCTTTGGATAGTGGAATTTTTACGTGTAAAAGGTTTGGAAATTTTTTAATTTAAATATTTTTTACTTTTATTTTTGATACTAGTGTTATTGAAAAATATTTATTAAATATATTTTTAAAAATCGCGCGTTAATGCCCACAGTATCATGGATCTTTTCTCTACTTGAATGAACCATAAAAATATGGAATATTAGGGAGGTTCAGTATTCAAGATTCCGTATTTTTGTAGAATTTGCTACATTAATTGGGGTCCAAAATCAAAATTTTACATATGCGGCGCACGATTTGTAGAAATTTAAAAAATCAAAAATGTAATGTTTTAGACTTTTTCCAACATTGGGTGAAATATATTTCTATTTTTATACTCATATTTTTATTTTGCTTTTTTACAGGTTTGGTACATAGGGGAAAACAGAGATATGAAATTCACAATGCCACAAATTTGGATTGAACCAACTAGCCAATCAAGCAATTTCTACTTCTGCATGGGAAGAAGGCAGGAATGCGCCTGCTATCATATATCCAGACCTTCTGTCATCCATCGCCCCAGTGGCACACTGGCCCCAGAGCAGTGCTACTTCATAAAGGGAACATGTATCCATCTCTTCCTCTGGCTCACTTGGAGCAGTTCAAAGAGGAATACAGCAGTGTCAAGATCTTGCTAGATGCCTTGAAATATGACGAGTATGGTTGGGAGGTTATCGGAGACTTCAAAATGGTGGCTTTCCCGATGGGTCTCCAAGGCGGTTTTACCAAGTTTCTGTGTTATGTTTGTCCTTGGAACAGCAGGGACACCGCGGCAGACTACCACGGACGGAACTGACCACAGTAGACCGAGTTCAGTGTGGGGATGAAAAACATCAAATGAAAGACACTATTGGACCTACGGAAAGTATTATTTCCTTCACTGCACTTAAAACTGGGCCTCATGAAATAATTTGTCACGGCTCTAGATAAGGATTCTGCAGTTTTCAAGTGTCTTCAAGGATTCTTCTCTAAGTTGTCTGTGGCAAAAGTCAAAGCTGGTGTCTTCATCAGTCAACAAATACAGAAGATCATGGAGTGCAAAGAATTCCCCAAGAAGCTCTCTAGGGCAAAGAAAGTTGTATGGAACAGATTTGCTGCATCGGTTCAGGACTTCCTGGGTATCAAAAGGCCAAAAACTTTGTGAAAATTGTTGAGACCCCGGTGAAGAACTACGACAAATGGGCTGCAGGATGTTCCTCAAAGTCCATATCCTTGACGCTCACCAAGAAGAACATGTATTCAGATGCAAGGCGAGTGCTTCCACCAGAGTATACTGAACTTTGAACACCGCTACCAAGGTCATATAATCAACATTTCCGAGATCCACTGATGCTTCCTTGCAAGACAGGACTCTCTCCCACTGATAAGTCGACTACCAGATATAATTCAGTGCTCGGAACAATGTGTTGCAATTCAACAGTATTTAACAAAAGCAGTCTTCATGTTGTTAAAATGCAAAGACGTGCCAAAAAGAAAATGTCACAGTTTTTATTATTAGGGAGGATATCCGTTAAGAATATTAAGATAGATGCATGGTCAGGAAACAAAATCTAAAAAGATAAACGTGCCTAACAATTGCTCATGGTAGTGGGCACAGAAAACTGAGAATTAACTTGAGTTTTGTCAGGAGCGGGAGAAATAGCAATAGGACTAATTTGATGCCTCCCAAAAGATGATCTCGGATTTTCAAACTGACACTTCAAAGGATTAATAACAACCCTGAAATTTTGAAGACGTTCAGAAATTACTTGAGTCTGACGCGCATGCTCCTCCATAGAGAAACTAGATATGAGCATATTGTCTGCGTATGTACAATAGTCTCCCCAAGCACTTCATTTATTCCTACTTTTATGTGAAAATGAATACCAGTTACTTTTTGGAGGAACGAGCGCGAATTCGCGCCATACTTTTATAATTTTTAGTAGATTGGGCCGTTTTCTACCTTGTCCTGCACGACTCAAGATATAATTTTGTCTAATCTTATCTGAGCGTATCCACTCATTTTTATATTTTAAATTAGCCTTCCAGTAACGCAACCAAATCTTCACCGTCAGTGCCACGGACGCTTGCTACTGTCATTGGTATGGATGAAGAGAAATTTTATTCGCAACTTCAGCTAGTCTCCAAAAGAGTGATCTCTTTTGAAATGGCCATCACAAGCTGATAAACAATGGTAAACGCTGCAAAAATATGCGGTGCACCAAACAGTCGGCACCATACTTCCATCCCAAAAGTTGCAGATGGTATAAAAATTACGATGGCCTCTTATTTATCGCTTCGGCACGTCGGAGCTGGTGCAGTTTCTTTTGTTCTGATAATGAGGTCTTTGAAATAATCTCCTTCTTAAGGATGCGCTTGATGTGGAACTGATTGTTAAATTCCGAACTTCAGTGGCAATGTATGAAAAAAGAACCAAAACTCTCAACAAGAAATTCTTAAGTTGGGAAGTTATAACTTTAATTTGCTAAGCAGGATCAGATCTAACAAACGGTAAGCTAGGGTAGACTTTATGTGACTGGCAGGTGTATATTCGACATCAAACAAGAAAATATGGATGATGCAGAAAGGTGAGTGGTTACTGAATTACTACTGGTAATTAGCGAGAAGGTATAAAACTTGAAGAAGAAAAAGGACAGAGAGCCATATTGAATATTTGAGGCAGATGCTGAAATAATTATGACTGTAGAAAAAGGTATATTGCGCTAACTTAAATTTCTTTGGAGCGGGATAAATGTATACGTATTTATTTTTACGGTATTCAAAGCAGCAGTGGTCAGGTTTATGTATAAGTTAAAACTTATATGCTTACTGGTCCGGTACCACAAAACAGAAAAATCGCTTCTAAAACTAATATAAATCTATCTTATACATTTATAAGTGAAGTTTATATTAGTTTTAGCACCCTCCCCCTCTTTCCCACTACATCATCGATAGTGACAACAATATTTTTGGCGAATTGCTATTTTTGGCAATTTTGGTGGATTTGTTTTACATTATGCTGTTAACTTTCTTCGTATATCTGTGGACAGTATTTTAAACTTTACAAGCACATTGAAAATAAATTGAATTGGAGATGTAGCAACTTTCCTGAAATTATAAAAGAATTACGCCTAATTTTAAAACTTTCAAAGTTTATTTTGATTTCTTTTTTCATCTTTCGATTACATAACGAAAAATGTCTTACACTTAGATATTTTTTATAAAGAAAGTTAATGTTTTTCAACATAGGTTTTCGTGCGAGTATAATTTTTTTCCCACCAAACAGTCAGATTAATGTGGGGATGTTCCGCAGAAAGCAAGTCTACTGTCAGCATTGTGGCAATAATAGCTCAGACATTCTTCTTTCAGAGAATCTCTGAAGCTGACCAGATACATTCAGTACATCACCAATCTTTTATAGATATCACTATCTATAAAAAAGTAGAATTTTTTTAAAAAAAGCATTAAATTATGGTTTAGACCATCCAGAAAGTATCTTAATATGAATGCAAGTCTAGTTCGGTTACGCTTGATAAATTTTAACGACTTCATAAGATTAAATAAGGAAGAGTTATTGAAAATTGGAAACAAAATTTGAAAAAATATTTCCACGCATTTTCATTACAAAATACCATTTTCTTAAATAATTTAAATCATTATAAATACCGAAAATATTGCTCATAATTAAATATTACTTTTATAGCTGATAATTGGTTATTTTAAAATTTTTCCTATGTTCTATTTCTTGATTAATGTATACAAAATTTTTTTAAAAAATGGATGAAACAAGAGTGGAAATCATTTTTTAATCACCAAGACCATTAAGATACAAGAAGTTACCGAGTGTGAAAGAATAATAGAACAAGGGAAAAAAAACGAACAAATAAAGAACAGGAATTAAGAAGACAAAAGATAATTGATATTGCATTTAAATTTTTGAAGATCGAAGTTGACTGGAAAGCAAGATAGCGGAAGAGGCAGTTCCACAAGTGAGAAGTGTGATAGAAGAAACTGTTAACATAGAACTTACGGTTACATCTAGAAATTTCAACTGTAAAATGATGAGAACTAGCTGCCAATCTGATACTGCGGTTAAATTCGTAAAGTTGAGGCAGCAAAGCGGAAAGCTCACAGAATAATTACAATGAAACTATTTACAGAAAAGGCACAGGGAAGCCACGTTACGTTGGTGGGAATGTAGCTGAAGCCGTGATGTCAGGTCAGGATCGGTAACATTGCAGGTATTTCTTTGGGTTTAATCAAGAATCTCTAAATACATAACAGAAGCACCAGATAAGATGTGACAGTAATATTCAATGCATGGGCGAATGGTAGTTTTGAGGAGTGTGGAACCACTTCTTACCGTTGTTCCCAGGTTCACCCTGACCCGGGGTGGTAACACCTGTTATCGTCCCATCTATGGGGAAATAGTGGACCCTCGAATAAAACCCTATGAAATATAAAAATACATTTTTATACTAAAAATACCAGCAATATTTTTTTATATAAAAGATTACCAACAATACATATTTATAGTCAAATTACCAACAATACGCACATCTTAACAAATTATAGCGACTTCACCCAATTCCGTCTAAAATACTACCAAATAACAACATGTAAGAATTTTTCATGACGTTATTTCATCCCCAAAAGATCTAGAACATTGGCCATTAATGATAACTTTCGTTTTGCGATTTGATAAGAAAGATTGAATCAGATGAAAAAAAATTCGTCTAAAAGTACCATAACCCGTGAAGAAGACTAGCCTGTCAAACCCTGACAAACGATATATCCAGAGCAACAGCCTTGCAGAGGGATACATCTACCCCCAATGAGGCTACCTGTTTGCCGTGGGGGGCGACCTGTAGTGTTTGAGGACGGAATCGTGGTGGCAGAGCAGACCATCACCTGCGTGTATAAGTAGTTAGGAAACACTCCACTTTGGTCCTTCCTTGGGCTAGACAAGTGGTCGCTTGGTCAGGTCATGACATTGTCGGGCTTAATTATATAGCTGCTAACCTATGTAATAAGCCCGACAATGTCTCGCAAACTAATCACATGACGATCACCCATTTATTATTTTAAAAGTGCTGGGGGTCAATCGAATCAAGAAGAAAAAGAATGTTTGACCACCGTTTCCTATTAAGGTATCAGTTTTGGGGGATACCGAACCATAAAATTAGTAAGGGCTCAAAATCCTTTTACAACGCGAGTATACTGGTCGGTATGTTACCATCTCAACCGTAAATTCCCAATAGAAATTGGACTCCGCAGTGGGTCGTCAAGCAATGAAAAAGAAACAAACAAATCACATGGCAAACTTAAACAAAATAAAAACAAACAGAATCACTTTGACTGTGATTCAGAAATAAAAACCGATAGTGAATTCCCTAGATTCAACGTAATTTAATCTTTAGAGGAAACTCCTCTGTCCAATCTGTCACCCTTCTTGGTAGAAAACATAATTACCAGCAGGGCAAAGCCTGGAGTAGTGAAAAAAAATGAGAAGTGCCAATCTACTTGTAAACGTAAACGATAAGAAACATGCAGATAACATACTTAAAATGAAATCTTTCCACAATTTAAAATGTAAAGCCTCACGAAAGAATTAATACCCCAAAGGTAGTTATTAGAAATAGAGAGTTGTCCTTGGCTACACCAGAGGACATAAATGCAGTCTTACGAAAGCAAGATGTCACCAACTCTAGAAGGATAAGTATAAAAAGGGGCAATCATCAAATTAAAACACACATATATTTTAACTCTAAATTTAAAAAAAAATGGATTTACAATCAAAAGGGTTGAAAAATACATTCCCAATCCCTTAAGGTGTTTTAAGTGTCAGAAGTATGGACACCCGGTATACAGAGGACACCCGGTATACAGAGGACACCCGGTCTGTAGAAAATGTAGTAAAAAACGACCCAGATCAAATATGAAAGAAGATTGTATTCACAATACAAAATGCCCTAACAGTAAAGAGAACAATCCTACGTTTGCGAAATATTGCTATATATATAAAGGAGAGAAAGAAATCATGGAAGTAAAGTATAGACGAAAGAAAAATAGTAGATTCATATATGAAAGGCCAATGCAGAAGGTGAATCTAATTATCAGAAATAATAACAACAAAACAGACAAATATAGAACACTCATCGAGTAGCTGGTGCAGCTAGGACCAAACGACTGGCCCAAATCCCAAGAACTGCTAAAAAGAACATACACAGCTGAAAACTGCCAAACAGAAATACTAAATAAATCTCAAGAAGCCATCATGACCATCTAACATGAATAATAACGCGCCTTAACTTTTCTTGGTTTCACGACTTTTTATAATCTTTAGTGTCATAAAACAAAATAAATGACTCTTGATTTCTGAACTGCACAAGAACATTCAATACCAATTCTGCAAGCCGCTTACTGCTACATGCCGACATATTTTTTATTTTATAATGTTTTAGATAGCGGTATGTGCATAAATTCGATACCCAATATTCATCCCTCAAAATAAATCAAATGATTTCATTTGTTTCTTTACTCCAATTATTCCATCCTTTCAATCAGGTTTCAATTGACTTTTTAAACAAGATGCACAGATTGTCCATAGCGTTTCTTGTAGTTTTAAAATGGTACCAGTTTGATAAATAAATGTCATTCTGAAATTCTCTTTATTCATTTAGACTGCCTAAAAGATTTTCTCTCTACGGAGAATATGTAATCAAAAACATTAATCTATGCAACACATTCCACAGAATCCCTTAATATTCTGACATTTTTATTACGCCTCTGACGTAATAAATGGATATTTATTGCATAAAATACAATTATGGCACAAGGCCGAAAAAGGGGAAGGGTTGAGGCTGGTCTTCACTATCTTATACCTAGCTAATCCGATTCACGACCCATTCACTCATTATATTTTGCCCATTCACCATAAAAACTCGTCCGTCACCAATCAATCCTCCATACACCATAATATCACATTCTCTCAAGGGGAACATACGAAACGCTCCCCATGCCATAAAAATTTAATGATAATAAACTATATATACAATTCTAAAGATAAAAAATGAGAGGGAAGGGAGATGAACCCAATAACAAACTAAACATGAACACAAAGTGAACTAAACATAACTGATGTTAGTAAGTCCCGTCCAACCCTCAAGAAGGAGAGAGGCCGCTGTATTCTGCCCATTGGACAAAATCAAAAAGCTCTCTTACTAAGGGAGTGGGAAATGGAGAAAATATATACGGACATGGGGAAAAAAAATCTGACCCAGTCGAGATAAAAAGAGGGCCAAAAACAAACTGGGGAGGTTGGGAATCTCGACTTGGATCATAACCAAAGAGGCAGCAGGGAACAGGCCAGGAACAACACTTACTCACATTAACTAGGTACACAAAGGCTTGTCTAACCTAACCAGGCGGAGGGCTTCACAGGGAACCACCCCGATGTAACGTAGGTTGACCTAAAAGAAAAAATCAAGGCTAGCCCCTGTACGGGGCGAGCATTGATTTTCGTCTCTGACTGTCGAATGCAAGCGTTTTCTATCAGTTCTAATCTTCATCTGATGCTCAAAGAATCGGATTAGATCCTGATGAGAAAGACGGATGCCTCGCAACACTTCCTCCATTCGCGTCGTCCAAATCATCATTCGGGCCGTGGCCAGCCGTGTGAGAAACACCATCCGTTTCACCCCGGAAAACGGGAGCGACACATTGTCACATGCGTATGCGCGATCAATGAGCACGAGCTGTTCGGGAGCGAAACGAGCCGTTAACTCGCCGACATAGTCCCATAAGGGGCGGACCCGGGGACAATGGTAGAAGGCGTGCGAAGCCGTTTCCTCTAAACCAAGGTCACATCGTTTACAGTCAGGCCCCATATGAAGACCATGTCATTGAGAGGCAGCCGATTCCGAGCCAATCGCCAGGTAAGCGAAAACTCGGGGTTATTGAGATAATCCGCCGCTGGCGCCCAAGACCAAAAACAGCGAAACTCCTCCTCCGACAAGTCGAGCCGTTCATGTAGAGGACCCTTCACGACACCCTCCACTAAATAATGTGTTTATTACAAATTAATGTGTTTGACAGTAAGTGTAATGAAGTCTGGGTTGCGTATTTCTCCTAGCATATTACTAGCTCCATCGAAGCACTGACCTTGGCTTTCTCCTAGCATATTACTAGCTCCATCGAAGCATTGACCTTGGCACATGCTCAGGTTGAGTTGGTACCTTGTCAATATGTCTTTAATAAGAACAAGAACGGTACTGGTATTATTTGGAATTTCATAAAAAAATAAAGAATTTTTCAAACAATTCAAAATCGTCATTTAAGCAACGTATAGAAAAAGGCAATTGACCATTATTCGAAATATCTGCATACTCATTACAGATTATAGATTAAATGTTACCTCTTACTGGATCTAATAGGTTATGAATAATTTATTGCAGAATTCATTTTGAATTTCATGGTTCGTTAATTTAATTGCTTTCGAAGACCATATATCATATGCACTTCAACATGCCATCTCCTATAAATAGTATGTCAGGAGATGGTATCTTAAAGTGAATATGATATAATTGATGTGCGTGCATATATTAGTATTAAAATTTAACAAGCAAATTAATTAATTGATAAAATAAAGTACAATAAATAAATCGCATTCTTTTTGTGCTGCCTTGCTCCCAATAGCAGTTAAACATGACGTCACGTTATATAATTTCAAACGTCCAGTGTCCTATTGAATAACAAAATGCAGACAAATAAGTTAAAAGTACCACACAGACACCACATCGGTTTTTGATAATGACTGGAAAGTCGAAAGTACTTGAATAAAAATAGCAAAATATGAATTTCGGACAGTTTAGTTTATCCATAACTTCGAACATAATACACAACATTTTATTCGTAAGTTTGAATATGGCGTCGCAATCCCGTCCTCAGTCACCGGGAGAATTCGTGGTCGATCCTTACGGCCAGCGTGGACTTGGTTGCCCCGATTCTCAATCCCACCCTGCCCACGTTGTGTTTGTTTTAGATCACAGGGCGGGCGAAAGCCAAGTTGTATACTCAATGTCGCTGATCCAGCAGCTTTAGCAAGATGACGTCACAAGGAACAATGTAAGAGACATTTGTGTAACACAACAAGTTTATATAAAAAGTTCATACAATGAACGTTCTACTCACTAGGTTAACAGCATGCAGATTTTCATTACCTACCCCCTTAATACCAAGTGACACTAGCTACGCTCGATAAACTGGTACAAGGCTGAAGTCTGATTTCTTCCACTGTGATATCTTCGGGCCGACCATTCAGGTGTATTTGGTAGTCTGGAACAAAGCCGGAGTCTAAGTTCTTTCTGCAGAAGCTCCGCGCGGCTTGGCAAAGCGCGTCTTGAAGCAACTAGCACGTGTCTCTTTCGCAACCCGCAATTCAAGCTAGCTGCTTTCATCTTCTCTGTATCTCGTCTCACGCGTCTGTATTTATGGACCTTCGCGCAAAAGGTGCGGGACATGAGGTGGTCGTGAAATTTTTTGCCTGACCAAATTTTGGGGAGGTCCCTCCCCCGAAGAGTGATGGTGGCAGAATATCGATCCGCTCAACTTCTTCCATCTCGCGTGGGTGTCTCTCACCATCACCTCCCGAGGGGTGCAGGTAATTCCCCCCGTCTTCTTTTATATTCTACCTAGGCTCTTTACCTCTCTCTTTGTCTCCTGATCAAATCCGTTCCTTGAGGCTAGGTGTGGTCTAGCCCAAAGTGTTAAATTCAATTATCATCCGAAATTTCCATCAGCGGGGAATTCTTGTCCCTGGTGGTCGGTTGCACTGGGATTCATTATCTGTCATTTCTCCACGCCATCGTTTTGGCCAAAAAGTGACAAAAAGAGACAATTCCTCTTAATAAATTTCATCGGGTCTTATGCATACGAAGGAAAAATAAAACCATAATGCCATTCCTGCTTTCCAAGTCCTATCAACTGACCGAATTTTGGCTAGAGATTCGTTCTTAGCCGTCGTGGGTACCTGAAGTGGTTAAAATGTAATCTATTGTACGATTAAGTTGACCATGAACAGATGGCTTCTATGCTAGTCGTCGTCGATACTCGAAGAATGAGGTGGGGAGAGAAAAGAAAACAAATGTCCTCTCCTTCCATTCACCTTGTCTTTCTCATCAGTATACATTGTTTATTGAAAACAGCGTTTCTATCGTTTTTCTATCGAAAACATCTTTTTTCTTTATTGTTTTCCAATTTATTTAGAACGCCTTTTCCCCAACTTACCAGCGCCTGCTTACATAAAATGTATAATAAAAAAATTAAACAGACTTTGTCGGTTCTATTTAATCAAATTTGTTTGGATGAATACTTGCTGTCAATATATATATATATATATATATATATATATATATATATATATATATATATATATATATATATATATTATGTGTGCATATTTGTGTGTGTGCGTGTAAGGAGGATGAGACAAAGTGGAAAGTTTTTATCAAAGACGCGTTTCCTCGGAGAAAGATTATGTTCCCTTTGGCGTCATCAGTTTGAGTAAAAGAAAGACAAAACTATGTGTTAGGAGAATGTCTGAGGATAAGTTGGTTGTCGTAAATCACATTCATTACTCTAGCTTATCACTTCCTGACATGAGACTTGAAGAGAGTCTGTATGTCGCTGTGTTTGTTTATATATCTGTATCAGAGCCGATTAGTATTGTAGGATTTTAATTGAGGGACTTTTTTTATTTTTGCATATACATATATACCTACATACACATACACACATACATACATACATACAAGCACACAATACATACATACACGCACACAATACATACATGCATATATATATATATATATATATATATATATATATATATATACACTTGTGTATCGAGCACTGTTTTTTTTTTTAATAAAAACAAAAATACTAAAGAACTTCGGATTATTAACCTAACGGTTCTTTCCTATTTTTCAATATATTTACACACACACACACACACACACACACACACACACACACACACACACACATATAAAGAACTCAATCGCATTATTTTTTTTTACTTTAGTAAATTCTTACAGAATTAGATATTAGATATTGTTATCAAGCACTGAGAAATGAAAATACCAAAATAAATACGATAGAAATAAAGAATTCGAGCTGCCAGAGGATTCTTCTATGTTTCTGGAGAAGCCATATTTACATTTCCCAACGGCAAATGCGAAAACAGCGAGTCATGGGTATTTCCCAATGAAAAGACTGCGAGCCGGAGATAGTTTCTATAATTTTAGCTGGCCGGATTTATTTTCTATATCTCTGGTGTAAATATTACCCAACGGGAAAATGACGCTATGGGTTTGTGTGCTGGCTCAAGTAGAAGTCTTGCTTTGCCCGTGTTAAAAAAAAAAAACACTCCATTTGACACCAGGAAGCTAACTAAACTACTGACTGCTTTCGTTACTCTATGAACTGATGACACTAAGCCGCCATAATGTGACCCTAGTAACTCTCTTTCAACCAAAGGCAGATAATCGCTTTTGGCATCCCAAAATGTGATTTTGATAAACTAAATTCTGTTTATATTCTGTTTATTACGATTAAAATGGCTAATATTTTCATAAATATTATAATTTATTAATATAACGTTGTAAGCAAATCAAGACTGTTGATGAAAACGATACACATTTTTTTAATCAATTCACTCCCATGCAAGGCCACTAAGACGCAAGTGGCTAATGGAATAGAAAGATAATGACAAGACTTTAGAAGGATCCGGAAACCCAATCCTAAACAGCAAATAAGACTGGGAAAGGATTGGGAACCAGATGATAGGCGAACTTGTCTACTCCTATTAATTATCATTTGTAGGGGAAAATGAGATTTTAAGTGAATAGTAAGAATACATTTATATATTCAAAAACAAAATTAAATTCAAACAGTTGAGAATGCAAAATGAAATTGAGGGAGAAAGAGTATGTGTGCGTGTGTGTGTGTGTGTGTGTGCATAGGAGACAGTCTTCGGCGTGTGTCTTTCGAGCCAGCCTGTTGGTCTTACCAAAAGTAATTAGGCAATCAGTGGCATTTCTTTAAAGTCGTCAAGAAGCAAGTAGATATTTTTTACTAAATCTACTTTTTATTTGTCCTTAGAGGCTCAAACATAGAAGTCTTGAAAGCTAAATTAGAATGTTCTGATTGATTTATCCTCTTGATTCCGTGTTATGTTTTATGTCTGCAAACAGAATGTATTCAGTGAGAAAAATTTTACATCAAATAACCACGACGAGCATTATATTATATGTGGATATATTTGTGGGGATCCTACAACGTAATTAAATGCCATATTTTAATATGTCTAATGCAAGAACTCGTGTAGTAAATACATATTAATTTTTAAAACTAAATTTTGTTCTTATTTCCTTTAAAACAGATGTTGCAAATTCGGAACCTAAACGAGGGCGTGTTCATTAATGTAGCTATTCTATCAATAGAGTATTTGATGGAATCTGCGCAGATCATCGCTTCGGCTTCTTTCTTCAAGAACCCATTCCTAAGCCGCCCTCACTATTATTATTATCATTATTATTATTATTACTACTACAGATTAAGTTTAGAATATTTCAAATAAAACAAAATTTAACTTCAGAGAAGAAATTTAAAATATTTCAAATGGGTTTTAAGTTTATATTTTTTCTTTTTCTTTTCTTTTCTTTTTTTTACTGTCGAGGTGCCTATACTTCATTTAATATAACTTAATAAGCACAAATATCTTAATATATCTTCACTAAAAGAAAAATATACTTTTAGTAAATACATAACTTAAATACGTAAACATGGAGCGAAAGAAAATCCATAGAAAACTTAAAAGTTTAAAAACTATTAATGTTTTCATTCAAAATTAGTAAAGTTTTATCATATTTTAATGCAATATACAGTAAAAAATATCATATCTATGTACTTTCTTAAAATAAAACATATTTATAAGTACTGGGTCGGAACAAAAATTCGTAACTTTTTTAAGTGGATTTTGAAGAAAATCTGTAGATATATATAGATTTATTCAGTCATATTTATGCCATTTTCTTCCACTGATTTTCTCTTTCTAACTTCTCTGAACGTGGCATATTTCTGGGTAATGAACTTGTCCAAGTGATTTTTACAGGCTTCCAGAGAAATTAAGTTTTTTCCATTAAGACAATTTTGTGTGGAGCGAAATAAGTGGCAATCTGAAGGTGCAGGGTCAGATAAGTACGACAGGTGTAACAGGATATCCCAAGCAAGCTGTACCAATTTATGTCGGGTCTAGTGTTGTCCTAATGGAACACGACACAAATCCAAGTGACCAATTCCGGATGATCGATTACTGCTTTTAATCTATCCTGTTGAGAACATTACCTGTCTGATTTTGTGAAAAGAGCTCGTAATACACGATTAATAACACGATTCCAATCATACTATCCACAGTATCGCGTTCTTCTGATATACTGGAGTAACTACCGGTGTCTCATTTCGTTTTTCCTCTAGGCACTTTTCGCTCCACATTGTTATAAACAATCCAAGTCTGTAATCGTTCTTTTCAAAAATATTTCAAGAATATTTTTCGTTAAATCGTAGATATTCATGTATCCAAAAGTTTTCAAATGCCTTACAGCGCTCATATGAGATATGTTGAGTATCTCTGCGATATCCTGTATCACGTGACCTAGTTTATTTTTAATCAGTTTCGATTTGATTACCATCCACGACTGCAGTTCTCCCTGAATGTTTTCAGTATTCTACATCGACTTATCGAACCACTTACATACTCTTAACTATGGCAGCATCTCCATAAACAGCAGATATATTTTTGTTTTTTCTACAACGGTTTTTAAATTGAAAAAAGAGAAAAGAGCATCAAATGACGAAAAAGCACTTCATTTCCATCCCATTTCATTTTTAGCTTAAAAATAGTAACTCCCCCAAAATCAATACCGAAAGTTTCAAATGCATTTAAAAAAATTAAAAACCTTTCTTGAATTTGCCGAGAAGCGCCAGAGGGCCATAATAATAATTATTGGAATATTGCAAAGATTTTCTAAAAAAGAAATGTTTAAAAACTAATTTCGTTAATATTTGAATAAGTCTTGAAAGTTTCATTAAAATCTGACAATTATCTGATTTTTGTAAGAATTTTTGTAAAAATTAATGTCTTTACGGATGGTGAAAAACACATTAATTTTCCCATACAAAAATATATCTTCTCGCGTTGACGCCGAAAAACAAGATTTTTAACCAAAATTTCCAATGTTCTAAAAAGGATAAAAAATAATTTTTACATAAACAAATCCTTTTATCTTACCTCTTAAAAACAATAATTTGACAATAAAATTTTGTTTTGTGCATCTTTTCATCATGTTTTTTGGCGAATTCTTGAAAGTACCTATTTAAAAGCATTTAAAATTCACAATCATCATACGAATGGTTAAGCATTTCACTTTATATGGTCGTCTTTCAGATAAACAATATGGCTTTCTCTAGGATAACCGCCGATGTGTTAACAGCTATTGATGAATTAGCCTATCAAGCTTTAGATAACAACGGCAAGGCTCGAGCTGTGGCATTATATATCTCGAAGGTGTCTGACTGAGTTTGGCATGTTGGTCTTCTCCACAAGCTCAAGGTTACAGTGTCTCCAGCAGGATAGTTGACTTAATCCAATCGTTCTTAACAGACCGTGTAATAAAAGTTGTGTTGAACAGCCACTCTTCGAGATCATTGTACATTAATGCGGATGTCTTGGGACCTTGGACCTACGTTGTTTCCATTCTTCATCAACGACCTTCCCAATGTCCCACGTCAAACATATTTCGGTCCCAGGTTTCTTCAATTCCCACATTTTTTATTGTAATTTTCCCAAATATATAAATATATTAATACATATAACTGAAATTCCTTTAAATTTAAGTTCAAAGGCATTTAAGTTATTTAAAACGCGTTTTGGGGCTTTTTAGAAAAGAAATTGTGGCGATACTTATATTTAACTCAAATTAAATTTTAATATTTACTCATAATTTAACATTTTTAAAACTTTATTTTACATATAATAAAAAATGTAATTTTTATTCTACCTCTTTTGGGGAAAGTACTAGAGACTTTAATCAACTCTGGATTGGTTAAGCATCTTACCTTGCAGGGTCTTCTTTCAGACACGCAATGTGGTTTTCACTTCGCTAGGTCAACTGATGATGTGATAACTGTCATTGCTGAAAGAGGCTATCAAGCTTTAGATAAGAATAGTGAAGCTCGGGATGTTGCTTTGGACATCTGAGGCGTTTGACAGGGTTTGGCATGTTGGTATTCTTCAGAAGTTGAAAGGTTATGGTATTTGTCCACAAACACCATAGCGTTGATAATTTTCAAAATCAAATCAATATTATTTGGAAAATAAGAAAAATTCGTAGTTTAAACATTTAAGAAAATAAAAATAATTACCCTTAATATCATATGCATAAAAACATTATTAAATTATATTTTTATCTTCTCCGTATAAAGTCAATATCCCCCCAAAAATTAATTGCTAAAAGAAAAAAATAATCAAGTTTTGATATAGTTAAACTTTTAAGGCGATGGATATCTTGTTAAAATGTAATAAAAATAAAATGGTAATTTTAGTTTTCGCTGTTTTGATTACGTTTAACACGTATTATTTGTAAAATATGTGTCCAATTCAAACAATTGAAAAAGGTGAAATTTTATTGGTGCATGAAAGTTGCAAACGATGACTTCCAGATGTGAAAGGGTTAAGCTAACATTAAAAAATGCTAATTAAAGCATGGATCAAGGGGAGGTTAAATTAAGGAAAGAACAATTAAAAAATATTAACAAGAACAATGAAATGAAAATTAGAGAGGGTGTCAGAATGACTTGAAACCGAGTTTACATCGCTAAAAGTACGCTTTTGCGTAACCTCAAAGGTTAAACATTTTTCGGATAGGAATATTTCAGCCAAAACGTGATTAAACTAAAAAAAACTAACTGTCTATATTTCTGAGATGAGGTATTATGTACATTACTTACATTATTCGGACTATTGTCCTCATCTTTGTCGCGACAAAGATGAGGACAATAGTCCGAGTAATGTAAAAAAACTAAAATATAATTTTTAGTCGCCACCCTTTATTTATTTATTATAAATATATTAATTTCGCAGTCTCTCTTAGTGTGGCAAAATTAATAGTATTTATGAAATCGGGACGGGTTATTTTGGGAATTGAAAAGTGGTGATATGACCGAAACAATATTAAGATTTAATGGTTGCGAGAACCCACTTAAAATGATTAATTGTGGTCTGTGAATAAAGCCGAAAACACACACACCTACAGGGACAAAATAATTGAAACACTTGTTAAATTCAAAGAAAATTTATTTAATATGGAGTTGGTCCTCCTTTAGCCTCACAGACAGCTTTAATACGTATAGGAATGGAATCATACAGCTTCCTGACTTCATCCAGAGGAATTTTCAGCCATTTTTCCATTAACACCTACTCTTTAAGACACGACGGTGGAGGATAGCGGCTCCTAACTTGTCGCTCCAAAAGACACCACACATGTTTAATAATATTGATATCTGGAGATTGGGGAGGCCACTCCATATGTTCTAGTTCACTTTCATGCTCTTCATACCAATTCTTAACCACACAAGCAGTATGTATTGGAGCATTATCGTCTTGGAAGATGCAGTCACCATCAAGGGATAAAGTCTGGGCCATTGGGTGAACATGATCACCCAAAATGTTCAGGTAATCTTTGCTGTTGATTCTACCACGCAGTGCAACTATTGAACCGAGACATTTTCATCATATAGCGGCCCAAACTATCACTGATCCACCACCATGCTTCACTGTTGGAAGAAAGCAGTCAGGGTTGTAAGCTTCTTTGGGCTGCCTCCACACATAAACTTGCCCTGAATTTGGGAAAAGTGAAAAACTGGACTCGTCTGAGAATATGACTTGCTTCCATTGGTCTGCAGGCCAAGAAATGTGATCTCTTGTACCTCTTCAACCACTTCTGAATGTTGCGAGTGGAGAGAAGAGGTTTCCTTACGGTGGCTCTTCCATGATATCCAGCCTTATGGAGCTCACGACGAACAGTTTTAGTAGAAACTGGACTATTCAGATGATTATTCAATTCAGCAGTCACTTTGGCTGCAGTAGTCCGATGATTTTTCGCCACATTGCGTTTCAATGCACGTCGGTTCCTGTCAGTAAGTTTGCAAGTCCGGCCCGAATTGCTATGGTTGCTAGAGGTTTTACCCTGTTTCTTGAATTGCGTCATAGTTCTTCATAGTTCTTGATATGGTAGCTCTTGAAAAACCAAACAGTTTAGCAACCTTAGTGATCGAGGCTCCTGCCATGCGTGCTCCAACAATTTGCCCATTTTCGAACTCAGAGAGGTCACGCATTTAGCTTAAATTTTACTAAATTCTAAAAATAAATAAGCCAAAGACAGTAAATTTGATAAATAAATGTATTTACAATAGATATAACCTGCAATTACGAAGTTTTAGTTAAAGTTCTTAATATAATAGGTTTTTGAAATATAGGAGTGGAATTTGCACCTGTTCCAATTATTTTGTCTAACCCCTGTATTTTGTAAATACTCTCACATTAAAAGGCCGCCGGAAATCACCTAAATTTTTTAAAGCTTTGACGTTCTTTTTATTAACTCTTCTGTCTGTCCGTCAAGAAGTAAAAATTTCTTTATTCATACTCTAGCGTTGGTCAGTATTTCCGATGTGCGAATTCGCACCGTTTGATTTCCACGGTTTAAAATGATTGATGCTACGATCTTAAATGGATATGGTAGGCAAAGGAATAACTTCCATACAAATATCAAAAATCGTCCCACAATCACGCATCTGTTCATATATGTTGCGGTGAGTTAGTTAGAAATATTAAAAAAAGAAAGCTTTTATTGTAATTTTTGAAAACTAATATTGAAATAGTAGGACAAATATAAAGAGTTTTTTTCATGAACCTGCAAATGACGCTGTAAAATAGTTGAGAGGAACTGCCAAATGTAAGCTTAAAACAAACTAAACTTTTATTAAACAATAATGAGAAAATGAATCTCACAAAAATAAACGTAAACTGTTCAAAGAAATAATCAGCAGCATGTGCTTTTGAAAAAGTTGCAAAAATATTCCTTTGGGTGCCAAAGGTTCTTTCATGGAGGCAGAAAGTTTTTCAAGTCCTTTTGAGATCGTTGCAAGAAAAGAAAAGAAAAAAAACTCACTTGAAGGAAAAAAAGCAAGAGGAAAATTGGGAAGTAAACCAAGTCGAAGTTGTCGAAATAGTTCTTCTAAACTAGCAGAGATTCTCCTGCTGCGGTAATTAATTAATGTGGCATACTTCCTTCTTCCGTTGAAGATTTTCGACTTCCGGGACAGCCATATTCTTCCACCACATCTGATATCACGCTTTCCTTCCACCTACACAATTTTGCGCAGATGTTCTTCATTTCTACAGTGTCTATTATTTTTGCCAAGCTATTTTCCTAATTTTATTAGATACTGTACTGGCGAACATACGGGGCTATTCCTAGCAAACCCGGTTGCTATTCAGGACACGACTACTACTACGCAGAGAGATGTGCAAAACATAACAATGACGTCGCCGATAGGATCATTAAATTCACTGGACGATCCAGAACACATAGAAATATGGATAAGAACTTTTGCTGCATTTGCAAGAATGAAAAAAAATAAGAGACACAAAGAGGAAAGAACGAGATAACAGATTTATTTCTTGCTACCGCTGGGTGCGAAGCTGTGAAGTAAATTTCGACAATGTGTTAGTATCAGAAGAAATGACACTTGAAAAAATTATTAAAATTATAAAAAGGACATAAGACCAAAGAAAAGATTGGTCATTGCTGAAAGAACCAAGTTTTTAGCGACAAGACAAGCATCCAATGTGTCCATTATACAATACTTACATAGATTGAAAGAACGAGCCAACCATTTTAAATAT
Organism: Acanthosepion esculentum; assembly: GCA_964036315.1. Classification (NCBI taxonomy): domain Eukaryota; kingdom Metazoa; phylum Mollusca; class Cephalopoda; order Sepiida; family Sepiidae; genus Acanthosepion; species Acanthosepion esculentum. The sequence goes on from OZ038485.1 coordinate 74,704,185, forward strand.
GAAAAATTGGGAGCTCGGGAAATGACTATAGAAGATGAATTAATCCTTCTCGGAATAACAGAAGGCTTGCAAGACCAAAACCACAAACGAAAAATACTAGAATGTGTGCAGACTCGTAGCATGTTTGGGAGCTAACGTCGAGTTTTTAAAACAATTAGAGTTGATTAGAGAATTTAATCAACCAAAAGAAGAATTCGAGACGTACAAACCCATAATTAAATGGAGATATTGTGGAAAAAATCATGAGAGAGACAAGTACAAATGTCCAGCACTAGGAAAAATATGCTCAAATTGCAAAAAAATATATCATTTTCAGAACGTATGCAAATACGTAAAGAAAATAGAATGAATACAAACGGTACAAACCCGCTCCGAAGAAGAAACTGAAATATTTACAATGAATATACAAAAAAAGAAGCAGAGAAAAAATAAGGATAAATGGCGAAATATTTAACATGCAAGTTAAGGCAGTGAAGTCACGTTGACATCAAAAATGTCTGGATAAAATTAGGACGGCCTAAATTTTTAAAAAGCAGCATGCAATTTGATGGAACGACTATAAAAATAATGGGTACATTTCAAGGCAATTTTGAAACCGACGAGCGTTTTGAAATAATTCCCATTAGAGCGAAAAAGCGAAAAAGATCACGGATTACTAGGAATTGATGTATTAACAGTAGATACAGCGAGACTCATCATTTCCATGGAAGCAGAAGAAAATGAAATAGGATTATTGAAAGGCTATAAAGCAAGCATTCGACTAAAAGAAAATTATCACCCAAAATATATAGAGTCACGAAAAGTTCCAATTCATATCCTACTTTTGGTAGTAGCCAAATTAAGCAAAATGATACAACAAGGCATACTAGAAAGAGTAACTCAAGGTAGTAGCAATTGAGCATCACCGACAGTAGCGATAAAGAAAACTGACGGAGATTTAAGGATATGTGGTGATTACAAGATAGGGGTAAATCACCAGATATGTTCAGACTCTTCCTTTGCCAAATATTGAAACTGCGGGCCATGAGTTAGCAAAAATGGAACACTTTGCAAAAATTGATCTCAAGGCAGCATACAACCAAACGAGAAATTAAAGGAAATCCCCACGATAAACACCCCTATAGGCTTACTAAGATGGGGTAAAGACTTTGAGCCATATTTTTCAAAAAGCAATTGAAGGAGTCTTATTATGAAAAATAAAAAATATAATAATATACCAGGACGATAGATGTGTAGGGGCAAGAACTAAAGAAGAATTGAAATATAAAACAGAGCAAATGTTAGTGAGATTAAAAAAGGCAGGCATGACTGTAAACAATGACAAGTGTAATTTTGGCTGTAAGAAGATAACATATTTGGGATATCAAATATCAAAAGAAGACAATATCAGCAAACGATAGACTAACAAAGAAAATAACAGGAATGGCTGCACCAATAAATAAAAAAGAATTAGAATCCTTTTGGGGGCTAATAAATTTTTATAGTAAATACATACCAAGATACAGTGACATAATAGAGCCATTTGCAAAATTACGCTAAAAAACAATGAATCTAACTTAACGCAAAAGCAAACAATCGTTTTTGAAAAACTAAAGAAAATACTGAGAAACAAACCAAAAATAAAAGTTTTTGATCCACAAAAAGAAGTAACGTTAACCAAAGACGCGAGAGAAAAGGCGATTGCAGCTATTCTATCACAAAAAGAACACTCAATCATGTACATATCAAGAAGGTTAACGTGAGCAGAAACTAACGACTCGAATATTGAAAAAGAAGCACTAGCGATTGTGTTGTAGAATTAGATTTCTACACTCTCTTCGACATTCATTTCTACATTCTCTACCTGTTAAAAGAGGATCACAGCTAAGTATTCTCAGTTTGTGCTGAACCCATTAAAATCGGCTCCAGAGTTCAGTACGAAACAATGGTTGGTCCATAAATAATAATGTCATGTTTCTACCTACGTTCGTATGGTTGACCTCGAGTTTACCCGTTCATAGTTCGACGTGCCAAAAATTGATAAACATTCTTTCGAGCCTTCCACGTGATCAAGAAAATTCATAAATATGAAACTTTGACGCGACTTAATCAACTCGTCACACGAATCCATGAAACCCAACTTCCTCGCTAAAAGTTAATTTTTATTAACATCAACCCGGCTTGTGGAATTCAATTTCTTTTAAAAAACAACTCATCTAGTGACCAATTCAACCAAGACGAGATTAAGAAACCAACTGACTCAATATCTTAACATAACATAAATGAAATTGTAACTATATCAGTCGAAGCGAGATAACCCTACATTAAGTCATCCAATTTATTTCATTCAATTTCACTGTCAACATTGTTTAATTTCTTACCAGAGCATAAGTTACAAAAGTGGAACAGAGCAGGAAATGGAAGAAAATGAGAATGAAAAGACAGACGAGTATGAAGAAGAAAATGAAGATAGACTGAGATCAACATTAAAGAGAAAGCAAGAAAGACAAGAGGAAGAACAATACAATACGAAAATAATCAGAAATAGTAAAAGAAAAACAAGGCGATACGACCGCTCCGATTCAGGGAGATGTAGTATCGTATGCAAATAAGAAAGACCAGTATAAATAGAGAACAACTGGCGAACATAGGGGGCTATTCTTAGTAAACCCGGTTGCTATTCAGGACACGGAGAACTGTACTACGACTACTACTACACAGAGAGATATGCAAAACATAACAGATATGTTGTGTTTATTTATTTTATTTTCCTTTTCCTTTGTCTTATTTTATTTGAAACGCAAAGTCGCCATTTTCAATTGTTGGGGAGGATCTGGTCACTATGGCATGTCAGATCCCCTCCCCACAAAGTGATTTCGTCTTGCTTGCTTGGCCTTCCTTCCCCTAAACCTAACCAACCACAGCGCCATTGGTCATTGAAATGGAGACGTATTTTGTTAAAGTCAGCCACAAACTTTTCACTAAATGACCATTGATTCAAGTTTAGCAAGATTTAACACGAGATTCCAATTGGAAGCACTAAGAATCACTTTTTCCCCGATGCTGTCTTGACGTATTTTATTTTGTTTTTATTTATTTATTCATATATTTTTTATTTATTTTAATTTTAATTTTCAGACCAGTTTGGTTAATTTGTAAATTATAAAAAAATAGTTTTGTCATATAAGCGTATGAAATCTGGCTTACTCAAGTTTTTGGTAACCAGTGCGAGTAAAATAATAGCTCGATAATCACACATTGTTTTAATAGGGGGCAATGGAACTTAAAGTTAAAACTTTAAAATAATAATAATAATTTTATTCTAATAGATGTTAGATGTTCTATTCCCTCACCTTAACGTAACGTTAAGGTGAGAGAATTCCACAGTCGAAATGTCAGAGACTAAACCGACTACCCCAGTCCAAGTTCTTCCGAGTGAGCGGCTTGTTAGCAAACCAGTAGGACGAAAAACACAACCTAACAAAGAGAGGAGGCACTCTCTGAGTCAACGGCCAGCTAACTAGAGGTGGTGTCAAGACATATCATGGCTAACAACACAGATAATATGAAACCTAACGGCATAAAGGGGTTAAGTCTATGAGAATTAACTTCTCGCCCGGTAAGGACAGACTGCATAAACATCGTAAAGGGGATAAAATTCCTCGGAACCTATCCCTCGCCCGGAAAGGAACGACATGAGCGACAGGTGTTACCGAATCGTTATCTTGCGACTGCTCGCATCAAACATAAAATAACTCTCGGGACATGGAACGTTTGGACATTGAACAACTGCGGCCAGTTAAATAATGTGAAACAAGAGATGGGCAGGTTTAAAATCAACATCCTATGTGTATGTGAAATCAGATGGCCAATCAACGGAGATTTTGTCAGTGACAAGCACAGGATTATTTATGCTGGCGGAGAGAAAAATGACAAAAGTAAGATTAATACTAGATAAAACACTTAAGAAATGCGTTCTGGGGTATTCCCAAATATCCGAAAGAACTCTGGTAGTCAAGTTGAAAGGAAAGCCTTTCAGCATAGCTATATGTACGCACCGACAGCACAAAGTAAGGAAGAGGAAATCGAATCTTTCTACTCTATGCTAGACAATGCCAAGGCTCTTTGCAAATCAAGGCATCATTATCATGGGAGACCTAAAAGCCAAAGTAGGCAGGGAGAGGGCAGGGAATATAGCACGAAGATTCGGACAAGGAACCGCAACGAACGTGGAGAAAAACGGATCCAATGGTGTACAGCCAATGACCGGCCAACACATGGTTCCAAGAACATCCGAGACGATTATGGACATGGAGAAGCCCAGGAGAAGAAACTAAAAACCAAATCAACAAAAGATTCGGGAATGCAATCATTCACTGCAAAACTGTCCGAGGTGCCGACTGCGGAAGCGATCATCGCCCTATTATATTTAAACTAAGAGTGAAATTGCGGAAACGCCTAACACAGCACCCAAATTGCAATAAAACAAACTCCTGAACGACCAGAACCGGAAAGAAAAATATATGGACAATGTGAATACGAGGGACACAATGGAAACTCGAAATCGGACACACTAATAAACGTTTTAGTGACATCAGCAAATATATCATCCCAAAGGAAAATGGACGAAGAAGAAAAAACGAATGGATGACTGATGAGATTCTCAACATGATGCAAAGGAGAGAGAAAACACTGCCAAGATACGGAACGAAATACAGAAAATTACACAATGAAATAAGGACCAAATGAAATAAGGACCAAATGAAATAAGGACCAAATGCAGGCAAACTGAAGAAGAATGGCTAAACAAAAAATGTACAGAAATAGAGAGGTTGAGTACCACAAACAAAGGAGATATGCACAAACAAATAAGGCAACTAATAGGACAGAATACCTGCTCGTCAACAGGCTGCTTAAAATCAATGGATGGAACGCTCATATTAGAGAATGAAAAACTTCTTCAACGCTGAAGCGAGTTCTCTTTCGTCGTGGAAGACTACAACGAAAGAGAACAACCAGTAATACACTACAATATACTACCGACGGACCTGAAATGTTGAAAAACGAAATAAAAGCTGCAGCGGCCAGATTGAACAGAAACAAGGCGGCAGGGCCAAACGGAATTGTAACGGAATTGCTGACAGCATTAGATGACTTTGGCACAGACAAGATTGCAGAAATAATAAATGAAATCTACAACACGGGGGATATACCGGAAGATCTCAGCAGATTTATCTTCAAAGCAATGCGTAAGAAACCAGACGCAAACGAATGTGAACTCCACGGAACTATCAGCCTAATGAGCCACGTAGCAAAACTCATCATCCGTATTCTGATAAACAGAGTGCGCAGCAGAATCAGGCCATAGGAAAAGAACAGTGCGGGTTTGTTAAATACACCGGACCAAGGAACGCGATATTCATGCTCAGAATGTTCCATTCTGAGCATAAATATTCCGTTCCTCGGTCCGGTGTATTTAACGAACCCGCACTGTTCTTTCTTTTCAGAAAGAACAACACAAATACCTAATATAAATACCTTTCAGAAAGAGCAATACAAATACCTAATATAAATACCTTTCAGAAAGAACAACACAAATACCTAATATAAATACCTTTCAGAAAGAGCCATACAAATACCTAATATAAATACCTTTCAGAAAGAGCAATACAAATACCTAATATAAATACCTTTCAGAAAGAGCAATACAAATACCTAATATAAATACCTTTCAGAAAGATCAATACAAATGCAGAAGGACGGGTACCTATGTTTCATAGACTACTCAAAGGCCGTGGACAAAGTACGCCACGAGGATCTGTTGGAACTGCTTAGCAACCTTGATATATTTGGGAAAGATATTAGAATAATCAAGAATCTATATTGGCAGAAAACGAGTTCAGTGAATATACAAAAATAGAAAGGGGCATAAGGTAAGAATGTGTCTTCTCACCGGACCTATTCAACTTATACAGCGAAACAATTCTGAGAAATTGGAAATCGATTCAGCATTGGCGACCACAATCTTAACATAAGATATGCAGATGACACACTACTGATAGCAGACACGGAAAAGAAATTATAAAACTTCCTATAGAAGGTAGCGAAGGAGAGCTAGAAGAAGGGACTAAGCATGAGCTACAAGAAGACAGAATGCATGGTCATCAGTAAAAGGATGAGCCCGAAATGCGATTTGCAGGTCGGAACACTAAAATCAAGCAGGTGCGGAAGTTTAAATAGCTGGGAAGTATTTTGACAGAGGACCGTAAGTGCGACACAGATCTGTAGACGTATTGGGATGGCCAAGGAAGCATTCCAAAAGCTGGGCAGAGTATTGCGAGACAGGAGGATTTCTTTAGTAACAAAGAAAATAGTACTGAGCTGTTACGTTATCTGTTCTCCTTTAAGGCAGCGAATGTTGGACGGTCTCCTCAACGATGAAGAAGAGAATCAAGGCGACGGATATATGGTTCTACAGAAGGATGCTGAGGATATCATGAGCAACGATGAGGTCTTGGAGAGGATGCAAACAAAGAGGAGGCTTATACTTAACATCAGGAAGAGGCAGCTGAAGTTTCTGGGACATGTAATGAGAAAGGAGAGCCTGGAGAAGCTGAAACTCACAGATCGAACAGAGAGAAAGAGAGACAAGGGAAAGCAATGCATGGCATACCTGGTGGACTTAAGCAAGTGGATGACAGAAAGTGGTCTGTGGGGAGGTGGCAGAGGGACGAAACTTATTGAGAGCTACAAGGGATAGGGGAATGTGGAGAACCATGATCGCCTACGTACTGAAAGGACACGGTGCATAAAAAGAAAGATTTACTCGTCTACCTCGGGGTTAGATGTTTCAATCACAGTTGATTCAGTTTATATTTCTCTTTTCTAGTGGTCACTACAGACGAAAATCAAACAAACAAAAAGTAAAATTGGCTTTTCATCATCATCATCATTATTATTATTATCAATTAGCTGTCTTCTGTTTGCTTGATAATAAAAGGCAGGTCGTTGTAGTGATCAGCAAGAACAGAGTTGTGAGTTTTGTTAAATGTAGTCTGGTACGAAATTTTAAAATTATTTCTACAGAGACGTAAAGAGAGATAATTATGTTTTCATATTAGATTCTGAAAATAGGTTTTAAGATTTGAGAATGGAATACTTTGAAATTAATTTTTCAGGTGTCAAAAGACTTAATGTAATTTTGCGAAACTGATTTCTCTTTACAGACTTTTAAGGACAGTAAAAACAGAATTTTTGTTATTTAGGTATCTTTCATTTTGACTGTCATCACTACGTCTTCTCCATTCCACTATTTTTATATAGTAGAATGGAGAAGACGTAGTAATTTGAGGATTCAACCTTAAACTTAATCCCAAATACCTTTTAATTATCAAATTGAAGCAATTCAGGGAAGTTATAAAAAGAATTTCTTGTAATTTTATTTCCGCAATCTACACAATGTGAGTTTTTTTTCTCTGGTAAATAAACAGTTGGACGATTTAATTTGGAGACTTTTGGAAAAGTCTGATATGTAATGCACAACTCTTATTTTTTAATATTTCTGATTGTCTAAGGTGAGTGTTCGTTTTTACTTAGTATACAGAATGATACGCAGATACATATTTGCTTCATTATAAGCATGTTTATTTTGATTTGGCTGTTATAGTTTACTTAAATCAATTTAAATAGACGAAATCTGATTAACTTGAATATGAATTTGCACACCATTTGCATTTATTATTTATTATTCGTACGAATGAAAACTAAAACGGGAATTTTGATTCTTTGCAACTGTGTAGAGAAATTTATAGGAAAACATTGCTTTTGTTTAAAATTTCTTGTTCATCGATTGCTAACAATATTCTCAATTTAAGTTGTTGAAGAGTCTTCAAAATTGTATGGTCGTGTGCGTGTGCGTGTGTGTGTGCGCGTGCGTGTGTGCGTGTGTGCGTGTGTGTGTGTGCTATAAAACACAAAAATCCTTTTCATGATTTTTTGGGGCGTGCGGCGTATTCTTTATCCGTATCGGCCACTCGATTTCGACTTGGAACGTACAATTTAGCATTGGGGAGTCCTTTAACCACACATGCGTTCAAAGCGCTCCGGCGTACATTGAGACTAGCTGCCTCATACCTTAAGAAAAAAGAAAAGAAAAAGAAGCTATCAAAAGAAACAATTCAACCGTAAAGTTTATCAACAAAATCCTTTGATAGCATTATTCTTTTGCTATTCATTCAGTTATGATGTCATTATTTGTGATATTTTTCATGAAGCAATTACCAACAGACCATTTATGAATCCATCAAATTATCAAATATACAAAGTTACTTTAAACAAAATTATTAAATTAAAGTCACTAACATTCTTTGACATGTATTGAAATATTTATTTCCCATTTAGACTTCTACATAGGTATTTCCACTTCTGCATTAACATAGCTAAATCGCTAATGGCTCGATTTCTCTCGCAAACATCCCCCCATATATATATATATATATATATATATATATATATATATATATATATATATATATATATATATATATATATAACCACCACCTTTTTCGTTCACGTAGGATTATTTTGATTCTGTATATTTTAGGACACTATAAATACTGCATAGTAATAATCAGCATGATTGGCGCTTACTACCCCTGAACGCCTCGACAGAAGGGGTGGCAATTCTAATTGGCTCTCCAGACTGCTTCGTGAACCTCGATATCTTGTCAACATTTGCTTTTTTCTATCTATATTACAAATTAAACTAACTTATTAAATGATGGAAAATTTTTCGGATTTTGACGTCTTTATTTTATTTTTTTATTTTGTTTTTTCGACCAAATCTGTGAATTTTCTTTTACAGCGAGTTTAATGCGACATTAGTCTTTTGTACGCCGCAAGCCGTCTGCCTTGGACACTTCATTCATCTTTTGAATTAGGATTCATTAAAGAAACGATTTGGAATCTTAAATACGAAAAATAATACAATAAATCTGATATTTTCTTTTTATGATAACCTTTTTTAAAGAAACGCCCTTTAATCATAAATAAGGTAAAATTGCATAAAAAAACAATGTTTTTTTTAAGAAAAAATATATCAATTTTATTGAATTATTTTCCTTATTTTCTTTAAGAGATTGCCGATTCCTAAGGTTTAAAATTATTTTTTAAATGAAAAATCTTTCTTGAAGCTTTTATTTTAGTTTTAATTTCAAACTAATGGGTTAAATTTAATATTTCCAATAAGCAAAATACTTTTATGTATTTCAAAATGAATTTAAATTGACTGGAAGGAGTTTTCGTTTTGAAATTGCTAAATATCGCTGAGTTTAACACCATCTTTACGCATCTTTCATCACAATTTAATATAAAATCTTTCAAAAACAAATTATACTTTTATGAAACTTTATTTGAGGAATATTAGCTGATTTAAAGTTTTTTCCCTAATTGTTCACTAGAGGTCGCTCTCCCTACACTATAAATACTGGTCAATTTATTGCCTCGTTCTCTTTTCTACTTTGCCGTCCTTGACCCCGATATAGATCGTATAGGGTCAGAATTGGATACTAACAACCCGGACGTGAAACCATTTCGGGACTGTCGATAAGGCAGGTTTGATCTTGTCGATAAATACCGAAATGAACACCCTCGGAAGGTAGTGTGGACTTGGACTAATAGTGGCTGCTCGGGTACTCAGTTGCTTTCTAGCTACCTGGACCGAGTCTTAGCCAGGTGAGTCGATGTAGGGCTCTTAGAGCGTCCAAGTTTCCATTATATAGTTTATTCGGATCATAGGCTAGTCCGGGTCCGGGTAAACTTAGATAAGCCTAAGGTTATGATGGCTGGCTACTGGAAATTAAACTCATCATTATTTGGTGAGCGAGATTTCCGGGACCAGCTGCTACTAATGATACAAAGGGAGCTGACGGGGGCTGTGGGGGGAAATGCCTGGTGGGATAATCTTAAATCCAAAATTAGAACGTTTGCTGCTGATTATAGTCGTTGGCTCAATCTAGATAGATTAGCGGCGCAAACGACTTGTGAGCAAAAAGTTGATCGGGCGGTTAAATCGCGTGATAGTGGGGACGTAGCCTTAGCTAAGGCAGAGTTGGCCTCCTCAAGAAGGATCAAGCTCTGGTAGTTAGGGTAGGGTTAAAAAGAATGTCTCCTGAGGCAACGAATATGGCCGCTGAATTGCACGCAGAGGAGGTGCGGAATGCAACTCGGCGACATATCGCATGCGTTACATTGCCGGATAAGCGGACCGTGACCACAAACGAGGGCATATGTGAGGCTTTTCGTGAGTACTTTCAGGAACTTTTCACCAGGGAGCCCGGTCTGAGCCCTGCTCAATTCGACGCCTATTTAGCTGACTTCCCCTGCCTTGAGGCAGCTGAAGCAGCTAGGTGCGAGGATCCCATTACAGAGTCGGAAATCTGGGATGCGCTGAAACAGGTTGGCCTGGACAAATCTCCGGGATTAGATGGTCTTCCGTACGAAGTGTACTTGAGGCAGTCGCCCGTTTTTGTTCACTTGCTGGCACTGATTTTCGGCAACTGGTTGAAGCAGGGGTCTATACCCCAACGCTTCACCAGGGGCGTAATCAAGTTGTTACGTAAGGACAAAAACGGTGGGAATGGGTTAGATAACTTTCTCCCTTTAACTATGCTAAACACAAAGTTAAAGATTTTGGCTAAGGTCTTAGCGAACCGTTGGCAGGTTGTCCTCTCTAGTCTGATTGGCTCGGAACAGACTTGTGCTGTGAAGGGCAGGACTATTCAGGACAACCTTCATATGGTGCGCTTGATCATCGAGCAAGTCGACAGTGAAGCCGCGCTGATCAATTTAGATCAGTCCAAGGCATTCGATAGGGTTGACCATCGGTTTTTGGAGGCTGTTCTTTCGGCGGCTGGTTTCGGGCCGTACTTTCGCACCTGGATCCGACTTCTGTATGCGACCCTCGGTGCGCTGGTGGAAGTGAATGGAGTACGATCGGAACCTTTCGTATTGTCTCGCTCCATTCGTCAAGGTTGTCCGCTTTCGCCTTTGCTGTACGTTCTTGCGTTGGAACCTTTCCTTCGCAAGTTAAAGATGAATCCGGTCCTACGCGGAATTTCCCTACCTGGCGCTACCAACGCGCTGATGACGTTTCGGTTCTTGTGTCGAGCAGGGCCGAGATTAACGAAGTCATCAAATCAGTGGTTATGAAATGATGACAGGGGCCAAGATCAACCGTGATAAGTCTGTTGGCTTGCGGTTGGGTGCGTGGAACGGAGTTTCTCTTCCCGGGCCTTCTTTCTTCTGGACGGATGGGCCGGTCAAGATTCTCGGCGTCTGGTTCGGTCCTGATCTCCAGTTGGATATGAATTGGTCGGATGTGCAAGGGAAGGCCGAGATCGCAATTAATACTCCTTTACCGACTCTCTGTGCTTCCACTTCCGTCTGACACTTTACTGGCGTTAGTGCAGCTCTTGTTCTTCTTCTTGTGGAGAGGCAAGGCTGCCAGAGTCTCTCGGGAGATCTGTTGCCTTCATCCATCTGAAGGCGGTCTAGGTATGCCTAGCATTGATTCGTCAATATATCCTTCGCATCGGATTCCTGGATCGAATGTGTCGCGAACCGGATGAGGTGGGCGCCTTCTGGAAGGAAGACGTCTGTAAGAGTTTCCCATCCCTGAGAAGTGTGCACTCGGCCGAGGGGGAGGCTCACCGTTTACCCAAAGTCGAGTGCTACTTCTATCGTGAATGCCGTCGTGCCCTGAAACTCCTCTTACAGGCGTTGGATGGCCTCTCCAACGTCCAGACGTTGTCTCGTAAGGCATCAGGTGTTAGTCAGGGGGCCGTTCGTGATGAGTTGATTGACGAGCTCGATCTTACGAAGCAGGAGGCTCGCTCGATATGGCCTTGGGCGCCCGGGTTGAAATGTCTCAATAACAATGAGGCATCACTCACCTGGCTGGTGATGCCTGGGACCCTCTGGGTCGTCAAAAGACTTTGCTTAGCGGGCTTGGAGAAATATCCAAACTGCCGCCGCTGTAGTGGGGAAGTCGAGACCATTGGTCACGCCTTTTCCCATTGCACGGTGCTAGCACCTCTGTGCAAGTATGTTGAAGGCCTCATGGTTCGCATGCTGTCTGGAAAGTTCTTTGTCCTTGACGCCGCTTCTCTTTGTAGCAATGTGGCTCCGCCGTTGACGAGGGCTGAACACTATGTGTTCTGATGCTTGCTAGGTGTTATGAGAGTCGTGATTTGGACGACACGTCAGAAGGGATTCTATGGAGGCGAGAAGTTTACCTCCTCCCAACTGATCTTGTACTTTGAGCATCAGCTTAAAGTCAAGATTAGGTTGGATAGGTGGCGACTCTCTTCATCTGAATTCGGCAAAAGGTGGGTGAATCTTGCGCGCTTGTGTCGTGTGAAAGGGGCTGACCTGGAGTGGCACTTTGATGCCGGTTAGGCATCAGAATATTGCTTTAGCTGGGTTGAACATGGGCAACCCATCCCAAAATTAGGTTAGCTTAGGTTTTGTTTTTGATTCTTTAGTTTCATTTTCCAGTAAACTTAGCTAGGGTATGTATGCTCATTGGCCCCCTTTATTTCTGTCCCTATTTTTCTTTAAGTTTATTTCCCCATCCCCTCCCACGTTAGGTGGTCAGTGACGTCAGTTCTCTGGTGGATGCAGGGCGTTTTTCGTTTCGTGTATAATTTTTCGTATCTGTTGTGTCTGAATGAGTGCATGTCTGTGTGAGTGATTGGGATGAATTAATGTTTTTATTTTTTTATAGTCCCGCATTAATTTCGTCTAGTTAACTGATGTTTCTGCCACATTTAGTGATTGTGGGGGTTTTATTACTAACACGATTTTGTTTAGTTTCTTGTAAATAGTTATTTGTTTCATATTTTAATTACTCATTGGGGTTACTTTTTAAAAAAAATTAAATTGTTATTTTATTCCCCTCCCCCACAGACGATAAATTGTACATATGGGGTCTAGTTAGTATTTTCATGGAGTCATTGAGGTATTATGTTGGGTGTGGTAAGAAAGGTAAGTAAGAATGTGTGTTGTTTTAGTGCAAGAAATATTGTTAGTATGACCGGGTCAGCGTTTGTGGCTAGCTAAGTTTAGAAGTTAAGACTGACCTCTTCCCCATTCCCCACTTCGGTCTTGTGCCACATTTTCTGTTAAAGTACAGAAATAAATAACCCTTTTCTACTTTGCATTGACCTTGTTAGACTTTTTTTTTTTGTCTATCTGAGAACTTTTGGAATCGCTAACTGCTGTTTTTCTGTTAAGTTTTGATTTATTTTTTACCGTTTTTTCTTAGCTTCCTTTTGACTGTTTTGTAAATCTTTGATTTTTTTCTTTTCAATTCCTTACGCTCCCCAATTTTATTTTTTCTTATTTTGCTATTAATCTTTTATTATTTAACATTTTGATTTTCTTTTACGTTTTATTTTTTATTTTTTAAATTTATTTTCTCACCGTCTCTTGGTCAGTAAGAAAACATCTGTTTTCAATTAAAAAGACCCCCCACCCGATAAGAACAATCCCGATAAATACCCGGCATTAGTCCCCGATAATCATGAGGCTGGTAATGCCAATGACGTAACAATAAGTATCGAAGCTGATAATGACAATTCCGAAAAAAGTACGGGGGCCGATAATGGCCAAAAGGAAAAAAAGTATAGAGGACAATCAGAGCCAAGAACTAGAACAAGCTTCAAAATCTAAGCAGACCAATAAGACCAGTGATGACACAGAGGCTGGGGAATTGCTCTGTTGTTGGAAGTCTCCCCGAAGTGTATAATCGATATTGGGGAGTTCTTGGTGCGTGCCGAGAGTTTTGTACACCTTGTCGTGAAAGGTGTGCTCTTGGAGGACCTCAAAGAACTGAAGAAAATCGAGAAACGAATGGTGTCGGTCTTCATCGTCGATAAGCGTACGCGCAAGATTTGTCGTTCGACGAAAGACACAGTGGTAAAAACACTGATGTCCCAGGAGTTCAAGCCACTAAGAATTGTGAAGGGCTCGGGATTTTTCATGTGGGACATATTGCTACCCACACCAGAAGATTGTCTGAAAATGACTAGGCGTGAAATCATCACACATGATATAATTCTCAGAACAGAATATGAAGGCAGGCGTAGGACTAGTAGCCATATACGAGGTCCCTCCACCAGGTTATCGGGGAACACCGGGGAGCGGCCTTCCTATCGCAATATGGCGAAATTATAGGTGCTTCCTGCGATAGCTTGACCGGGGGTGGAGTTTTGACATCATGTTGGATCAACAAGCCTTCCTCTCCATCCCCAACTGTCTGGATGTTGTGAGCCTGAAGCTGCCAGTCATCGTGACTGTCCGCAAGCCAGTGTGTTGGAAGTGTGGAAAGACTAGTCACCTTTCCTCTTCCTGTCCAGAAAAGAAGGCCTCTGGAGGTCAGGCCCCAGTCGACCAAAATCCCCCTCTGATCGCGTCTTTGAACACCGCCTCGGCTGTAATGGGCATGCCAGCCGCCGCAACCGGAGTGGAAAAACCCCCGGTTGGGTCAAATTCGAAGCCCTCATTCCCCGAAGAGCTTTCACCCACTGCAAGTGAAGTTGTGGAGAAGGGAGAGGGGGAATGGCTGGTTGCTGGCAAGGGCAGAGGGAAGCGCCGGACAGCGGGTCCTCAGTCCCCTGAAGCCCCTGGGACAAAAGACACGGACAGTCCCACTCCCATTGTCAACAGTAAGGGCGATGCCCCGGCCTCTGAATCCACTCTTCGAGAACAAAGAAATATGATCGATATTTTGAGAAGACCAAAAATATTAAAAGAAAAGCTAGACACCCAAAAAGCCCCTAAATCTAAAAAGGCCACTTCTGATACCCCTCTGCACCTCAGACCTCCCCTATGAAAAATGCTACTGCCTCCACATCATCACAAAAACAGTCCTCTCAACCATCACCTCCTTTCAAGTCCCCTACTATCCAAAAGGTCACTCCCTCCACTTCCTCCCATTCCTCAACCCCTCTCAGTAGAGACCCCAGCCCGTTCAGACAAAATTTTACACCACGTCCCTCTCCCGGTCCTTCGCCCCTTAAACCACCCCTTAATACCCCTGAAATGCCCCCTCCCATCAACAAGAGACAAAGAAGTCCGAATCAGGAGTTAAACGACAAAAGAAAAAAGCTACCCAAACACATTTACAATAGTGATGAAGACATCTGCCGCATGTCCCCTACACAAGCCGAAAAATCAAGAGACTATGGAAATAGGATAAAGGACTTAAAGTACCTTCTTTCCATCAAGCAATATGCTGATAAAGACATCGAGAATCCCAAAAACTTCCCTAAGGCCCAACGCGTTTTAACAGTTATTCGAACTGGCACGGAGGCGCGTCGATGTTGGGCGATGCTTGAGGCAATAGCGTCATCTAAAATAACGCCTCCCAAAGCAATTGTCCAGAACGACAAATTGAAGAAGCTGAAACAATTTTGTGTTGGGCGGGTCCCTGTTTTCGTTCACCCCTCCCTCTATATATTTTATTTGTTTGAGTTTATTTGAAAAGAACCTTGTAAAAGAAAAAAGAACAAAAAAGAAAAAAGAACTGTTTATTTGTTTGATTTCGGCCAATATGACCGAGGACACTAACATAAATATTTCTCCGCCGGTGTCACCGGTGAAAAACGCCTGGGAAAATAATAGGCCGCTTAAAAAAATGCCGCTTATTATAGAAACAAAAGAGAGAACGTTGACCAGTCTTTTAAAGAGAATGAATTTTTAACAATTCCGGAAGCACTACATGCAGTTTCGACACGAACAATATCCCTGCTGACTTCCGCTATTAAAACTCGGAAGCTAATTGGCATCAGCAGGGAAACGATGGAAGACGCCCTAAAATCGTTAAATATATTTCTCCAAATGTGTTGGAAAGGAGGACTAATGCTCTCTGGGACATCTTATTGCCAACAGAACAGCAGGCAAAAGGATTGGCAAGGCAGCATCCTAAATACCAAAGAGTTACGACTGCAAACGGAATATATGGGCACCCGGAGAACAAAAATGACTATCCATGGAGTGCCCGTAGACATTTGTGAGGATAGGATGGGTGCTTTCTTCTCCAAAGATGGTGAAGTCGAGGAAGTAAACATCCTAAAAAGCAAGACTGGAATTGCCACAGGAGACATGAAGAACTTTACGAAGGACAGGAAGAACTTTAGTGATATCCCAAACGTTCTGGTCTGCCGTGAGAGGCGTATGCTAGTAGTAGTTGAGGGAATGAAGCCGTGTTGCTGGGCCTGTGGAGCGTCAGGACACATGGCCAAAGAGTGCCCCGGGAAGCGTGTACATTCTCCACCTCAGCCAGAAACGTCTTCAACAACAACAGCAGTGGTAACGGAGGAAACTTCATCAAGCAATGAATGGAAAGAAGTGAAAAAAATCGAAAGACAACAAATGGGCCGTCCCCATCAAAAAAGGAAGGAACTCAAAAGAAGCAGCATTTAGAGCAACAGGACAAGAGCAAGCAGACCCACAAGGAGGTGCGGCCTCAAAAAGAGGTACAGCCTCAAAAAGAGATGCAACCTCAAAAGAAGGGCAAACAGTCGCCCCAAAAGCAGCAGCCACAGCAACAACAACCTCAGCAACAACAACAACAGAGAGAGAAGCAACAGCAAGACACACCCATGGAGGTGGAACAAATGCCTCCACCCCGGGCGGCATCCCTAAAGAGGTCTAGAGAGGAAGATGAGGAAGAACCTTTGAAAAGGCACTCTGGCCGTGGTAGGGCGGGGAGAATCATGGACAAAACCAGGACGCTCTCCGTCCCTGCTTCGTCCAGAGAAGCCGAAGAACCCTTAAGAATCAGGAGTTTCTCTGCTTCTCCTACCCGTATTCCCTCCCCTTCCCCCTCCACTTCTTTCCTTAGCTCAGTGTCCACTCCCCCTCACTCATCCACTTCTTCCCATCCTCACCCATCAAGGGAGACGAAGAAAAAGAAAATGGTTTCAGGCCCTGAATGCATTTGTAAAGTAGACAGAGAAAAATATAAAAAGGGCCTTTCCAAACAGAGAAAGGCCCTGTTAGGCGTACTTTATAAAATGGACTCTGTGGACGGTAAAAGTATTGAAGACCCCCGAAATTTCCCTCTAGCAGCAGGGGTAATAACCTGCGTGAGAGACACGGGGGGCCATTTAAAAGTGTGGAACCACTTATTTGAAGCGAGGTCTGCCTTCCCCAATATTAGGATTTTTGAATTAGAGAACTCAAACTTGAAAAAACTAAGACCATTTTGTTCTGGGAGGGTCCCTGTGCTATTCCACCCTTTCGTATATAGAGCAATTAAAATAATATACCCCACGGATGTCGGCGGCATTGTTCCAGATGGTCGGATGACGATGGAGCTGGGAACGGGGAGCCTGGGACAATCCGCCGGGGTCCTTACCGCTGCAGATTTCCGCCCGCTTTTACTCTTCTCTTCATTAAATGATGTCAATCAAGTTAGCCAGTCTGAATGCGAATGGCTTGATTGATCGGGGTAAGGCGGCCCGCTTGCCCCGGGATCTCTTGTCTTTCGGCGTGGATGTCGCCGCGATCGAAGAGACTCACTTTGTTTGCAGTTCCGATGCGTGTGTGCTGTCTAACGACTTTGTCGCCTATTCAGCATATGGGGACCGGTTTGCCAGAGGAGTTTCTTTGCTGGTTAGACGTACTCTTGATGCAAAGGTTGACCTTGTGCATACCGATGCCGAGGTACGGTTGATCGTGGCCGATATTGCCGTGAAAAGTGGTTCGTTTCGAGTCGTTGCGGTTTATGCGCCCAATGACCGGGAGGAGCGGGTCTCGTTTTTTCGGCGGTTGGGGCCTTTCCTGGTGGATTCAACGCGCCTAGTCTTAGTGGGGGACTGGAATGCCGTCCTGGACGCCAAGTTAGACAGGAGGCGGGGGGCTAGCGGGTGTAGGGGCGAGCGTAGCCTGGTTGATCTGATCAACGATTTTGGTCTCGTTGATAGATATCAGGTCGATCACCTCGGGGGGAAAATGTGGACGTGGGCTCTTAAGAGGCCTCCTGACAAGGTGGTTAGCTACCTTGATAGGATGTTAATTAGAAGAGCCGACATAGATTTCTTAGATTGTCCCACGTTCCACTGGATAGGCTATACGGACCACAAACTCGTTTGTGCCCGTGTGGCGTTAAACTATAGAATGGCTGGTTACTGGAAGTTCAATCTGTCTTTTACAGGCGGAACTTCCAAGAGCAGCTAACTAGCTTAGTGCAGCGGGAACTAATGGGGGCGGTTATCGGGAATAAGTGGTGGGATCGACTTAAGTGTAGGATTAGGTCTTTCACCACGGATTTCAGCAAACGGCTCGCCCTAGATAGAGCTGAAAAGGTGAAGACACTTACGGCTAGTCTTTCCCGAGTGGTGACTGGGGGGATCCCCTAGAGATAGCATTAGCTAGGGAGGCCGTGGAGCGTTCGAATAGCGAGCGCTACATGGGCCAGGTAATTAGACATAGGTTAAGCAAGATGTCTTCCGAAGCTGTGAACATGGGCGCATATCTGCACAGGGAAGAGGTGGCGATCGTTACATTCGTGAAGTCGATACCCCGGAGGGACGTACTCTTCGGGCCACTGACGACATGTGCGAGGCGTTTCGGCGTCATTTCGAGAGCCGGTTTACCAAGGAGCCTGGTCTCCATGAGGAAGAGTTTCGCAGCTATTTGGCTGACTTTCCTCGGCTTTCGCCGACTGAAGCTGCTAGCTGCGAGGGAAGGATCACGGAAGGCGAAGTCCACGCGGCATTGAAGAAGGTCGGCAGAGGCAAGTCGCCCGGTCTGAATGGTTTGCCCTATGAATTGTACTTGAGGCTGTCGCACATCTTTGTCCCGATTTTGACTGTGGTGTTCAACAACTGGTTCCGGTCGGGGTCCATCCCCAACCGGATTTCCAGGCGTGTGATCATGCTGTTGAAAAAGGTCAAGGGTGTTGAGCGGGATTTATGCTAAACACAGAGTTAAAGATTTTGGCCAAGATCCTGCAGGAGCGTTTGCAGTCAGTTGCCGAGTCTCTGTTGGGTCCTGAGCAGACATGTTCTGTGAGAGCAACCTGTATCTCATCCGCACGATCATAGAGGGTGTAAACGACGACGATGAGGCCGCGCTGATCAATTTAGATCAGTCCAAGGCATTTGATAGGGTTAACCATCGCTACCTTGCGGCTGTCCTGCAGGCCTCCGGATTCGAACCCGACTTCTGCCGCTGGATTAGCCTCCTGTATCGCTCTCCCAGTGCTGTGGTACAGGTGAACGGGAAGCTGTCGGGCGCTTTCGCGGTGTCTAGGTCGGTCCGTCAGGGTTGTCCACTGTCGCCCCTGCTCTATACTTTGGCGTTGGAGCCTCTCCTTCGCCGGCTAAGGGACTGGGCGTGCAATCCGGCCCTACGCGGAATTGCCGTTCCTGGAGGGGCTCGAGCCAGGGTTTCTGCGTACGCCGATGACGTATCTGCTTTCGTGTCGTCCCGCAGCGACATTGAAGCGGTACTGAAGGCGCTTGATTGGTACGAAAAGGTGACAGGAGCCAAGATTAACCGCTACAACCGCCTGGAAGGGGGTCGATCTTCCGGGGCCCTTTGGTTGAACGGACGGTTCTGTCCGCATTCTTGGAGTGTGGTTTGGACCCGACCTCCAGCTGGAGAAAAATTGGTCTGAAGTACGAGCAAAGGTCGACGCTGCCGGTCAGACTTGGCGTCGACGGAGGTTGTCCGTGAAGGGCAGTGGGGAGGTGTGTGCTACATACATTTTCCCGATTGTCTTTTATCGATTGTCCGTACTTCCTCTCTGTGACGACCACAGGAAGCCGCTCAAGCGCTCGCTATCATCCATTTTATGGAGGGGACGCGGGAATCGGGTCGACAGACGAGTCTATGTACAACGTCCGTGTTATGGGGGTCTGGGAATGCCACACTTGGGGAGCCACTTACGTGCCTCTAGGTTAGCTTTCCTACGCCGCTCGTTGACAGGAGGAGATTCGATTATGGCGGGGATTGTTAGGGACGCGTTCCCTCGCCTTACTATCAATCCCCCCATCAATCGGATTTCCTTCGCGAGTGTCGGTCGGCCTTGTTGGCCGTTCCTCATTCCAGTGACCTTTCACGGCCTAGGAAGGTCTTCTATCGTCTTTTAGTGGATCGGGTTGCGAAGGATTCCTTACGTGATACGGTCTGCTTGTCGGAGTTTCGCTCTTACTGGTCTTGGGCGCCAGCGGCGGATTACCTCAGTAGCCCTGAGTTTTCGCTTACCTGGCGATTGGCTCGGAATCGGCTGCCTCTCAATGACAAGGCCTTCATATGGGGCTTGGTAGATTTGCCTGACTGTGAACGGTGTGGAACGTTTAGAAGAAACGGCTTCGCACGCCTTCTACCATTGCCCCCGGGTCCGCCCCTTATGGGACCATGTCGGCGAGCTGACGGCTCGTCTCACTCCCGAAAAGCTTGTGCCCATTGATCGCGCATACGCGTGTGACAATGTGTCGTCTCCGTATTCTGGGGTGAAACGAATGGTGTTTCTGACGCTGCTAGCCACGGCCCGAATGGTGATTTGGACGACGCAACAGGAGGAAGTCGACTTTATTTTTCTTTGTTTATTATTACGTGTTACTTTGTTCTGTGTTTTTCTTTTAAATATCCGTAAAGTTCTGTGTTTTATTTGTTAATTTTTTCTGTAATATATTTGTGTTTATTTTGTATATTCTGTCCATTTTTCTTCTTTCCTTGTTTATCGTTTTGTTTTAGGATTGACCGTTTTTTATCGCCAGCCATATTGTAAATTGTTACATTTATCATTTCGTATTTTATTTGTATAGCGCTTTCTTACTTTTCCTTGTGTAACACTTCGTTGTATTGTCTAATTTGTTGCTTTCTTGTCTGCCGTCTTTTTAATTTTTGTACATTTTTTTCTGTTTTGTGTTTTAATTTGTTGTTTCGCCTTTTGGCGAACCTTGTCCATTTGTTCTCATCTGTCGTACGTCCTTTTGTTTTGCGTTTTCTTTTGGTCTGTTTAAATTTGTTTCGCCTTTAGGCGAACCTTGTTTCTTGTTTGTCTATTTAATCTTTTGTACATCCTTCTGTTTTGTGTTTGTCGTCTTTTAAGTTTGTAGTCTCGCTTACGGGCGAACCTTGTTTATATAGTTTTAATTTTTTCTCGTCTGTCGTCTAATTCCTGTACGTCTTTTTGTTTTTTCTTTTGTTCGTTTGACTAATTAAATTTGTTGTTCCGCTGTTAAGCGAACCTTGTTTATTTAATTTAATTATTTGTCTGTTGTTTTTTGTTTTTTTAACCACTTTTACTATTCATCACCCCTCCACTTTCCTTGAAAATGGAAAAGAAAGAAAAGAAAATACCTTCTTTCTTAATTTCAAAAAAGAAACCCAAAATAGCTTCTTTCAAGAGATCTGTAAGGAAGCATCCCCCCAAAGACCCGCCTGATAAAGACAGTTTAGAGGAATCTTCTTCCTCTTGTGAGGACGCCATTACTGACAATGTAAATAGTATGGAGGCCAATAAAGGCCAAGAAGAATCTCCAAATTATATAGAAGCCAATAATGGCAAAGAAAAAACAAAACCTGGAAAATGTATGGAGGCCGATAACGGCCAAGAGAGAAAGAAAATAATAATGGCCAAAATTCTGACACGGACAAGGAGGCCAGTTCTGACAAAAAGAACAAAACTAATGATACCGCTAAGGCTGGGGATTCGCCCGGTTGTTGGAAGTCCCCTCCAAAATGTATTATCGATATAGCAGAGTTCTTGGAGCGTATAGAACTAAAGAAGATCGAGAAAAGAATAGTGTCAGTCTTCGTCGTCGACAAGCGTTCGCGCAATTTGTCGTTCGACGAAAGACACAGTGGTCTGAAGCTGCCGCTCATTGTTACCGGCCGCAAACCGGTTTGTTGGAAGTATGGAGAGATTGGTCACCTCTCCTCTTCCTGCCTAGAGAAGAAGGCCTCTAGAAGTCAGGCCCCAGTCGACCAAAATCCCCCTCTGACCGCCTCGTTAGATACCGCCAGGCCTGTAATGGGCATGCCAGCTTCCAGGACGGGAGTGGTGAAACCGCCGGTTGGGTCAACGTCTAAGCCTCCATTTCCCGAAGAGCTTTCGCCGGATGCTAGTGTAGTTGTGGAGAAGGGAGAGGGGAAATGGCAGGTTGCTGGCAGGGCCAGAGGGAAGCGCCAGACAGCGGGTCCTCAGTCCCTTGAAGCCCCCGGGACGGATGATACTGACAGTCCCACTCTGTCAACATTAAGGGCGATGCCCAGGCCTCTAAACTTACCCAAAGAGAATTACAGAAGTACGACCCATCCTTCGAAAAGATAGAGAAAATCAAGCAATTACAACAAACATTGGATAAACAAAAAACCTCAACTAAAAAGGCCATACCCTCCACCTCCTCTGTCCCGCATTGTCAACCCTCAACCTCTCTGTAGGGACGATAGTCATAAAAAGACCCCCTGTTAAAAAGGATACACCCTCCATATCTTCTGCCCAACATTCTCCAGTAAAATCTTCTGCCCATCCCTCAACTCCTCTCAGTAGAGACCTCATCCCTTGCAAGCAATCCTATACACCTCACTGCACTCCCAGCCCTTCCCCCATTAAAACTCCCGAAATTCCCCCTTCTCTCAACAAAAGACAAAGAAGTCCATCACAGGACGTAAAAAGGAAAAAGGTGCCCGAACACATATATAACTCAGGGGAAGACGTTTGCCGCATTTCCCCAGCACAAGCAGAAAAGGCCATGGATTATGGAAACAGGATCAAAGATTTAAAGTATCTCCTCTCTGTCAAGCAATATGCTGACAGAGACATCGAAGATCAAAAAACTTTCCACAAGCCGATCTGGTTTTGACCGTGATTAGAACTGGACTATGCTTGACGAAGCAATAGCCTCTTTTAAGATGTCCCCACCGATAGCTATCGTTCAACACGATAAATTAAAGAAGATGAAGCAATTTTGTGCTGGGAGGCTCCCTGTTTTTTTTTTCACCCCCCTATATAGAGCACTAAATTTGACTTTCCCGTGGGATATAGGCGGTCTCTCCCAAGACGGCACTATAAAGACTGAGATGTGCCACGGGTCGATGGGAGATGCTGTCGGTATCCTGACCCCGTCCATGTTTAATTCAGATAAACAACCCTAATCGGTTTGATAATGTCTCTCTGGTTAGCTAGTTTTAATGTCCGAGACCCGAAAGCAGAGTCTCGAAGGGTGAGGCTCTATTGTGACCTTCAGCGTCTTCGGGTGGATATATGTTGTGTGCAGGAGAGCCGTTTTTCTTCTCGCGATCATGAGAGCATTCTGTCTAGGGTTTTTTCCCTCTATTCAACATGTTTTGATGGACGCTCGAGGGGTGTCTCTGGGCTGGTGGGCAAGTCTTTGAAGGCTGTGTGTGCTCTTGTCTTCGCAGATCCGGCGGGTAGACTTTGCGTGCTGGATGTTACCATAAAGGATAAGGCTCTGCGTCTAATTGGGGTTTATGCGCCCAATAACCATTCTGAGCGGCCTGCATTGTTTCGGCAGATCAAACCGTTCTTGACGACATCTCAACCGGGATGTGAAACCATTTCGGGACTTTATCGACAGGTTTGATTTTGTCGATAAGTACCAGAATGAGCACCCTCGGGAGGTAGTTTGGCCTTGGACAAATAGTGGCAACTCAGCTCCTGGGACGCTTGCTAGCTACCTCGATCGAGTCTTAGTTAGGAGAGTCGATGTAGGGCTCTTAGAGTGTCCAAGTTTCCATTATTCGGATCATAGGCTTGTCCTGTTCCGGGTAAACTTAGATAAGCCTAAAATTAGGGTGGCTGGCTATTGGAAATTAAACTGTTCATTGTTTGGTGAGCGGAGTTTCCGGGACCAGCTGCTACTAATGATACAGAGGGAATTGACGGGGGCTGTGGTGGGAATGCCTGGTGGGATAAATTAAAATCCGAAATTAGAACGTTTGCTGCTGATTTTAGTCGTCGACTCAATATAGATAGATTAGCGGCACAAACGGCTTTAGAAGAAAAAGTTGATCAGGCAGTTAAATCCCGTGATAGTGGGGAAATAGCCTTAGCTAAGTCAGAGTTGTCCTCCTTGCTTATCAAGAAGGATCAAGCTTTGGTAGTTAGGGCTAGGTTAAATAGAATGTCTCCTGAGGCAACGAATATGGCCGCTGAATTGCGTGCAGAGGAGAATCGGAGCGCGTCTTGGCGACATATCGCATGAGTCACATTGCCGGATAAGCGGACCGTGACCACAAACGAGGGCATATGTGAGGCTTTTCGTGAGTACTTTCAGGAACTTTTTACCAGGGAGCCCGGTCTGAGCCCTGCTATTTAGCTGACTTTCCCTGCCTTGAGGCAGCTGAAGCAGCTAGGTGCGGGGATCATTACAGAGTCGGAAATCTGGGATGCGCTGAAACAGGTTGGCCTGGAATAATCTGCGGGATTAGATGGTCTTCCGTACGAAGTGTACTTGAGGCAGTCGCTCGTTTTTGTTCCCTTGATGGCAATGATTTTCGGCAACTGGATGAAGCAGGGTCTATACCGCAATGCTTCACCAGGGGCGTAATCGAGTTGTTACGTAAGGACAAAAACGGTGGGGATGGGTTAGATAACTTTCGCCCTTTAACTATGCTAAACACAGAGTTAAAGATTTTGGCTAAGGACTTAGCGAACCGTTTGCAGGTTGTCCTCTCTAGTCTGATTGGCTTCGAACAGACTTGTGCTGTGAAGGGCAGGACTATTCACGACAACCTTCATATGTTACGCTTGATAACAGAGCAAGTCGACAGTGAAGCCACGCTGATCAATTTAGATCAGTCCAAGGCCTTCGATAGGGTTGACCATCGCTTTCTCGAGGCTGTCCTTTCGGTGGCCGGTTTCGGGCCGTACTTTCGCACCTGGATCTGACTTCTGTATGCGACCCCCGGTGCGCTGGTGGAGGTGAACGGAGTACGATCGGAGCCTTTCGTATTGTCTCGCTCCATTCGTTAAGGTTGTCCGCTTTCGCCTTTGCTGTACGTTCTTGCGTTGGAATCTTTCCTTCGCAAGTTAAAGACGAATCCGGTCCTACGCGGAATTTCCCTACCTGGTGCTATCATCTCGCCCAGGTATTCCGCCTATGCTGACGAGGTTTCGGTTCTTGTGTCGAGCAGGGCCGAGATTGACGAAGTCAGCAAAGAAATCAGTGGTTACAGGGGCCAAGATCAACCGCGATAACGCTTGCGGTTCGGTGCGTGGAAGGGTGTTTCTCTTCCTGGGCCTTTCCTCTGGATAGATGGGCAGGTCAAGATTCTCGGCGTCTGGTTCGCTCCTGATCCCCAGTTGGAAATGAATTGTTCGGAGGTGCAAGAGAAGGCCGAGATCGCAATTAATTTGTGGTCTCGGAGGAATCTTTCCTCAAAGGGGAGGGCGGAAGTATGTGTTTAACACATCTACTCGATTCTCCTTTACCGACTCTCTGTTCTTCCACTTCCGTCTGACACATTACTGGCGTTAGTCAGGCTTTTGTTCTCCTTCTTGTGGGGAGGCAAGGCCGCCAGTGTCTCTCGGGAGATCTGTTGCCTTCATCCTTCTGAAGGCGGTCTAGGTGTGCCTAGCATTGAGATCCGTCAATATATGCTTCGGATCGGGTTCCTGGATCGAATGTGTCACGAATCGGATGAGGAGGGCGCCTTCTGGAAGGAAGACGCCCGTACGAACTTCTCATCCCTGAGAAGTGTGCACTCGTGAGAGGACGAAGCCCACCGTTTACCCAGAGTCGAGTGCTCCTACCGTGAATGTCGTCGGGCTCTGAAACGCCTCTTAGGGGCGTTGGATGATTCTCCAACGTCCAGGCCCGATGGTTGAAATGTCTCAATAACAATGAGGCATCACTCACCCGGTTGGTGATGCGTGGGGCCCTCTGGGTAGCCGAGAGACTTTGCGCAGCGGGCTTGGAGAAATATCCAAACTGCCAGCGCTGTAGTGGGGAATCGAGACCATTGGTCACGCCTTCTTTCATTGCAGGGTGGTAGTGCCGTTGTGCAAGTAATTTAAAGGCCTCATGGTTCGCATACTGCCTGAAAGGTTCTTTGTCCTTGAAACCGCTCCTGCACAGTGGGGTTAAATGGGGGTCAAGCGGACATATGACAATAACATACGGTAAGCACCTGCTTCAGGTGCTTAAGTACATTTTAGACAAATTCTAGGGTGTGGTATGCAAAAAAATTGATTTTCAAGAACTGAGATATGATTTTATATGAGTTTTTGGCTCAAAAATCCAAGTTGGGGCCAAAAGATAGAAGGGTAGAAATTTTGCGGAAATCCGACATTTACGAACGAACTTCAAACAGGCATATCTTGAGAAACATTTGGAGTTAGAAGACAAATTAGACCATTTTTTTGACACTACAGACAATGAGCGTTTCAAATATTCAAGTTTAAAAATGAACAATAAATCATATACAGCTACAACTTATCACAAAGATTACTGAAAAAAAGTTAATAGTTATTCATCTGTGAGGAAGCACAACAAAGATTCATAATGACTGTTACAACCATACATAGCAGCCTTCAACTCCTCACAGCTGCGAATGGTGTGCCCTGTCCCTTTGCAAGACAAGCGTTCCATGGTCTTAAAAGGACTTAAAAAAGGGTAAAAATCACTTATACCAAGAGCATGGTGCAGTTTTATGGTGTTCTGATGCCAGATTTGGATTCAGCACCCCAAAAAACATGGGAAAAGTGGGCTGGATCATGAAATTTGAGTGAGAATTACATAAATTATCCGGATTTTGGATTCAAAGGGAATTGAAGGTTGTCCCAAATTTTTTCAATATAAAAGAATTAAAATGGTTCCCCAGAGTGAATTTTTTCACCCAAATGGATTATGATAGCCCTACATGTCTAGATTCTTATATGTGAAGCATGAAAAATTTCATCTCGGGGCTTTTCTGCAATTTTTCATCACAATTTATCAGCGGGGGCCAATTTGGGGGCTTTTTTTATGGAAAAAATGCCCATTTTTACAGTAAATTTTGTGGAAAACTCATAAAAATATGTCAAAAACCTGTCCATATACCCAATTTTTTATATTGAATCAAATTTTGAGCATTTAGCCTTATCTTAGGGGCTTATGGGACATATTTAGAAAAAAAACTTATGTTTCCAGGTGTAGCGAAAACTTGAAATTCACGAGTTTCAAATGGGCATATCTTGAGCAATAATTGGAGTTAGAAGACAAATAAGACCATTTTTGATACTACAGAAACTGAACTTTTCATTTTTCCATGTCCTAAAGTCATTTGAGGAAGTTGTCAAAATTCGATATGTCCACTTGGGAACCCACTGTGTTCTGTTTGTAGCAATGTGCCTTAGCTGCTGACGAAGTTCTTATGCTTGCTAGGTGTTATGAGAGTCGTGATTTGTTTGACACGTCAGAAGGGATTCTATGAAGGCGAGAAGTTCACTTCTTTCCAGCTGATCTTGTACTTTAAGCATCAGCTTAAAGTCAAGATTAGGTCGGAAAGGCTGCGATTGACTTCATCTGAATTCGGCAAAAGGTGGGTGAATCTTGCGCGTTTGTGTCGTGTGAAAGGGGCTGACCTGGAGTGGCACTTTGATACCGGTTAGGCATCAGGATATTGCTTATATTGATATGGGTTGAACACGGGCAACCCATCCCAAAATTAGGTTAGCTTAGGTTTAGTTTTGATTTTTTAGTTTCTTTTTTCAATAAACTTAGCTAGGGTATGTATGCTTATTGGCCCCTTTTATTTCTGTCCCTATTTTTCTTTAGGTTTAATTCCCCCCCTCCCTCGTTAGGTGGTCAGTGACGTCAGTTCTCTGGTGGATGCGAGGCGACTTTCTTTGCGTGTGTGATTTTTCGTATTTGTTGTTGTGTCTGATTGAGTGCGTGTCTGTGTGAGTGCGTGGGATGAACGAATGTTTTATATTATTATAGTCCCGCATAAATTTCGTCCGGTTAACTGATGTTTCTGCCACATTTAGTGATTGTGGTTTTTTTTATTACTAACATTATTTTGTTTAGTTTCTTGTAAATAGTCTCTTCATATTGTAAAAACTCATTGGGGCTAGTTTTTAAAATTTTTAAATTGTTGTTTTATTCCCTCCCCCCACAGACGATAAATTGTTCATATGGGGACTAGTTAGTATTTTCATGGAGACATTGAAGTATTATGGTGGATGTGGTGAGAGAGGTACGTAAGAATGTGTTGTTTTGGGTGTAAGGAATATTGTTAGTATGATTGAGTTAGCGTTTGTGGATAACTAAGTTTAAAGTTAAGACAGACGACCGACCTCTTCCGCCTTCCTCATCTGGCCTCGTGCCACATTTTCTGTTTTCTACAGAAATAAATATTCTTTTGGCTTTGCATTTCAGCGGACACGTTTAAAAATGTGAACTCTCGCAGAGATCCGCGTTTGCGCCCACATGTGGGAAACACACATACACGTACGTACGGACATTCACCAATATACAAACTCTTTACGTCCACACACGAACACAAATGTTGATGTCATGTCACTTGTAAATTTGTTGTTTAATATATATATATATATATATATATATATATATATATATATATATCGGCCTTGTTTGTTTTCTTTACATCTTCGAATGGAGTCCGCCATGTCCTTGTAGTTGGACCTTCTTCTAGCAGGAATAAACAGTACGTGTTTCTAATTCAACAACACGTAAATACCCCCGGTCCTTTACAGTTTAATTTATCTGATTTGAAACAAATATTACTTACGTTAAGTTTAAAATATCGCATAAATGCATTTTTAACACGGCAGTCACTGTTTATTTTAGGTTTTGACAGGTTGACAGCGTCAATTAACAGACGAAGGTTTATCTAATGTTTTTTCTATGGTGGACATATCTGTAAAGTTTACTTGAAGAATATAACAGGGTGCATTTTATATAATATTTAACTACTCAGTAAACTTAAAAACTTAGAAAAATATTCTCCGTAATCTAATGTTTTATTCAATTTTAGGTAATTTGGCTTTAAATGTACTATTTATCGTTCTTATTTTTTTATAATGTCGTCTCTTTACAAAATTCGGTATATTTATACACAAAAAAAATCAAAATTTCTTTTTAAAATATTGGGCGTCGATATTCTATTTATGATTAGTAAATATAGTTATTACTTATTTTAATATCACCTAAACTAATCAAAGTAAGACAATTTCAAAAGATTTAAAACTTTACAAATTATTATAATTAAAATATTAAAAAAATATAATTATTGTAAAAAATCATTATTCATCGAAATAATTTGTGCTGAAAGAAGTTTCTGCAAACTAAAACTAAATTATTTGCGATGAGAATTGAATGGTTATCCGGGTTAGCAATAATTTCCATTGAAAAAGAATGTGCTCGATCACTCGACAGTAATGAAGTCGTGAATACATTTGTTTATGCTAAGTCTCAGAAAACACTATATAAAATTCATTATTTTTATACATAATGTTGAACGTGTTAAAATTATTCAACTTTTTAACAAGAAAAATCTCAAGTTGGCGTTAAAAATTGACTCAAAACATTGTTGATTTATTTAAGATGGAATAACCTATTGTGACAGATCTCTAATCTAATTTGTGTTTAGACACATTGTATTTATTTTCAATTTTTGTAGTTGAACTGTTCACCTGTCATGCATATGATCCATTATTATATATAATTAGGTTACAATAAAATTTGTATTTTATATGAATACTACCTTATAAAAATTGAGAGGTAGTAGAGGTGGGGGCGTATCATAAATTGCAGGGGTCACGAAATCCTTACACCGGCCCTGTTGGCAGTTATATTATTGTTTGTATACGTATTTTCATTTCAGAAATATTTCATGTAATTATGACAATTTCAACTGTTTTTTTAATCTGTATTTAATGTTTTCACCAAAAAAAAATTATCAATCGCTTATATAAAATAAATATTGTTATAAAAAATTTACTTTTTACAAAAATAGCAAAACTGAAACATCGAACGATATACAGTGTTGTGAATTCATATTCTTAGACATGTAATACATAGATTTTATGAACAAGCAAGGAACCTCCTGAATATAATATATTTATATTTACCTTTAGCTTTTTGTACATTAAAAATGCTTATATATACAAATTTGATAGGAAAGCAAAAATAATCAGGTACAAAATGCTGAATAAAAAAATCTTACCATTGTTCATTGGTACAGTCGAAACACTCGACATTCGATATAGTACTGTGTCCGTCAAACCCTCCAATTGCAAATATTGTATCATCCAAAATCTGAGGAAATTATCAAAAACAGTGTAAACAATAAATAAATAAAGTAAAATAATTGGTGTACGCACTCTCAAGGAAGTCAACAAATGAAAAAGTATTTAAATAACTGAAATCATTTTTAAAGAAAGGTTATTATACTATTTCGCTTATTAAAATGTCCACTTTCTATTATTTCATTGTTGTGGAACGTGTTTTGTAATTTAACGTTGTCTATATGAGAAATTTTAATTTAAAAAAAAATTTATATGAGGTTTTAATGGTTTTATTATTTTTTTTCTTGGTCATACTCAGCTTATACAGACAGAAGCTTTAAATCATTACAAAATTTCTTGACCAGGAAGCGTTATTATATAAATTGATTTACCAGAATTGTTATCCTCTCTTATAGGATACTCAGTTTGTGTGAATTTCTGTTCTTTCTTAATTCATTACTACATGAAATGGCCTAATGGAGAGAAGTACTGATAACCTCATTTTCTTTCTCTGGAAATCGTAAAATCTCCATTACCTGAGTCGAGTAAGTGAGGATCTCTACTGAGATTGATTGGCTTAGGGAAGGATAAATCAGTATCATATGAAAGAATTCTGAAAATTCTTAGGTAGGTGTGATAGGTGCAGGAATGAGAAGAGCCTACTGCTATGAATCAAATAAATGATCTTGTTCTACATTGCCACGTAGATACCAAATACAATATACATCTCGGTCGAAACTTCATAATGCAACAAAATCGAATGAAAATTGAACCCAATCAATAGTAATAACACTTCGTATCAGAAATTCAAATACTGTGTAGAACTGGGAGTTTAAGAAATATTTAATGAATATTTAAAAAATTGTTTATAGTTACGTTGTTCTGGAATTGTCATCATTGGTCGACTGAACTTGCTTTGTTTCAATGACTTTTGTTTTGTTATTATTAGTTACTTAGTTCAATAAATTGCGTAATTTCGTTATTGCATATATAACTAATTTCATAAATACTTTAATGAATTAGCATATATTTATACTCTTAAAACATATATTCTCATATTGATCCTATTGCGATATTTATTGACGTCATTTATTCCTTTAATAGATCAACAGATGTTATTTATAGGTATATTTCTAAAGTATCTTCACTGGTTAATTATTAAATTAACTTTCGAGCTTATTACAAATTCTTTACACCCCCCTAATAATGTGTACGAAAATCAACTGCGCTAGAATGGCCCAGAAGTTTTATTTAAAGTAAGAAAAACTTTTCTTTAATCAGCTATAATATAAGTCACATGACTGATTTTATGTCATTCTGAATAAACAGATGAATATTTATATAATTAATGACCAGTTAAAACAAGTAGCGTAATTAGAGGGGACTGTCCGCAAAGGGGCGACACTTTCATGGGGGGGGGTACTTTTGTGTTTGCTGTATAAGCCTGTATAGACTATGTTCCACTGGGCTGAGAGTGGAAGATAAAACTATATGAAACAGTGTATAAAAGTGTAAGCAACAAAAAGTTTACACGAGACACGTGACGTACTAAAATTGTACTGTTTTATTTGAAAATCCCGCTCATTCTGTTTTTGCTCTCAGCTTTCTATAGTGGGACCGGAAGTTCTTACATGTCAGTGATGTTATGGATCATCTCTCTTCCTAAACTATTTTTTTAATTTCTTTATTAATTATTAATTTTTAACTTTTCAAATCATAGAAAAATGATTACATATCAAAGTTTACTTTGTTTACAGTCAAAAAGCAATAACACTCACTTACTTTGTGAAATCTTGGGCTATCAATTGCCCGTCCGCTTCTAAATTTTTAGTATTTTTCTTGTATTATTATTATTTACTTAAAATTCCTTCTAATGATCACTACTTGGTTTCTTTCTCAAAAGTCTATTTTCAAAACCTTAATATGAGATTTGTTACCTATTTCTTCTGAAATCATCTTGTTTAGTTTTCACAATATACAACCTGTTGTCAATATTTGCTGACTTAATCGTTCATTTCGTGTTCCAATATTTTTCTTTATCCAATTTTATTCTAACTCTATCTCCTCTTTTTAGAGTTGGTAAATTTCTGGTACCGTTGAATCTGTTAAACTTCTTTTCCAATTCTGGTTTTTACCAGTTTGTCTTTCTGTCTCCCTGATTCGTGTGAAATCATACCATCTGGGTAGAAAATATTTAGGATGTAATGGTAACGTAGTTCTTATTTTCCTTCCCATAATTAATTCTGTGGGACTGACTCCTTCTGTGGCATGAATTAGCGTACTCTGGTATGCCATTAATGCCTGGAATGTGTTTGTCTCAAAATTCTCTTATTGATTCTCCATTTACTTAAGGATTATGTGGACTTCATGTTATGTGTTTAAATCCATAACAGTTTGCAAAAGTCTTTGAAAGCGTAACTTGTTTTCTGTTATCACTGACAAGTTCAATAGGAATTATGTGACGAGGCGGCTTTGATAAGGACATTCTGCTTGGCCCAAATGGAGGGAAAACTGTACCAGGGACGACCACTTATGTCTTAGTTTAAGGATATTATGAGGTGGACTGAGACTGTACGGGCAGAAAGAGATGGAGGGTTTAAAATGTGCTAAAGATGATGATTGTGGACGGTGTATGTTACAAAACATTTTCAGATACACCCCCAACTCCTGAGATATTCTAGGCCACCACACCGATTCTTTGGTTTTCTCGTGGCATTTGTTTAGTTCCAAGTAACCATTGTGAAGTGTCCTTAATATGTCTGCTCTATTTTTTCAGTTATAACAATTCTGTCCTAAAACCATAGCTAATTGTCATTATCTGACAATTCATTCCGACTTGGAAAATATGAGCCTTCTTTTAGTCCTCCTTTTTTATGTACCCATCCTTTTAATATGAGGTGTACTATTTCCGGTAGTATTGTATCTTGTTTAGTTGCTATTTTTATTTCGCTTAATTTCTTATCCGATACTGGTCTTGTTCTTGCCACGCAGTCTGTGCATTCTGCTACTGGGTTATATTTCAGTTTCATCAGAAACCTTTGATTGCGTAACGGGGTCTTGTACAGATCATATGTGTTTATTAACAGTATAAATGGTTTGTGTTCCGAAAGTTTAAAGGACTCAAGTACTGCAACATATCCGTCAAACTGCTCACATGCCGATACACAGCTGAAACACTCTCAATTTGTGAGTATTTCTTGTCAGCGCTATCGAGTGCGCATGAGGCAAATGCTGTTATTTTTAAATTGCCATCTATTTTATTGAAATAGAGCTGCTCCGGGACCATAACTGGCGTCGGCGCTAACTATTGTTGGTCTGGCTGGATCGTAGTACTTGAGTTAGTAATTGCTTTACACTTTTAAAACATTTCTCTTGTGGGTAATCCCACACCTATACAGTGTCCTTTTTTAATTATTCCGTCATTGGTTGTATTATTTCAGACAAGTTCAGTAAGAAGTTGCCTAGGTATCTGACCATGCTGTTTATACATCGTAATTCGTTTAAATTTGTAGGTGCAATTAACTGGCTCGGTTGAATTCTGTCTCCAGAAATTATGTGTTCAAAATATTCTCGTCGTATCTTTTTGAATTCACACTGATTTTTATTAAGTTTGAGCCCGGCTTTTTGTAATGTTTTAAGAATAGTTTTTAGCCTTTCTTCGTGTTTTATAGTTCTGCCGTAGATTAGAACATCGACAATGATTGTTTCGACTCCTTGATTATTTTTTTAAGTAATTCTGACATCCTTCTTTGAAATATTTTCGGAGCTGGTGTTATAGCAAAACAATCTTTTGAAGCAATATCTCCCAAAAGGAGTAGTGAAAGTCGTGAGCTTTCTTAACGGAATTCGGTAGAGCCCGCTGCTAGCATCCAATTTAGAAAAAATCGCTCCATTTAGTTTAGGCGAAATATCTAAATTTGGTAAGATGTAATGTTCCACTGCTAGAATTAGCTTCTTCAGATCTACAGATTTTCGGACTTTTCCGGGTTTTTTTTATTACAATATTTTATTACTTATTTTATTATAATACCCTCGTTTTTCAGTCTATTCTTAGGTAAAATAGGAAATGAGACTCTTCCAACTGTTGTTATACAATAGGGTATCGCGTCCTCTTTCAGAACTATCTTAGCTGGGTCTCCATTCTTACAACCATCAGCGTCACATGAAACCTCCTGTTGTAGTTTGTCTAAGCGTTTCACTAAATTCATTTCAGTTGCGGCTTGTTTAGACAATAAGTCATCTGCCTTTACACATTTAAAGACATATATTTTCAAATTATATTTGTCCTTACCTATTTCTGTAGTGGTAATAAATTGACCAATGCACTGTACTATTCTTTTGAAGGTGCCATTTACTGGTTTTAAATATCTGTGTATGTTTCACTTGAGATAATGCTTATGTCAGAGCCTGTGTCGATTTTAAACCTCACCGCTGTTTTACAGATATTTTAAATTTTCTACCACGGGTCATTAAGATTTGTTTCTACTAGCTCTCCCAAGTAATACTCATTTTCTTCTTCATTCTGTGGATATCATATTAGTTTGGGTTCTGCACGCTACAGCGAAATTATTCATTTCCCCGCATCACTGTTTCTCTTTCGCTGGATAGTTTTTAAAATAATGTTTTCTGTTACATCTACTGCAGTTATTGCTGTTGTTACTATTCCACCCCCCACCCCCGCTTTTCTTTCTTGCTGCGTCTCGTGGATTCTTCTGGGTTTTGAGTTCATCTACATTTTTCTCGTATATATATTTTCTCGTATATATCTTCCATTTGAGGTTTTACTTGCTCACAGCTACTGGCCATCTCCATAGCTTACTCGTGTTTTATATCAGAAATTAGCTGTAATATTTCGGATAGGTCCTTATTCTGTAGTTCTGTCACAAGACTGTCTCTGATTTAGTTATTTTTTTTTTAAACTCGCATAATTCTGCTAATTCGTGCAATGTTTCCACTTGTTCTCCTGAACTCTAAGATAAAATTGTGCCCTTCTATATAATAAATGCAAATATCACTGTGTAACTGTGTCACACTTTTTCAGTTAAAGAGACACCAGTCTTTAACCTTCAATAGCCCATGTTACAGAAATTTTGGATTCCCAAGCGATTGTTTCCGGCGAATTTTTACGTGATTTTTTTGCGACGAATTTTATTGTACGATAACAATTTTTATATCTTGGAAATAAATTTGGGAATAATCGAAATTAATTCCGAAATACAGCGAAAGTCACACATGAAATAAAAATAATTGTTTGTAGGGAAAATAAGGACCTACATACATCAAATTGCCTTTAAATTAATTGGTGGTAGAAGAATTATCGTTGAAGGTAAACTTAAAAATTAATGCAATACTTAAATGCGGCAACCAATTTCAAGTTCTTCTGTAGTTTATCGTTGCCTATCACACACGGCAGCAGTATGCCTCGCAAAAAGAAATCTCCGCCAACAGAGGACCAAACTGCAACCAAAAGAGCCAAGGCTGCAGCGAGGAAAAGACTCTCGTGCAAATGAAAACCCAGATCAAACGACACCCAGTAGAGCTTCCAATGCTGAGAATATGCAAAAACTCTGAAACTCCTGAACAAGCCGAATGCCCGATCAAAATCCCTCCAAAGGATCTAGCTTAAATACCGCCCCATAAGCTAGTTTATATATTATTTTTTTTGTAGGCATTGAATTTTTTCAAAACTGAATCGTATTCATTTGCGTCTTCTAGTCGTAAGAAAGAGAATATCCGGAATATATTATCGGCTTCGCTTCCCATGCAATATGTCAATGTACTAACTTGAGTCTTATTATCTTCTTCTCATAGTTTCAATGCATCTCGAAAGCGTTAAAATCTCTGCGATCATTTCTATAAATTTCCTGGATTTGTAAAGTAGAACGACTCTAGTTAACTTGAGCATTTATTTTTTATTTACTTTTTGGGGGAGGTAGGGATTAGATCATTTCTTCCATTAGAAAATATTTTCCTCTTTTAGAAGGAACCCCTCTCCGACACCATGTTCCACTGGGGGAAGGGTGGAAGATAAAACTATATAAAACTTGCTCCTAAAAGAAGAAGCAATAAAAAGATTACACGAGACGTGCTAAAATCAGTGACTGTTTTATTTTAAAATCCCGTTTGTTCTGCTCACAGCATTCCCTAGTGGTTACACGTCTATCATCTTTAGTGATGTTATGGAACAGGCTGTATTGAAATAAATGTGGTTTTAATGTTGAGACACTACACACAGTTGAAGAACCTTTTCGATTTCGAGTAACTGTGAACGGATGCAGGGTGCATTCTTTTTAATGCCACTGCGCTGTGTGGGAGACACATCTCGGGTGTTATCATATAAATTTCAGTTATCTTGACAGAAGTTTGTTTCAGGGTATTTGTTGCTCTATTTTTCTTTTTTTGGGCCTGTCAATAATTAACGCACACACAATAATATATATATAGAGAGAGAGAGATATATAGAGATATATAGATATATATATATATCAGTGTGACTAGACGTCCGATTGCTTGAAAGTCGACCGATTTAGCATCAGTCAGAGATCTTAGCCCTAAGCTATTGGCGCACGGCAAAGAAAGGGAAATTTTAACGTATTATATATGAAATAGGGAGTGCATTACAATATGTTGCATTTTGTGGGGGGTAGGGGTAAAAGGTATTCAACCCAAGGGCTGCACACACTCTAGCTACGCCACTGGTTAAAAAGAAAAAAAATCATAAAAGAAAAGAATTACAAAATGTAATAAAAAGATGCAGAAATCTAAAACACGTCTTCAGTTTTATGTTCCTATTCATTTCAGTAAGCAGTAAAGTCTAAAATTTTTAATATTCCCATTTATTATTTACCTAGAATTTTAGTTTGATTAAGGGCATCATCTGTCGAGAATTAGAAGAGGTAATTAACAAGTAATCTAGTTATGGATGCATAAGTGCATAGTTTGCATAGGCGCGTTTTTCCGTTAAACATCTTATAAACGATGAGACATTTTGTCCAATCATTTGACTATGAGAATGAATTCAGAGAAAATTAGATTCATACTTTTCTCAAAAATTAGCTGCGCGATTATAAACAGCCTTAGCGGGCATTCGAAATCGGTCCATTGAGTCTGTTTTCAGTGATGATAATCGTTACGCCACTTCGTACCTCCAAAATTTAATTTAGAACTAATATTGGGTGGTAAAAAATTGGATGCATCTATTTTTGCAAAGTTTATAAAAAAATTATATTGCGATGTACAAAATCATATGATGAAAATTGTGTTGCTAACCTCTATAGCGAAATTGCTCCTTGCTGTTGACATCTCTGGTCCAGGTTCCCATGTGTTCGATTTCATATTGTACCTTTCAATAGTATTCAAACGGCTAACGCCGTTGAAACCACCGACTGCGTAAATAGTGGTTTTGTAAGCTAATACACGAATCCCGCTTCGAGGTGTGAGCATTGGCGTTATTAGCGTCCATTGGTCGATTTCAGGGTTGTAAAATTCGGCTGAGTTTAGAATCGTCATGCCGTCAAAGCCACCACAAATATAAATATTATCTGATTAAAAAACGTTGATATTTTACTCGAAATTTGTATTAGTTTCATATTAGCTTAAACAGGGATTGAATTATTTAATTACATGGAATTTAGATCGCTGATTGAAATTGAATCAATTGAAATACTTAATGTATGTAGTTTAAGTTCAGGTCTCACAACTGTAAGTCGATGTTGAGCAAGGTAATTATTGAATTTATTGAATTAAAGTAATTTATTGAATGTTGGTCGAATGTGAACTCATATTGCTTGTGCAAAAATTTGCTAATTTGCTTGTGCAAAAAACAGTTACAAAAGTGATTCATTAAATGATATCTGAGATAAATATTTATATTTTTCTTTCATTGTTATCAGAAACTAAAAGAATTATATTTTCACATACCATTTAAATTGGCGGCGCTAGCATCGCTTCTTTGTTGGTGCATTGGCTGTATTAAACTCCACTGATTTCTGTTCTTGTCGTATCTTTCTGCAGTATTCTGGCGAGTGTGACCGTCAGATCCACCCATAGCATAAATATGACCGTTCAAAGATACTACGCTGACGTAACATCTGTATTGTAAGCAATATATATATATATATATATATATATATATATATATATATACATATATGTAGGCACATCAATAAGTCTGCAGTCAAATTATGAAAAATTATTTAACAAAACAAATATTCATTTTTCAATATTATTTAATTACTTTATGCAGTAGTGAGAACTTTTCAGTAGATCTTCGTAACTCACCATCAGACTGCGGACTTAATTGTGTATTTTTGCATATATATATATATATATATATATGTATGTATATAATGAGTGTGTGTGTGTGCGCGCGCGCACGCAGTGTGTATATATATATATATATATATATATATATATATATATATATATATACATATATATATACATATATATATATATACATATATATATACATATATATATATATATATACATATATATATATATATACATATATATATACATATATATATACATATATATATACATATATATATATATATATATATATATATATATATATATATATATATATATATATATATATAGTGTGTGTGTGTGTGTGCGTGCGTGTGTTGCTTGTGACACAACCAAGTAACTAAATGCGACAGATATAAAATTTTGAGTACCTCGATGTAAAAAAACCATAAGCATCATTAAGTAATCACTGTTTTGCTATTTCTACATTAATAATAATGTAAAAATTATTATCATTACTATTTTTTAAGAAATTAGATGCAAGGGAATATGAACTCCATAATGAACGCGTAATGATCCCGATGACAAAATTCATCATCTGAATTTTGATGAATTGAGCACGCAGCACAATCATACCGGAAATAGTACAAGAATAATGCGAGTTCCATAAAGACACTGAAGTGTGGTATTTATGCTCAGAATTATATCAGTAAGAGCAATACAAACGCAGAAGATTGTGTTTTATAGATTATGCAAAAGCGTTTGATAAAGTATGTCACAAAGAAGTGTTGGGACTGCTACGTAACCTTGATATATTTGGTAAGGATATTAGAATAATCCAGAAGCCATGCTGGCAAAGACCGCTTCCATATAGATAGAAAATGAGTTCCAAAAATATACAAGAATAGAAATAATTTCTTCTCACCGGACTTATTCAGCCTATACAGTGGGGTGCTTCTGAAAGAATTAGAAGTCCTAGCAGGATTCATTATTGGCAGCCATAAGATATGCAGATGACACAGTGTTCATAGAAGACACAGAAAGGAAACTAAAAGAAATCCTACAGAATGTAGTGAAGGAAAGCGAGAAGAAAGGACTAGTCAATTGCAAGAAGACAAAACACATGGTTGTTAGCAAATGAAATAGCTCAACATGTAAATTACAAATGGGAGATGCTAAAATCAAACAAGTGCAGCAAGTCAAGCATCTGGGAAATGCTTTAATACAGGACGGAAAATGCGGCACTAAAATTTCAAGGCACATTTGGATAGCGAAAGTTGTCTTCCAAAAGCTAAGCAAATATCAAGAAATAGAAAATATTTGTTAGAAAAATATTACTGTTACGCAATATCAGTTCCTCTATATGGCGATGATTGCTGGACAATCTTCTCATAGATGAAGAAGCGACTTGAGGCAACAGAAATGTTGTTCTACAGACGGATGCTGAGAATATCATGGACTGAACATCGACGAAGTTTTTGATGAAAATGGAAACAAAAAGGGAACTTATACTTAACATCATGAGACAGCGGAAATTTCTAGGCTCATATTGAGGAAAGAGGGCTAGAAAAATGTGATACTCACAGAACAGATTGAAGGCAAGGGGGCGGAGGCAGACAACACATAACCTACCAATATAGCTTAAATGGATGGCGGAACAAGGTTTATGAGCTACAAGGGTCAGTATAGAGTGGAGAGCCATGATCGCCAACGTCCTGAAAAGCCACGGCACATAGAAATAGATTGTATATGTTGCTTTTATGCATGCCTTTAAGCTAGTACCTTTGTTACAGTAGAAAATAGAATAGATTTGAACAAGAAAAATGGGAATTAAAAAGAAAATAGATTTGAAGAAAGAAAATTGGCTGAAAAAAAAATGGAATTGAAAATGAAAACTGGAATTGAACAAGGAAAATTGGAATTGAAAAGGAAAACTCGAATTGAACAAGGAGAATTATAATTGAAGAAGGAAAATTGGAAGTGAAAAGGAAAATTGGAATTGAAAAGGGAAACTGGAATTGAAAAGGGAAACTGGAATTGAACAAGGAAAATTGTAATAGAAAAGTAAAATTGGAATTGAACAAGCAAAATTGGAATAGAAAAGGAAAATTTGAATTGAACAAGAAAAATTAGAATTGAAAAGGAAAACTGGAATTTAAAAAGGAGAATTGGAATTGAAGAAGTAAAATTGGAATTGAACAAGGAAAATTAGAACTGAAAAGGAAAATTTGAATTGAAAAGGAAAACGGGAATTGAAGAAGAAAATTTGTAATTGAAAAGTAAAATTGTAATTGAAAAGGAAAAATGGAATTGAACTAAGAAATATGGAATTGATGAGGAAAATAGATTTGAACAAGGAAAATTGGCATTGAAAAGGAAAATTGGAATTAAACAAGGAAAAGTGGAATTGAACAACAAAAATTGGAATTGAACAAGGAAAATTCGAAATGAAAAAGAAAACTGGAACTAAACAAGAAAAATTGAAATTGAAAAGGAAAACTGGAATGAAAACAAGGAAAATTGGGACTGAAAAGAAAAACTGGAATTGAAAGGAAAATTGGAAGTAAA
Source organism: Acanthosepion esculentum (assembly GCA_964036315.1). Lineage (NCBI taxonomy): Eukaryota > Metazoa > Mollusca > Cephalopoda > Sepiida > Sepiidae > Acanthosepion > Acanthosepion esculentum. The sequence goes on from OZ038485.1 coordinate 74,745,262, forward strand.
AAGGAAAATTGGAATTGAAAAGGAAAACTGGAATACAACAAAGAATATTGGAATTGAAAAGGAAAACTTGAATTAAACAAAGAAAATTGGATATCAAAAGGAAAATTGGAATTGAACAAGGAAAATTGGAAAAGAAAAAGGAAAATTGAACGAGGGCAATTGGAATTGAAAAGGAAAACTGGAATTGAACAAAGAAAATTGGAATTGAAGACAAAAATCTGGAATTGAAATGGAAAATTGGAATTGATCAAGGAAAATTGAAATAGTATATGGAAAATTATTTGAACAATGAAATTGGAATAGAACAAGGAAAATAAATTGGAATAAGTAAAATTGGAATTGAAAATGAAATTTTGAATTGAACAAGGATAATATGAATTGAAAAGGAAAACTGTAATTGTACAAGGAAAATTATAATGGAACAAGGAAAATTATAATGGAACAAGGAAAATTGGAACTGAAAAAGGAAAATTGGAATTGAAATTGAAAATTGGAAGTGAACAAGGAAAATTGGAATTGGAAAGAAAATTGGAATTTAAAAGGAAATCTGGAATTGAACAAGGAGAATTGAAATTGAAAAAGAAAATTGGAATAGAAAAGGAAAATTAGAATTGAAAACGAAAACTGGAATTGAATAAGGAAATTTGGAATTGAACAAGGAAAATTGGAATTGAAAAAGGAAATTGGCACTGAACAAGGAAAATTGGAAGTGAAAATGAAAATTGGGATTGAAAATGAAAACTGGAATTGAAAAAGAAAATAGATTTGAGCAAGGAAAATTGGAATTGAAAAGGAAAATCGATTTGAACCAGGAAAATCGGAATTGAAAGGAGGATATATTTGAACAAGTAAAATTGGAATTGAGAAGGAAACTTGTAATTGAACAAGGAAAAATGGAACTGAACAAGGAAAAGTGGAAGAGAACAAGGAAAATTGGAATTGAAAAGGAAAATTGGAATTGAACAAGGAAAATTGAAATAGTATATGGAAAATTATTTGAACAATGAAATTGGAATAGAACAAGGAAAATAAATTGGAATAAGTAAAATTGGAATTGAAAATGAAATTTTGAATTGAACAAGGATAATATGAATTGAAAAGGAAAACTGTAATTGTACAAGGAAAATTATAATGGAACAAGGAAAATTGGAACTGAAAAAGGAAAATTGGAATTGAAATTGAAAATTGGAAGTGAACAAGGAAAATTGGAATTGGAAAGAAAATTGGAATTTAAAAGGAAATCTGGAATTGAACAAGGAGAATTAAAATTGAAAAAGAAAATTGGAATAGAAAAGGAAAATTAGAATTGAAAACGAAAACTGGAATTGAATAAGGAAATTTGGAATTGAACAAGGAAAATTGGAATTGAAAAAGGAAATTGGGATTGAAAATGAAAACTGGAATTGAAAAAGAAAATAGATTTGAGCAAGGAAAATTGGAATTGAAAAGGAAAATCGATTTGAACCAGGAAAATCGGAATTGAAAGGAGGATATATTTGAACAAGTAAAATTGGAATTGAGAAGGAAACTTGTAATTGAACAAGGAAAAATGGAACTGAACAAGGAAAAGTGGAAGAGAACAAGGAAAATTGGAATTGAAAAGGAAAATTGGAATTGAACAAGGAAAATTGAAATAGTATATGGAAAATTATTTGAACAATGAAATTGGAATAGAACAAGGAAAATAAATTGGAATAAGTAAAATTGGAATTGAAAATGAAATTTTGAATTGAACAAGGATAATATGAATTGAAAAGGAAAACTGTAATTGTACAAGGAAAATTATAATGGAACAAGGAAAATTGGAACTGAAAAAGGAAAATTGGAATTGAAATTGAAAATTGGAAGTGAACAAGGAAAATTGGAATTGGAAAGAAAATTGGAATTTAAAAGGAAATCTGGAATTGAACAAGGAGAATTAAAATTGAAAAAGAAAATTGGAATAGAAAAGGAAAATTAGAATTGAAAACGAAAACTGGAATTGAATAAGGAAATTTGGAATTGAACAAGGAAAATTGGAAGTGAAAATGAAAATTGGGATTGAAAATGAAAACTGGAATTGAAAAAGAAAATAGATTTGAGCAAGGAAAATTGGAATTGAAAAGGAAAATCGATTTGAACCAGGAAAATCGGAATTGAAAGGAGGATATATTTGAACAAGTAAAATTGGAATTGAGAAGGAAACTTGTAATTGAACAAGGAAAAATGGAACTGAACAAGGAAAAGTGGAAGAGAACAAGGAAAATTGGAATTGAAAAGGAAAATTGGAATTGAACAAGGAAAATGGGGAAATAAAAGGAAAAAAAATCTTTGAACAAGAAAAAATGGGATTGAAAATGAAAACTTGAATTGAACAAAGAAAATTGGAATTGAAGAAGAAGAACTGGAATTGAAAAGGAAAATTGGAATTGATCCAGGAAAATAGTAATTGAAAAAGATAAATTGCATTTGAACAAGGAAACATTGGAATAGAATAAGGAAAATGATTTGAACAAGGAAAATTGGAATAGAATGAGGAAAATGATTTGAACAAGTAAAATCGGAATAGAACAAGGAAAATAAATTGGAACAAGTAAAATTGGAATTGAAAAGGAAATTTGGAATTGAACAAGGAAAATTTGAGTTGAAAATGAAAACTGGAATTGAACAAGGAAATTGGAATTGAACAGGGAAAATTGGAACTGAAAAGGAAAATTTGAATTGAAATTGAACAATGAAAATTTGAATTGAAAAAACATTGCAATTGAAAGGGAAAACTGAAATTGAACAAGGAAAAATTGGAATTGAAAAGGAAAATTGGAATTGAAAAAGAAAATAGATTTGAACAAGTAAAAAGGAAAATATATTTGAACAAAGCAAATTGGAATTTAAATGGAAAACTGGAATTGACCACAGCAAAGTGGAATGGAACAAGGAAATTTGGAATTGAAAAGGAAATTTGGAATTGAAAATGAAAACTTGAATTTAACAAGGAAAATTGGAATTGAAATGGAAAACTGTAAGTGATCAAGTAAATTTTGATATGAACAAAGAAAATTGGAATTGGACAAGGAAAATTGGAATTGAAAAGTAAAAACTGGAATTGAACAAGGAAAATTGGAATTGAAAAGGGAAACTGGAATTGAAAAGGAAAGCTGGAATTGTACAAGGAATTTGGAATTGAAAAGGAAAATTTGAATTGAACAAGGAAAATTGGAAATGAAAAGGAAAACTGGAAGTGAACATGGAAAATTGGAATTGAAAAGGAAAATTGGAATTGAACAAGGAAAATTAGAATCGAAAAGGAAAATTGGAATTGATCAAGTATAATTGGAATTGATCAAGGATAATTGGAATTGAAAGTGAAAATAGATTTGAACAATGAAATTTGGAATTGAAAAGAAAATATATTTTAACAAGATATATTGGAATTGAAAAGGAAAATTAGAGTTGAACAAGGAAAATTAGAATTGATCAACGAAAACTGGAATTGAACAAGGAAAATTGGAATTGAACAAGGAAATTGGAATTGAAAAGGAAAATTTGAATTGAAAAGGAAAATTGGAAATGAATAGGAAAATTGGAATTGAACAAGGAAAACTGGAATTGAAACGGAAAACTGGAATTGAACTGAAAAATTGGAAATAAAAAGGAAAACTGGAATTGAACACGGAAAATTGGAATTGAAAGTAAAACTAGAATTGAACAAGGTAAATTGGTATTGAATAGGAAAATTGGAATTGAACAAGCAAAATTGAATTTGAAAAGTAAAATGATAGAGGAATACAAATTCTCAAAATTCCAATTCATCTTTTTCTGATTTTGATGAAGCCAAAAATATTCAACTGTTCCCTAAATATTTTGTAAAATCACTGGTAAATATTATTAGCGGAAATATCCACGTGAATTCGGGCCAACTTTTCTACAGAGTGTCTTGATCGGTAGGTCAGCTTAGGTACATTTAGCTCCTAGTATTAAAGATGCATCAAATTATGACACAGTTAAAGCTGCGATTTTAAATGCTTATAAACTGGTGCCAGAGGCATATAGGCAACAGTTTAGAATATATTGATAATCAAACTTTTGTGGAATTTACAAGACATTAGGAATATATTTTTGATCAATGGTTAAGGGTTAAGAAAAATGACGATGACTTCAATAAATTGCGTCAATTAATTCTTATAGAGGATTTTAAATAATGCATGACCCATGATTTATTAACACATCTTGGCGACAAAGATATTAAAAATATAAATGAGGCAGCAATCGTCGCTGACTCTTAACGCATCAAAAGAATTTTTATGTAATGGCTAATTATAGACCAATGAAAATTATGTAAATAAATTATTAGATAAGTCAGTGTCTCAGCGAATCTGTTATATTCTAAGCTTCGTACAGGTGTTACGGCTAATAAAAAAAATATCGTTTTAATTTTAATAATTCTGTTGAAACAATAAAAAATTACATGCGTTTATTGTAATAATAATAATAATAATAATAATAATAATAATAACAACATTATTTCTGATTGTTTGAAGCTTTTTTTTACCCCACGCTTTTGCGACTAAAAAACCTTTTCCCATTTCAGAAATTCCTTAAAATAATAGTCTTATGTGCCTATGGGGAGTAAAACTTTTAGTAATCATTTATCAGAGCAGGATGGAAAAGGTGGAGGAGGTCCGCCTGCTGTCCCCTCGCGTCCGGGACACGGGTGGGTTATTTAATGATCTTGGTCAGTTCATAGGCTATAGCGAAGTCTCTGCAATATCTGCCTTCCTCAACGGTTTTGTTCGAATGGACTTACTAATCTTTGTGGTGGATATTGAAGTCACCGCAGATATGAACACTAACCGAGGGAATTTCGGTAAGGATATTATTACTCCTCTTCGATCGAAGATTACTTCTTCATCATGAGGGCGATAGAGAGTAAATACGAATGTGGTACTATGGATAAATGTCACGCGGAAGATCAGAATTGTGAGCCCCTGTATTGTGATTGAGGCATTGATATCTGTTTTAGACAGGAGGTCAAGTTTGAACTGAATATGGAGTTCCGCGTCTGGAAAGTTGGGACATAGATGGGGTCTTTTTTCATGTATTCGATTTCATGTGTGTGTTGGTTGGTTGTTGGTTGGTTGAAGACTAGTAGATAGTAAAACAGATGCCTCCTATCCATAAATGTGAATAAGGCCCGAAGATGCTTGCCGAACAAACAAATCTTACTGCGACAAAACAGGTTTCATTCGTAATCAAGACACAAAAATTGTTATGCCTTATACGAGAGGTTGATGAAAATTCCTTCTCAAAATCAATATTTCAATTAGCAGCAGAGTACTGGTTTAAAGGTTTTTAAAGCTCACTATTTTTAAGTATACGAAATGGACAATGGACAAATAGCTATCTATAGAATATATAACGTATAAATATTTAAATACCAGGATGATAGTGCGTAATCCAATGACAAACTGGAAATCTCCTGAGTAAAATGTTTCATTCCGACAAGGAACCTCTTCGGACTAATAATAGTTTTATCGACGAAGTCAGTCTTCTTATATAGTAATGGGTATCCAAGTATGCCTATCTGATGGGACGGCTAGCCAATCCCTATTGCAAACGCCTGCAATATAATATTTTATTTGCGTTTATTCAACACCCACAGAGCCCAACTTTGCTGAGTGAATCTTAGTTACAGTTTCTGGGAGAGAGTGCGTTATTTGGCGTCAGTACGTTCAACCACCGACGGCTCCCAAATAGTCTCGTCTACCCAGTTTCACTCACAGGCACTTTTCCAAAGGTGTAGCTCGCTGGGATCAACTATACAGGCCGATAACATCAAGAAGTCACCTTCCTGACACATCGACCATGGTGAGATTCGAACCCCGAGTCTTATAGCTGGAAAACGAACGTTCTAACCACTCGAACATCTTCTTATATAAGGAAGAGAAAAAATTTTAAAAAGACACCGGTTATAATTTTACATCGAAAACGGTAGCTAAAAACACAGAGACTCTTTAGCTTTATATTTAAATTTTAAAACTTTTTGACATTCGGTGTATCTACACGCGTAACCTAGCCGACCTCGTTCATCTATGGTTTTTGTTTTTATTTTTATTTTATCGCTATTATTTTTTTAATATAGCACATTGTATCAGCATTAGTTTTGCGAGGAAAGGGAATATGTATGATCCTCGAAGTAAATTTACCGTACAAGATTCCGAAATTAGTGCTACAAAATGTACCAATACTATCGGTGAAATTTGTAGGAATAAAATATTATATGAACACAGAAGGAATCTTTTACAAAATTTATTCGATACATTCGTCGTTCATCGTAACAGGTTTGACCACAATTTCAACTTACGGAATGCAGTTTTAATTAAAACAGAATGTAATTCATTGAGGCGAAAATGTATAATGTATTTCAGAAATTCGATCAGAAATTAAGTGTTGTTTTATCTTGAGTGAGTAGATAAAAATTTTCTTTGTCCTCTCCAGCTAAAGACTCACTTCAGATAAAATTCACATGAACTCAGGACTAATGGCTGATAGTATAGCGACTGAGTGATAGGAGCATTCCTAATGATAAGAACTGAATTCGACTACTTCAAGAAAATGCTTCTTAGTTGTTAACATAAATGAGCAAATAAACTGTGCTAGGGCCTGGATAGCTTTATTTGGATGAATAATTTCTAGACCATTGCCTACAGATGTTTGGCAAAGATTTTGTCATGTGTGAGCATAAAACTACTTCTCCAGGTTAGAGTATTCCAAAGCGATGTGATGTGAAAGACCAATTACGGATAACAACGTTCAGAAGAAAACAAATCGGAGTGGGAGTGAAATTGCACGCTTTTTCGTCTTGATAACTCTGTATGACAGGATGTTATACAAAGAGTCAAGGAGACTCCTGGTAAATAGACTGCAACTCGTTATTCATAGATTGTTCAAATCCGAATCGATTTGTGTTGCAAAAGGAAGAACAGTGTACACCTGATACGCACTTTCATAGTATGAAATCGAAACTCCGCATCTAGATTCTGATTTTGGATAAGATCTGTTAACAAGCGGACTGGAAAAATTGGAAATCATGCGGTCGATAAAATCATTTCATACTTTCGTGATACTGGAAAGTTTATTTTTCTGCGTTTATAATTGCTAAATAGTCATCTAACTAATAACTAATCAGAAATTATGTTACTTCGAGGAAATGTAAGTATAGTATTATATGTAAATGAGGTGCTGATATAAAAGCAGTACGTCACAGCGAATGCCAGTTGAGCTACCATTTGTTGACCTGGCAGAACAACCCAGTCTGTAAATGACTTGAGTTTGGCTCGGACAGGCGTGGACTATTATAGTGAAAGAGTGTGTGCACTTTCAGTGTAAGTGTTTCTTATTCTTGCTTGTTTATGTTAACTTTGTTGAATTTTTTAAAGTTCCTTTACTTTCTTTTTCTTTTCTGTAAACCCATTTGTTATCCTTTAGGTTAATTCTTTTGTATTTGTTTTTAATCTGTATTTTATTTTATTTCTGTGTTATTTTGTTTGGTTTTCTTCCTTAAGCAAAACTGTATTTGAAAGTTTTATTTTTACGTTTTGATTTTGTTTTATTTTGCATAATTTTTGTATCGTCTAGTTTCTTTACCACATGTGATTGTCTTGTGAACTATTTGTTTTTGTGTGAGGCCCCGGCCAAAATGGCTGAGTTGTCTCAACAGCTGGATCAACCAGCAAGTCCACATGGGCGACAGACAGGCCCCCAAAAAGGAACATGAATATTACGGAACGGTACATGAAAAGTATCAGGAATATATTTCAGAATGAACTCTGACCATTCCGAGATCACGTTACATGGGGTACCCATGGTTGTAGAGGAGGACCTACGGAAATATGAGCAGGTGGAGGCGGTTGCGTCAATAAGGAGTAACATGGGCATTGCCACCGGGGGTATAATCCTGCAGCTGACAATGTCCCGTATTTACGGGGCCGAACGATCCTCATCGTTGTGGAGTGTCGTCGACCCCACCACTGACCATGTGGCGCCGTGGGTTATATGTCTAAGATGTGGCTCGTTAAGAACATGGCCCCACAGCCTAGCTCAATAACAGTAACTGCAGAAGCAGTGGAAGAGGAAAAGTTCAAGGCCCCGAGGGCTGGAAGGAAGTCGTGAGAAGACGACGAAAGGTGGCAACTCCTCCTCAACAGGATGTCCCACAGCAGTAGCAGCAGCGGCCGGAATCGAAGTGACAGCAGCAGCAACATAAAAAACAACAGCACCAGCATAAACAAGAACAAAGATAAAAGTAGCAACTGAAACAACAACTGCAACAACAGCAAAAGCAGCAGCAACAATAATAGTAACAACAACATCAAAAGCAACAGCAGTAACAAAAGCAGCGGCGACAAAAAAAGACCCAACAACAAGATCAGCAGCAGCAACAGCATCGACCCCTACAGCTGCCGGACAATGTTATGAAGGTGGACGAAATGCCAGCACCTCGGTCCTCTTCTTTGAAAAGGGAAAGAAAGGATGAGCAGGACGAGGAAGAGGAGAAAAAATGTGAAAAAAGAAAAGACCGGCAACAGCAGGGTGGAACGAGGAATGGGACAGATCAAGTCACAATTCGCCTCTGCTTCGTCAGCCAGAAATGACACAACCGCAGGTAAAGCTGAGAGCCTCCTTTCTTCTCCAGATAAGGCTCCGATATCTCCCTCCCTCATCCTATTCCAAAAGAAAAAGAATATTTTCCTTAAGGCGGAGGGCATTTGTCTGGTGGATAGACAGTTGCTTGAGAGGAACCTCTCCTCCCAGAGGAAGGCCCTCTTGGGACACCTGTTTAAATTAACATCTGTCGATGTCAAATCGACTGGCGATTTCAGGAACTTTGATAATGCACTATATAAAAATTGCAGGCACAAAAGCCTGGGACTTCATCGCAGCAGCCAAGGACTCCTTCCTGAAGCACTAGATGGCACAGGTGGAATCTCCAGAGCTTCATTTCAAGTGAAAGTTTATGATAGAAAAAAGACAAAGAATCTAATCCAGAGCAGGCGAACTTTGTAGTACAGAACTTTGTAGCAATACTAACGAAAAATGGACAAAACGTACTGGCCCATGCGGATCAGTTTGGAAGCAGAATGGAACCCGTGGATATAGAAATGAAAAAAGAATCTGAACCTGAAGAACATGAAGAGTCGAAGGGGACTAATGAATCCACTAGACTGAACAATCTATGGATGTTAATGACCAGAAATCTGACGAGGAGTAGGAAGGGGAAAATGAACTCAAACTTAGGTCCCATATAAGAAGAAATCAATAAACACTCCAAGAAAGACAGTTTAGATTTCCAAGAATAATTAGAAGAAGTCAAAGATCAACGAAATATATAAGGCCATTTCGCTTCAGGGAGGTGTAGTATTGTATGTAAATGAGGTACTGCTATAAAAGCAGAGTACGCCACAGCGAATGTCAATTGAGCTACCATCTGTTGACCTGACAACGTCTATTCCAGATTTTACTCTACTTCATAACAGAAACTAGAGCAATAGAAGTAGCAACGAAATATCTTTTATGTGTCGTGTCCCTCCAGGACGTAGGCGATCATGGCTCTCCATTTCCTCCTGTCCCTTGTAGCTCTCAGTAAGCTTTGACTTGTTATTTCTCCCAAACCCTGTTCTGCCATCCACTTGTTAAGTATGTCACATGTTGCTTTCCCTTGTCCCTCTATCCGTCCTGTGAGTATCAGATTTTTCAAGACCTCCTTTCTTGTTACGTGTCCCAACAATTCAGCTGCCTCTTCCTGGTGTTAAGTATGAGTTTCCTTTTTGTTTGCATCCTCTCCAAAACCTTATCTTTGCTCACATGTTCGGTCCATGGTATACTCAGCATCCTTCTGTAGAACCACACCTCTACTGCCTTCTCCTCTTCATCTTTGAGGAGATCGTCCAACATTCGCTGCCGTAAAGGAGGACAGATATCATTTTCTTAAGATTTTTACTTACGGCAAACATTTCCTTCCAAATTCAGGGCATGTATATTTGTTATTGATAAATTGATTATGGTAATTAAAAAAAATATCTATACATAAATTTTTCGAAATCTTTGAACATTATGAACACATATTTTACAATATTGGAAAGCGTGAATAAATCTAAAATTCTCTCCCAAAAATATCAGACAGATGTTCATACAGCAAGAATGCTGAAATGTGTTGATATCTAAAAGGAAACCGTTTCTCGACTATAAATATTACTAAACAAATATTTTTCTGTAAATAAATATAATAAGGGATCGGCTGGAATTCAGAGATACTTATAAGAAAATTCAAGAATATATTTCCACAACGACACAAAAATGCAATAAATCCATCAAAAAGTCATTTATCAACGAAGAGAAATCATGGGTGAAATTGATAGAATACCATTCAACTAAGCTTTACAGCCTACCCAAGACACACAAATCAGGCACTCCAATGCGCCCTATAGTATCCGGGATTAACAGTGTGCTTCACAAAAACCATAGCAAAAATCTTAACTTCCCTCGTCGAAACAATCAGCTCAGCACACAATAATTTCGGTGATCTCATCAATAGACTAAAATCACTGGATATGATAATTTAAAACAAAGTTAGCTTAAATCTCTATATACAAATATACCTAAATGCCTAAGGCTGTTACAAAGACATTTTTAAAAGTCAAAAATCAACCTCCCACTACCACCGGATAAAATTATAAAATATGTTGTCTCATTAACCAATGTCGCGTTCAACGGCAATTTTATAGACAGGAATTTGGCCTCAGCCGGGTAATGGCATGCCTCTTTCTAGAATTTTTAAAATCCGGCTCCTTTTATCGTATTCTTCCAAAATACGCAATATATTTCCGCTACATCGACGATGACCCACACGATACGCACAGCCAGAACATGTCAATAGATTAAATAGAATAGAACATACAATCGATTTTACTATTTCACTGTGGTGCTAAACAATATTTCTCTTCAGAATATCTTATACGTTTATAAGTCTACCATTCGTCCACTGAGAATTGCTGTCATATTTGGTCTGGTGCTTCTGCTATATATTTAGAGATTCTTGATAAAATCCAAAGAAGAATCTGCAATGTTACTCCCATCACAACAATAAAATAAAATCTGCAATAATAATCATAGGCTTTTACTTAAGAGACCTTAGAATCTCTAGCCCTCAATTCCTGTCCGAGCAAAAAAATACATTGAAAACACTTTCAAACTCTTCCAACAAAGATTTTTAGGCATGACATACTATTTGTGCAAGATCTATTCAGAAATGACGACCACACGATTTCAGCTTCTAGAAACTGACATCATATGGTCATTTGAAAAACTACAAACTGAAGCTCAAGAAAATCATAACTAACCACCCAGTATTACAACTCTGAATTGAAACAAATATTACTTACATATAAGGAGAAAAAAGATTTCAATCAGTTTAAATTTGGTATTTTGCTTATTTGGAATATTAAATTCAATCTATTAGCATGGAATAAAAACTAAAATTGAAGCTTCAAGAAAGATTTTTAATTTTTTTAAATTCACTTTAAACTTTTTTAAGAGGTACTTAAATAAATATCAGCACTATGTTTTTTATCATTTCACCCCAAATAAGTCGATAAAGACATGGAGACACAACGGGTTCGATTACCAATGAAAATAAGGGTCAGAAATAGAAAATATAATCAACGAGAGAAAGTCAGAGACATAGAGACAATCATAAAAATATAGTGGAACAGCCAGTCGATGGGAAAATACATGTATTCTATGATCTACTTCAAATGAAAAGTAGCTAAATAAGACAAAACAACTCAGGTAAGGTATAAAATGATACTGGCAGGTTGATAAACAATTTGCCAGTATCATTATCCGAGGACAAAATATGTGAAAGCTAATAGCCGATGAAAATAAAAAATAGATACGAAAAAGTAGGGACAGTAATGCAGGGTGTCGTGCCTCCTACATTCTCAAAACAAACCAGATGTTGACCGTTCGACGACCCAAAGTAAACTGCGTAAATACGTTTTCTGCGCATCGGTTCCACGCATTCATCTGCTATAACAAAAAAAATTAAAAATATATTATGACCAGTCAGAGCCACCTCCGCTCAAAAACCAAAATCTTAATTTCGAGATGACTGAAAACTATATATACCTAAATTCAAACAAAGCCTACACAGATCAACATCAATCGCTGAGAGACGCCACCGATGACGATGAGCAGCAGGTGCGGCTACAACCAAGTGTTTATTCGCTTCTAATTCTCTCTCTCTCTCTCTCTCTCTCTCTCTATATATATATATATATATATATATATATATATATATATATATATATATATATATATATATATATATATAAAAACATATAGAAGTTACCGGTCCTCATTTATTTACCCCTATTCAGTGTTCGCTTTTGTTTGGCGCCTGGATATACGTTTGCCGGAGAGGAGAAGGAATTAACCTATACAATCAGAAACACCAATAAGGTTCTGCCTTCGAGGTTACCCATTTCGCCTCCGTAACAAGGGTTTAATATGGATGCAAGTCAGTAAAAGAAAACATTATGTCACATTGAAAAGAGGCAAGGATATAATAGAAAGGTAGGAGACAGTGAACATTCTATAATCCTAAAGATTATAGAAAAATTACAGGTGAATTAGTCGTATAATGAATATAAAGCAAGTAATATAATTATTGTTTCGACGTGTAAACAATCGAAAATAAACGAATATGTAGCAAGAAAGGAATCATTAATATATTAATGCGTAAAAATAGGTAAAACTTAAACAAATTACAACTTGGGAACTTAAAAAATAATTAATCAATTTTTTAATTTTAATTGTCTATATTCCCATTCCTCTCTATTTAATTTTAAATGGGTTCTATAGCTAACAAGGTGATAATGCTCGTAAAAAGAAAATAAATGAAGCCGTCAAATTAAAATTAGGTTAATACCGTTTTGAGTACATCGGTGCTACTTCTGACCAGGTCTGTTTGACTGGATCGAAGCAAAGGACGCTATTGAAATATTCCATGCCATCAAAACCGCCAATTATATAGATGAGATCGTCCAGGACACATGTACCATGGTAGGCACGATAGTCTATATAGAATAATAAATAAAAATATAAAGATTGCTTTATTTAAATGAAAATAAATAGATTTTATTAATTAATAAAACAAACAACTTACTAAAACCATTTAGGCAATTAGAATAATTATGTTATGGACACGTAAACGTTTCTAAAAATGACATCTCCATTAATTTGCTGTTTTAATTTATCCTGAATTTCACAACAAAACTGACAATAATTAATACTCTTAAATTCTGAATAACCGTGTGCACACATTTGCACTCATTTTGTCTATTTACAAAAGGTATTCTCCAATTATGAGCATGTTAGTCTACAGTCTTAGTTTTAAATATTAAATTATTAGTTTATGTTTAAATTTATAAACCAATCGAAAATCAAATTAATGCCTTCGTTCAATATCAGAAGAACAGAATTCGATTAGTAATAATGTCTGGGGATGTTACTGATATCAGAGTTTCTTTTAAACTGCTTTTAAAATGTAAAGGTTGAAGCTGGGTTACATTTTGTTTTATCATTTTGGGGTTATTTTTATTTGAATTTAAACGAAACCGAATTGGTTTGGATTATGTAATGCCGGGATGAATACAGAATATATTTACTTCAAAATATTCCTGATATAAACAGGAATATTTCAGTTACTCAGTTTTTCCTCATATTTAATACTCAGACTCACCTGATTCGACGGTTGTACAGCGTATCCAGCTATCGGATCTAGTATCGTACGTTTCGATAATATTGGTCGGGCTGCTAACATTCCAACCCCCAAAAATAAAAAGAATCTCATGAGGCATCCTGGGTGTAATGATTGGACTGCGTATGTCGAAATTACCTAAACTACTTGCATCTGCATATCTATCCAAATCGCACAGAAACTTAAGAGTCTCAATAATAATTGGTCGGCATGCTGCGTTATCCTGAACATATCGATGAGCTTTAACCTTCTCCACAAAAAAGTGAGTCGAAAAAAGTCCCAACCGAAGACAACGTAAAAGCTTGGCCATGTAAGAAATTCGTCCAACAGGATCAAAATCAATCCAGTGAATGATAGCGTCGAATGCGATCTCCTCGGATTTCACGTTAAGATCATCTGAAGCGAGAACGCGACACAGATTATCAGGATCCAAATGCACAAATTCATCTGAAGACCGATAAATCTCGACAAAATTTTCCATGAAGAAATCATGGGCTGTTTTTTCAAGGTCTGAACAAGCGTACCATGATGCAAATTTTTCAATACCGATGCAATTCTCTGCAGACATTTGTGACGCCAAGAAATCGCAACACTCCGAGAGTAAACCAACAATATTGAAATAGTCGGCGGCAACAAGCAACGACTCAACATTATCTTCATTTATATTGCATTCTTGCGTGTAAGCGTAACGTATAATATTTCGCATGGTATCAATACTAATTTGTTCTAGCATAATCACTTGCTGATTTGGCTCAACAAATTGACTGTTAGTGAACATGACTCTGAAGTATGGACTGCTAGCAGAGAGAATAGCGCGATGAATAGGAAACGTTTCGTCCCCGACTCGGATTAGGGCATCGCAAAGCTGTCCACAGTTTCGTAGCTCAGCCAAAACTCGACATTTTTCGTTGAAAACTTTCTGTTGCTTTTCTTTCATCGATGATACAGAAATCAAGCCATGATCCGAAAACTTAAAATCCATCACATTGATGAAACAAAATACGCGCACGCACACACGCGTGCGTAACACACACTCACACACACACACACACACACACACACACTCACACAAAAAGAAATAAATTAAATTTTAAATCAAGGAACCCCAAGGAATGATTGGACTTTTATGCTTTCTGACTTTTGGTCAGCTGCTCCATTCCCTAAAGTCCTTAGGGATTTCCTTTAACGAAATAATAAATTACAGGGCACCCTTTCCCTCTTTATATAGTAAGCAAATTTGATTTGTGTAGTTTCTTTAGTTTAAAAACAAGCGATTCCTTTGAATGCTTTATCATCTGTATTCTCTTGCTTTTCATCATAAGTGCATGACGTTATTGACCAACAGTGACGTTATATCTTTCTAAATCGCATTCGTCATCTTGCAAAAAATGTCGTCAGTTCCGACCTCATTTAGATGTTTTTAAAAATGAATCCCTATTTCCAATTTAATTAATGTGACACTAATTATTTTCAGTGGTACAAAGAACTACTAAATATTTCTTAATGAAAAGTACAGATATTTTTTAAAAGCATATGAATTTAGATCTAGCGTTGGACATTTTTGTGAAAATGTTAAATTGCTTTATTCTTACTTAATAGGCACAGAAATTTTATATAAAAAATTACAACATCATAGATTCGATGCGACAGTGAAAAATAGTAAAAACTGAAATTTAATGTAAAAATGACCAGCACAAAAACCGCTAGGATTTGAACTTAATCAATAATTAAGATTCAAAAGAATTCAATATATATATCTTTCTGGAATTCTGTCAATTTGCTGAGCGAATCTGAACCGAAAGCAACCAATTTGTGCTTAAAAAAGCATTTATCCGAGATAAATTCCCAGTTTAGTTGATCGAGACAGCAAATTAATTAATTTTCGGGAATCACTTAAGAAACTTTGTGGTGCCCACACCAAAGTAGTAGTAGGTAGAGATATATATGTACAAGCAAATTCTTATACAGATCTTCCAAATGAGAGCCAGTCAAAACATAATATTGGAAACTTCTTTTCTATCCTACGCACGCCGTACACTATTAATGAAAGAACTTTTAATTCACTACAACATGTCTACAAAACAATTTTCTCCTGCACGGCAAAAAGAATTTCTCCTACAACACATGGAAACTGCAATTACTACTATAAGACGAGCCTTACAATTCTTTATCCCCAACTGGTCTATATACACAGCACCCTGACGACAACACAAGCACATTTCGTCGAATCTCGCATCTCAACCACACTTAGACACATTTTCTTTTCAGTTCACAAGAACAATATTCAAAACTTTTTATATATTAAAAGTTCGCTTCCTACAACTTTTATCTGAGAGGAGGTATTGTCGGAGTTATCTCCTCCTCAGTTCCTTAATCCTTCAATAGGGGTCTCTCTCCCCTGGCTATAAATACTGGCTGACCCTTCGCCTCGATCTCTCTTTTCCACTTGGGCCTTGGGCTGCCACCTCACGCGGAGATGAGGTAAATCTCTTTTTTCAACCAACACCAATATGTAACCTCTCACAGATACAGCGTTTCCTAAATTCTGGGAACACGCTAAAAACAATACACGTACGTACGAACACTCACAACATACACACATAATTTCTCCATACAAACTCTATGTAACTGTCCTTGTCTTTGTTTAACTTGTTATTAATATATATTTGTTTACACATATGTATCGGTCTTGTTTTTTTTCTTTGGACTTAATTAAAGTCCAACATTCTCATGTAGCTTGACCGGCTAGCAGGAAATTTTAACCTTCTGATATCTCTTCACATCTTCACCCCACGGTCCACTACAGTATGAATGTCAGATGTCACAGTATAACACAAGTCAATAAAAAGTGTCCATTAATAACATGGACATTTGTAGTATCCAGGGTAAGTTGAGAGAGACGAGTAAAGAAGGTCAATCTTTGCATTCACTTTCGGATGATAGATGACACATCCTACTTCATGATTATGAGAACTCAACAGAATCTATAATAATTTAAAGAATATAATGATCTCAAGAAACTTCAGCTTTTCTTGAAGAAAAATATCCATTAAAACAGTAATCAGCTTATATTTTTAAATTTATATTTGGTACACATTATCGTCAAGCGGTGTATCAGACTTTATGGTACATTTAATATATTAATATTCTGCAAAGAACCATTATCGGGATTATCTCACCGACGAGTAAGGGAGGGGGGAAAGGAAAGACGATTTCAAGGCTTGCAACGAAAAGTCTGTCGTTGCTTACAAGCGAAGTCTTCCTTGTAACGGTAACAAAAGTCAAATGACTAGTAACACGCGGTACTCTCCTCTGCGTAACAAGTGAGCTCTACAAAGGATATGTAGAGAAAAAACAACTCAATTTACGACTGAAAGTAGAATCTTTTTAAACTCTCAAGGTCTCGTTCAATGTGATTCTAGGTCTCGTTCAACGTCATACGACGAGGCCAGAGCGTCTATAAAAATCGTCGGTCTGGGAGAAATTACTATCTTGGACAACGACGCCGCCAGAGCATATACTTCCCCCTCCGGACCTATCCTCGGTGAGTACAATACATTGTTCTTCTTTTAGTTACCACACACATTCCCATAAAAAAAAGAAAAAAAGGAAAAAGAAAAAATTCCAATTGAGTGAAATCAGGCAGTTCTCGGCAACCATTGGAAACCAGGTTTGTTTTCTTTTTAAACCATCGACAAACTGGGTGTACCAGCTCTTATTCCTTGAGGGTTACAAGTCGGGCAGAACCATTGTTCGTCTTCCGGAGGCGCTTCAATTAGGCCTACGCAATCAAAATGAAACCACTCATCACATCAATCGCAAGCTATCATAGGGCTGGTATCCTCAGGTCTATTGCAAGCGAGGCAAATCCAAATTACATTTTCCTCCTGTTGTGGACTTTGGGTTATGTCCTGAGAACTTGATTGTTCCATGTCCTCTATAAGTTCACCTTCAGGTTCTCCAGGTTGCTGAGGAAATTCCAGAGGAAAGAAATGCTTGATGGAGTACGTGTCTATAGCTCCATTCCCTTTCCTCACCTTCACTGTGCGTATCAAACCGTCACTCCCTTGTATTAGTTTGAGAACCTCACCTAGGGACCAGAAAGGCCTGGTCTTAAGGGGACTTTTTATCAGTACTATATCCCCTGGATTTATTTTATTCCCGAACGAACCATCAGCCAGGCTCAGGGCTCTTTCCTTTAGACTCAACAAATAACTTTCGCTCCAAGCCTTCCTAAATTTTTTCAGGCTCTCTTCCCGAGAATGCCGCGTCTGAATTAAATCAATTCGACTGAGAGGGTCGATTGTTTCCAGGTCCTGCTTGTCCAATCTCATCATTATTCCCTGGCCAACGTTCATATTTAGTAGTGAATTAGGATATCTAGATCTGAGTCATCAGAGCTCCTATATGTCAGAGGGCGGCTATTCACAGCTCTTTGCACGTCTGATATGATGATTAGTAGAGCAAAATAATCTACTTTTCCTCTTCCTATAGTCTTATATAGGCAAGGTTTAATAATCTTGATGGACCTTTCCCAAGTACCACCATACCAAGGAGAAAACAGTGGAATGGTACAATGTTTCAAATGGTATGGGCCAACATGAATTGACTCTGAATTCATCCATGATCATCCCCTTGTTGATAATCCTTGTCGCAGCACTAAACGTGCGGGCATTATCCGAATAAAGGTGTGAGGGGATGCCATTGGCATTCGTGAACCTAATAAAGGCCTGCAAAAACGATGTTAATGTCATGTCAGGAACCAGTTCTAAATGTACAGCTTTAATGCTCATGCATGTAAAGAGAAGGATGTACATTTTATAATCCTTGTCTTTTCCTTGTACATAAATGTGACTGGTATAATCCTCACCAGTATGCAAATAGGGCCGGACGAAATTCACTCGAGAGGCTGGTAAGTCGGTTGTGTTGGGTACCGAAAAAGAAACTGCGTTGTATCTTTTACATTTAAAGCAAGTACTAATCACATTTTAATGGCCTGCCTGGCTTGTGGGACCCAGTAACCTGCTAACCTTACTTCATTGAGGTTTGTGGCTAAACTCAAATGTTGACTTCTCTGATGGTACTCTTGAATTATCAGATTTGTCAGATGATATTTCTTTCCTAATAGAATAAGGTTTTGGACTACGTAAGGGTGACATTCCGACCCTACTATCCTTCCTCTTGACCTTATGATGCCTTTAGGGTCCAAAAAGAGGTTCAGGTTCCTCACCAGTTTGGGCTTGCTTGTTCCTCCAGGGTCTATCAAAAAGTCCAACTCTACAGGAAAGGATTCCTTTTGCATAGTCTTGAGCAGGTAGCAATTTGCTTGCAGGTCAGGATTCATTTCCCTCTTTTTTAGTCTGTTGACAAACTTAAAGACCAGTGATGTCACGCTGATTAATTTATTAAGGCTGGAGAACTTTCCCATTTGAACAACTGCAGTAGCTACAGCTCCACTTTCGGCTATATAATTCACTGAAGGGTGAAGTTGTTCTCTCTGAACCTCCGAAAGGCAGCCTAGTTCATAATTGTACCAGCATGACTCCTCTTTCCTTATCTATTCAGGTCCTGCATACCAATGAGAAAAATCAAACAGTTTTTGATGGTCAGTCCTCTGGTGATATAATCGGCCGGGTTGTCTGCAGTTGAAACATACCGAAAGCTCACTTTTAAGCCAAAATCTGACTTGATCTTGTTAGTCATTTGAGTGATGACTTAAAATCTGTTCCGTACAAATATATTCTTTGTGTGGACGAACTCAGCCAGTATCCAGGACATAACCACCTGAGCATCTGTGACCATATAAACGTCCTTTATTGGAATGTCCCCTAGGGATTTTTTTTAAAAAGAGAAACACTTCACGGCAAAAAACACTGACAGGAGTTCCAACGTTGAGAGGGATTTGCCCTGCAGGGGTGCCACCTTTGCTTTGGCAAATATTAAGGATGATCTTCCATCCTGTACAGCGTACACTGAAAAACCATACGCGGCTTTAGAGGCATCACAGTAGAAAAACAACTTTGTATCCTTTCCTTCGTCTAAAACTCTCCTCGGAAAATATATGGAGTCTAAGGCTGATAGATCCTTTGCCAGTGTTTTCCAAACTGAGATCATGCTTTCTGGAACCACATCATCCTAACCCAGTTTTTGTTTCCACAGTTCCCTTATCAATAAGTGACTTCGCACTGTTACAAGCAGATAGAGAGACAAATCAAATACCTTCGAGGTCTCTGACAATATTTGTCTTTTGGTTGCTGCTTTCATATCGCATGAGTGTAAGGTGACTCTTAAGGAGTCTTGAACAGGGTCATAATGGTATCCTAACACCTTTTCCCAGCCAGAGTCGAATCCTGATAAGGTTCCATCTGCCTCCATTTTGCAGCTTTGCACAGTTGGAATTGCAAGACTGTATGTCGAAATTCCCCTTTTGCAGGCGCTCTCTCACAGATGTATACAGAGCAGATAGGGCTTCAGCATTATTTCCTGTTTTCACAAAGTTATCTACATAAAAGTTAGATTTTAATGCTTTTGAACATTCATCCGAGGGGAATTTGTCTGCATGAAACTTTAGCACGTAATTCAGAATAAAGGGGCTTGCATTGAAACCAAAAATAATGGTCTTATATCGGTAACAATGCAAGTTATCACCTTTTTTCAGGAAAAAACAAAACCGATTACGATCCTTTTCAGACGCTAGGCGAATCATCAGAAATGCCTTTCTAATGCCTACCAACAGAACATATTGGTTTGTTCTGAATCGAATCATCAGTTCTAACATGTCCGCCATAAGATTTACTCCGGGATATGCAGCTTTGTTTAATGAGACTGAGTTTTTTTTGTTTATAGGAACAATTAAACACAGGTCTCACTTTAGTTGTAGTTTGATCTGCTAGCTTTAGTACCGGCCTATGGGGAATCCAGATGTAATCTCCAAATCTTTCAGGGGGCACAATTATTTCTTCAATAATACCTTCGTCCTCTTGTTGTTCAAAAACTTTTAGGTAGTGGTCATACAAGTTTTTCTTGTCCAGATCCTTATTCACCTTTTCCAGGATCCTGAGAGCAGCATTGTGGTTAGAGGGTACTGATTTTATTTTGTCCTCATACCATTGAAGTTGCACATGGTAGAGGCCATCCTTGAATGTGATAGAATCTCTGAACTGCTTTACTTTCTCTTCATCCAAGGTGGAGAATTCTTCAGTAGTAGGTAATCCAAGAGATTCAAGGTTGAACATATTCTCCACTCCTCTCTGGACATTACTTTCCTCAAACCAATTTTTTAAGGGGTCCGGGTAGCATTCCTCTGGGTAGATCACGTAGTTGATTCTAGAAAGTGGAAGTCGGGGCGTTTTGGCTAACACAGAAGCATAATTAATTTTTGACCCTTTGTTCTTTTTTATCTGGTTTTTATATAAAAAGCAGCAACTATTACCAAAGGGGATTAATCCTTTTTGTGTTTTAAAAGCCACTCCGTACATGCAAGGGACCACCTTTAAAGGTTCCAAATGTTGAATCACGTCGATTACAAGCAACCCGTCGATAGTAATTAAGTCGCCCTTGGTACTAAATTCCGCAGCCAGCTTGCGTTTCTTTAGATTTTTAAGAATCTGAGTAAGTCCTTCGAGGTTATAAGACAGGTTCAGTTTAGTTGAAAGAATCTGGATAGTATAAGCTTTGTCAGAAAAAAGTTTGTTTCAAAGGAATTTCTTTAAAGGTTTTGGTATTCATGCCTAAAAAGGTTTTAACTTCCATAATCCTGTCTTTCGCTAAGGAAAGGCAATTCATCTTGTTTAGAACTAAAGTGTCTAAATAAGTTCTCTGACTGCCGGTGTCCAACAAGCAGTTCACCTTTACTGCCTTATCTTCTCATCCCACTATTATGCTAATTATGGGAGACAGGAAAGCACAACTATATTCGTTTGTATGTAAACAGGTATCAACCTGTACACTACTTGGGCACATAGCCGTAAGGTGTCCTTTGGAGTCGCAGCTATGACAGTCAATTTTTCTTGATATCTTCAACGGGCACATATTTCCCATGTGACACTTTTTCAAGCACCGATAGCAGAGACGCAGTTCTCTACATCTAGTTATCATGGCTTCATGGGAGGTGTAGCTGCGACAGTCCTCAGAGAAATGTCCATCCGCGTTGCAAAATTCACATTTCTTTGTCTCCGGTCTCACCTCTGTGCTGAAGGTTTTAGGTTGAGGCCGATGTTTTGCCGCAGGTATCTTTGCTGGTTTTCTGGCAATCAAGAGTCGTTTCACTATTCCTGGGGTTTCCTTTAATATCGTTGATAATGTTGGGTAGGTACTCCCAGAAATCCGCATAAGCTCTCCCTTCATTTCCGCAGGGAATTTGGCGAACAATACCTGCGAAATTATTATGGCACCGGCTGACTCATGCTCATATAAGTCACAATTATATGAGGCCCTGAGTTCCCAAACATCTGCCTGAGTTTTTATAATATAGTTCTTCAATCCTTCCAGGTCCCTGGGATTTTCCAACTGAAAATCCAATATTTCTTGGATAATCTCTCCTCTTATTTCCCCCTCGTCCAAATATTGGTCCTTCAAAAGCTTCAGGGCCATTGGGTAACTATCTTCAGAGGGAGAAAGATGATCTATCAGTTGAATGGCTCTAACTTCCAAGGAACATCAAGAAATATAGTTTTTAGGTGTCCGATTTCATCGACGCTGCACAATTTTCGAACTTTGTCAAGAAATCTTTAAAACTCTTTTTACTGGTTTCAAAGTTTTTTCCATCAAAGTGTGGACCCTTCAACCTTATTTTGAAAGGCTCCACAGAAAAGGATGAGTGGGCTGTTGGTTTGGAGGGAGGCGGTTCACCAGTGTCTGGAGTAACGGGGTTTTCTCGTTTTGGAGGGGGATCGATATTTCTTTCTACTGCGGGGACCATCGGGACCTCACTTGGGTTGGCCTTCTGTAGAAGATCTAAACGTCGTCGCACGTTATACTTGAAGCGCAAAGAACCTCGACTCAATCTCGCCAAGGATTCCGCGTCTTCCATGCCAAAAGAAACACCTTCAAGTTCCTCCAACAAGCCTTCTATTTCTCGCTTGAAAGAAGAGAACACCTCTGTAGAAACACTTTCTTCCTTCTCTAGTCCGTCAAGAGTAATAGTAATGTTTCTTTGAAGTACGTTTTGCCTTCGTTTGAGGTCTTCCAGTGAGATTGAGTCCTCCATGCCGTTGGGTAAGGAAAAAAAACAACTCTTCAGTTAATTCTGGGTTGAACAACAACGACGTGTTTCGTTGCGATGTATCGGGATTATCTCACCGACGAGTAAGGGAGGGGGAAAGGAAAGACGATTTCAAGGCTTGCAACGAAAATTCTGACGTTGCTTACAAGCGAAGACTTCCTTGTAACGGTAACAAAAGTCAAATGACTAGTAACACGCGGTACTCTCCTCTGCGTAACAAGTGAGCTCTACAAAGGATATGTAGAGAAAAAACAACTCAATTTACGACTGAAAGTAGCATCTTTTTAAACTCTCAAGGTCTCGTTCAATGTGATTCTAGGTCTCGTTCAACGTCATACGACGAGGCCAGAGCGTCTATAAAAATCGTCAATCCTTTGGCCTGGTTCGACCCGGGAGAAATTACGAATCGTCTCGATCCGTCTGGCATTATTGTTTACCGTTTCAGACTGCTGCTTTGCCGCCTGACTGGTTTTTGGTTTTTTTTTTTTAATTTACCCTTACTATGTTTTCAACATCAATTTTGGTTGAGTTCGTTTTTTATTTACTGCCTTTTTACGACTTTTTTTGAAAAAAAAAAAAAAAGTTTTGATTTCTTTTCCTTTTTTTTTTACCCTCCTCTTTTTAAATTTTTTTTCCCCTTAATTTTTTTTGCTCTTTCTCTTTTATTCTAGTTTTCACTTTTGATTTTTCTTCCTCTTTATTTTCTCCTTTAAATTTTCTATTTAATTTATCTTCGTTCTCTTTATTGTTGTAACTACTGTCTGTGTTTTTCGTTTGTGACTAACGATTAATTTCTCGTTATTTCTTTAATTTCTTCCTGTTAATATGCGTTAAGTTTTTCTTGTGTACTGTTTTTAAATTTTTTTCCTGTGCCAAATATTGTTCTAATCTTTTTATTATCCCTTGTATTGTCTAATCTGTGAATTTAATTTCCTTTGTTTATTTGTGTGACTCGTCAAATTCTTAGCGTCAGCCATTTTGGTTTTGTAAATAGCTCCGGCTATTTTTGAAAGTTTCGTTTTTTTTTTTTTTGTTTACCTCGACGAAAAACACAGTGATAAAATCACTGGAGTCCTTGGGATTCAAACCCCTCAGGGTTTATCATGTGGGACGTATTGTTACCCACGCCGAAAGAGTGCGTTGTGGCTTCAAGCCGAGACCTGATTACGAACGATCTGATCCTACGTACTGAATATGTAGGCCGTAGAAGGACCGGATTCGCAATATATGAGGTCCCTCCTCAGGTTCTCGGGGAACATCTCGCGGCCTACCTGTCTCAGTACGGTGAAATACTGGGCGATAGCCTGAGCGGGGGTGGAGTTTTGAGATACGACTAGATGAAGCTGCCTTCCGCTCCATCCCCAACTGTCTGGAAGTAGGGAGATTGAAATTACCGGTCATTGTGACCGGCCGTAAACCGGTATGCTGGAAGTGTGGAGTGACTGGACACCTCTCCTCTTCCTGCCTAGAGAAGAAGGCCTCTGGAATTCAATCTCGTGTTGACCAAAATGCCCCTCTGACCGCGTCTTTACCTACTGCCTCGCCTGTAATGGGCATGCCAGTTTCTGGGACCGGTAGGGATAATCCTCCTGTTGGCCAAAAAACCACATTCCCCAAAGAGCCTTCGCCCGCTGCTAGTGCAGTTGCGGAGAAGGGGGAGGAGGAATGGCTAGTTGCTGGTAGGCCCAGAGGGAAGCGCCAGACAGTGGGTCCTCAGTCCCCTGAAGCCCCAAGGACCAAAGGCATGTACAGCCCCACTCCCTCTGGCAACGTTAAGGGCGATGCCCCGGCCTCTCAACGGGCACTAAAAGAAAAACAACGGAAATATGACCCCGGTTTCGAAAAAACAGAAAAGATCAAGGAGCTTAAAAAGAAATTAGACACCCAGAAAAATCAACCAGACCCTATTCCTTCAACGTCCTCTACCCGGTCCTCCCCTTCACCTAACAAACGACCTGCCCCCCTGACATCACCATCCAAATCCCTTCCACTCAGTAGAGATCCCAGCCCTTATAGACACAGATCTTTCTATACCCCTGTTCACACACCCAGTCCTTCCACCATTAAAAAAAGACCCTCCCACACCCCTCTGCATACTCCCAGTCCTTCCCCCATGAAAAAAGCAGAAATGCCTCCACCCTCCTCCACACGCAACAGAAGCCCCACTCAGGAACTGAAAGACAAAAAGAAATTAAAAAAAAACAGATTTACAAATTGGGAGAGGATGTTTGCCACATCTCCCCGGCTCAGGCGGAAAGGGCCAAGGACTATGGCAACCGAATAAAGGACTTACACTATCTCCTTTCCATCAAGCAGTTTGCTGACATGGATGTACAAGTACCAGAAAATTTCGCTTTGGCCCAAAGGGTCGTTACTGTTATTAGAACCGGCTCTGGAGCCAAACAAATTTGGGCGATGTTGGACGAGGCCATCATGTCCAACAAGATGGCCTTGCCAATCGCAATTGTTCAGAATCAACAATTGAAATCCTTAAAACAATTTTGTGCGGGGAGGGTCCCAGTTTTAGTTCACCCCTCCCTGTATAGAGCCCTAAAACTGACTTTCCCCTGGGATATCGGCGGAATCTCCCAAGACGGCTCCATCAAGACTGAGATGGGCCATGGGAGAAGCTGTTGGTATCCTTACCCCGACCATGTTTAAACCAGTAATGCAACTCTAATCTGTTTTCATCATGGCATTCTGGTTAGCAAGTATAAATGTCCGGGGCCTGAGGTCCGATTCTCGCAGGGCGAGGTTCTCTCGCGACCTTCAGCGCCTCGGGGTGAATGTTTGTTGGGTGCAAGAGACCCGGTTTTCTTCTTATGACCGTGAGGACTTGCTGTCTAAGGGGTTCGCCCTTTATTCAGCATGTTTTGATGGTCGTTCGAGGGGTGTCTCTTGGCTAGTGAGCAAGTCTTTCAATACTGCATGTACTCTTGTCTTCGCAGATCTGGCGGGCAGGCTTTGCGTGCTGGATGTTACCATAAAGGATAAGGCTCTACGACTCATTGGAGTTTATGCACCCAATAACCATTACGAGCGACCTACTTTGTTTCGGCAGATCGGGCCATACTTGACGACATCTCGTCGGGTAGTTTTACCGGGGGATTGGGATGCCGTCCTTGACCCCGATATAGATCGTATAGGGCACAATTGGGGTACTAACAACCGAGACGTGAAACCATTTCGGGACTTTATCGATGAGTTTGATCTTGTCGATAAGTACCGGAATGAGCACCATCGGGAGGTAGCATGGACTTGGACAAATAGTGGTAACTCGGATCCTGGGTCGCTTGCGAGCTACCTCGACCCAGTCTTAGTTAGGAGAGCCGATGTAGGTGTCTTAGAGTGTCCAAGTTTCCACTATATAGTTTATACGAAACACAGGCTTGTCCGGATCCGTGTAAACTTAGATAAGACTAAGGTTAGGTTGGCTGGGTACTGGAAATTAAACTGTTCACTATTTGGTGAGCAGGATTTCCGGGAAGATTCGTGTCTTTTGTTGTAAGATTTTTGAAATATTGAAATCTATCTGGAAACTATCTAGCCATTTTGAATATCTTAAGAACCGGTTATGCAGCATTAATGTAACTTGGTGAACAATCTGAAAGAACCTTACTGCGAATGCTTGAACTGATAATCTCCTGTGGAGTTACTCAGTAAGCAGTAAGATGCCATTCAGCGAGTTTCTGAATTATGTGCCAGTCATAATAAATATGCATTAAATTTTGCTTAAAAATTAAACAAGCTGAAGACTCAACAGCAGCAACAACATTGATACTACTTCAACCCATAGAGACCGATAGTTACCAGTCTGTAACGCTTCTAAAGTAACAAATCGCCGTCGATTGTCAGTCATTTGTTTTGGTGTACACATAATTGAACTAAAAAAACAACAAAGAAAAGAAAACATTGAACATAGTGTACTAGATCATAGACAAATTTTATTTAATTATTTATCGATTATTTTATTATTGTATTTATCGATTTCAATCAGTCTGACGCATTCGACGGAGTGGATCATTGCTTTAGTCGTAGCACTTCTGGGCCTGTTCCGTGATCGAAGATTCAGTCCGAGATTCAGCACACGAGTTAGTATTTTGTACAAGGCAACAGCATTATGGAGCAAATATGGAAAGTGTTCGGAATCATTCGAGATTTCACGATCATTTTGACAGTGTTATTCTCCCTCACACTTAATGCTGGCATCCTTTCTATGCAATCACAGAAAGGAAGCGACAACGTTGGTCCTGTGCGAAATGGTACTCGAGCCAGAGTGCTTCGTGTTTTACTGTTCTGACATCGAAGAACAGCTAGACACAATTGAATGAGACGAGAAAGTAGCCCGCAGGCTGAGGTTAGGTACGTGGAAAGTATCTTCCTTTCCTGAAAGGTGTCCCCAATTCTTGGATTGTAATTTGGATCCAATCTTCTATAGTGATGGTTTGGAAGAAACGGCTATTACCATTGTCATAATGTTTGTCCGCTTTGAGATTTTATTGATGAGATAGAAATTTGCATTATGCCCAATCATAATAGTTTCATCTTATTTTCTTGGGTTTTAGCTATGATTTTAATGGTGGAATAGAATATGCGCTTGAATATCTCATATTCCACATCTTATCACATTTTTCTCATAACGTTTCTGATCTGTTTAAATATACTCTTAACGTGATAGGAAAAATCGAACTTCATAGATTTAAGTGAAAGGTACATGTTATAAATTTGATGGGCGTAAAACGCGTCAGTTTGGAATGGTTATTCTCGTTATCGCATGTCGTGAAATACTAATTTCTTTTGAAACACTAATTTTGATTGCGTTAAATTCTCTGTAGTAAATTTAGTATAATCACGGAACTTAGATAAAAATACGGGCTTTATTTATAGCATAAAATAATTATATTTAAAATATAATTAAAAAGGAAATGTGGGTATATAGATAAAGCTTTACTTTTAATGATAATTCATGATACTCCTGTCCCTTTAGTTTTAGCTAGGTGGTATTCTATTTTACTGGATCTTATTCCACCACTGATTGGGATATCAAAAAGGGCATAAGTCTCTTTTGGTGAACTAAAGTTCCTGATTCGGAGGATTCCTGATTTACAGGCTGGTGGAGTGACCAAGTCTTCATCCAAACTTTTTTTCAATTTGTTGTTCAAATCTAATTCCGTATTAACTTCAATTTGCTTCGGTTCATTTGACGCAGATTTCACTCTTTTTATTGTTATTTAATTATTTATTTATTTAATTTATTTATTTTTTGATGATTGATGTGACGCGGAACTATCTTTCCCTGGGTACTACTGAATCAATTAAGGGACCTGTTTTAATCATGAACACTTCCTATAACCATTTGGGTCCTGCATAAATGTTTTTGCTAACGAAACACCACCTTCTTGAAATGTCGTGATTGTTTTTTAATCCTCTACATTCACGAACTGAGGTTTTTTGTGGAATCACCACTTATAAAACAATTTTGTTCTTCCTGTTCATCAGTTGGTGATATTCCTGTAACAGTTTGTCAACAGTTGGAAAACAAGAATCAACTCAACTTTAAATTCAATGATCTTCTCTTTTGACTAATCTTATGCATTTCTTTCTTAAATGTGCGCACATACCGTTCTGTTTAAGAGTTGATGTAATGTGCTTTTATTCCATATCTAAATATAAAAACCTGAAATTCCTCATTGACAAAAACAGCATCAATGGCTTAAGCAGTTATCTCTAGATGTGTTACAAAACAATTTTTTAAACTTCCCATAGTTGAAGTTCCAGTGTCTGAATTAGTTATATATACATCCATCCATTTACTATATGTGTCACCGTGTGACCTTTGAATGAAATAGCATAGTTAACATTAAATTTGGACTAATCCTTCTCTTTAATATACCAAAGGATCTGCGTGTCCCTCTTGGAGTTTTTAAAAGAATTGTTTCCGTCCCTGCAGGGGTACAATTATCCTCTTACCCAACAATATACTATTGTCTACCACCCGAAGATCATGCTATCTTGTAAAATAGGAACACCAGTTTTCTGAATTAGGACATTTGTCTGGTCATCCATGTTGCAAACACTTTTTTGAGAATAGTATATCCGTGTCCATCTCGCAGTTTCTTGGCAAGTGACTGGAGTTTGATCGAGATACTCCAACAGCTTAATAGTTTCCTCTGGCATCGAAACTTCCTTAATGTTCGTAGGTAAGCGGCCTTGGTAGTTGTTATTTCCATTTTATTTATATTCCCGATACACAAGTTGATAGGTTCCCACCTCTGAACCCTTGCAGAGCTGATTTAAGAGTTAGGATTCGTTTTTTGGTTTCTTTTTGTGATATGTTAATCATTCAACCCAAACAACGAGGACGCGAGAGGTTACTGAGAGTGAAAGATAAATGAGAAAACGTTAGTGAGGAGAAAGGACAATAAAACAACAGGATTCATGAAGACAGAATACGGTGTAAAGATCGGAGGTGACAGGGAAGCAAGAAACCGGGAGAAAGTTCCGCTGGCGGGAGGTACAAAAGAAGAAAATGCTAAATTTTCGGGAGCCTAAAATAACTTTTTAATCATTCAGCTCACAAACCTGTGTAATACCTCTTTTCCAACTAATTTGATGATGAGAAATCCAATTATTACCTTATTTTTAAGATATAATGAAACTTGACCTAAAAAAATCGATTACTAACCTAAACAGTGTAGAGAATACGCCATTTTACTATAGGTAGAATGAATATCTTAAGACAATCTATGCTGCGATGTTTGATGAATCTATACAAACAAGGGGCAGCAGCTGCTATACTGCGATCTTGTTGAATTTGAGTTTCATGAATGCTGCTGAAATTGTGCAAAGAGTTAAATCCTGTGCATATGGTTGTTCTGTCATTCCAAATTATTCATCTTCATTATCATCAACGAGGGAAGCATTCGTACAATTTAAACCAATACAGTTTGAACACATTTCCATGCAGTTGAGTCTTGATTTTCTGTACATGCATTTTTACCACATCCTGTCTTACTTCCACATGAAATCATGCGTAAGATATGTGGAGGATCTGGAAGCTTTGTCATTAAATATTGTATTTAGCGTACCATCACACAGCTGCCAGCCTCACTTGATTGGTTCCAATTGTATCAGGTTCCCTAGTCACTCCTGAACTGCGAAGTAAGCACTATATGCATGTAATTTGGCTGCTGAGGATGTTGGAGAGAGTCTGGCAAGGTCAAACGTTGAAAATGTCGTCTTCATCTTCTATTACAAGATAAACCTCAGCATGTCTAGAATTGTTGAGCGAGCATTTGCACAATATATCTTGGGAAGAAACATCTCACCAGCTCTGGCAATGTCATCATATGTAGCATCTGGCCTTTTGAAGACGTCAAGAATATGTCAGTCCTCTCCGGCAAGCACTTTTAAAGCCTTCCTTTCCCCGATATTTTAGAGTGCGGATAGCTAGTCACATTCAGTAATTGCATGAGCAAGAAGCAGGTAATCCCCTGCTCATGGATGCATTATTTGTTTGATACTGTCTGTGCTATAGATAGTATGTCTGGCATATTGCATGTATAGATTCGGGTGAGCTTTATCAACCAGCATGACCAGTAAGTCGGTGTATCTCCCGACTACTACAACTAGATTTTTGAGTGCTACCAGCAACTTCAATTGCAGTGCTACATATCAAAAAGTTTGCATCTACTGTACTCTAGTGGCATGCTATGTCGCGGCAGTAAGTACCACCATCAATTTAACAATGAACCTTGCCTTATTTTGACAATGTGCTAAAATTAAGTGTTGGTTACCGGTTACCTGCGAACTCAATGCAAATAGAATGCCTTGGGCACGAAGGTTTTGTTTTGCTACCTTTGTTGACATGCTGAAATCAGGGTATCCATCAAAGCACACGACAGAATCAGGTCAATAGTTGTTGATGACATAACTGACATAGTTGTCACAAATATCCATGTAAGTGCAGCTCGATGGCCAGAGTATACTGTGCAGAAGATGGCCTCCATCTATCACATGTGTGGCGTTTGGTAAAGCTTCTGCTGATAACTTTTCCACACTGGCTTTTAACTCTTTGGCAAAAGTACTTTTGGTATTCTTTCTCATGACACCAATCTCAAAATAGGCAGTGGAACTGTTTACTGAACTTATAGTTTAGGTGTCCTTGCACCTCGGCGCGATTCCGTATTATGCATGTTAAACGCATGAATAGATTGAGAGGTTTTATTTCCACCTGCTGACTACGAACTTCTGCAGTGTTATTTGCTGAACCAATTGACATCACCTTATCATTTCTTCTGAGTTTAGCGTCAGCATAGTTAGTAACGGACAGCCTTGCTGCAGCTTCCTCACCAAA
The DNA here is from genome assembly GCA_964036315.1 of Acanthosepion esculentum. NCBI lineage: Eukaryota > Metazoa > Mollusca > Cephalopoda > Sepiida > Sepiidae > Acanthosepion > Acanthosepion esculentum. The sequence goes on from OZ038485.1 coordinate 74,776,636, forward strand.
GTGAAACGCACTGTCCACATTGGCAGATGAAGGGGTTACCAATTTAGTAGCATACTCTCCGTTATAAGAAAATGGTGAATGCGTGAATAAGTAGGAGTTGGACTTGATGAAATTTTCACCATCCCTTGCAGTAGCAGTTTGCCTGGGGTCTGTGTATTGATCTAAAGTGGAAATGAGTGTACCACAGAAATTTTCGAGGGAGGCGTACACAGGGGTAGTTTGCAGCAGAATTTTTGACTGGGAACTTGAAGATATTTCCCGACCGTGAGTTAGACATTCTCATTAGTGTTAGTTCAATTATTTGGTCTGTGAAAATACCAAACCAAAATCAAGGGATCGCCTAATTGTCCAATATTCTCCCGAACTTGGCAAACTAGGCTTCACGCATAACCTGTGGTAGTCGCTTCATTTGAGCATGGAAAATCTAGATCATTCTTCAAAACACTGAGTAAGTGAAATTCCCAATCCCCTGTATGTTCTGCCAGAATGAAGAATCCCCTGTATGTTCTGCCAGAATGAAGAGTAATAAAATTTTGACCATCCTCAGGTACTGGATCCAGAGCTTCTTGGTTCTACTGGACAGAGATAGTTCCTCTTGTAGATCCTCGACTACCTGGGACGCCTGGGTAGCTACACACTCAGTAAGAAGACTCTCAGGTAAGAAGACTCTCAGGTGAGGATGAGTGATTCAAATGCATCTCATGAACTATTGTGGCTTATGCAGGGCTTATGCCACTTAGTCAGGAGTCGCAAATATTAGGAATCCATTTTTGAATTTTAACCTAGATTTTTTAGGTCAGGTTGCCCTTATATCTTAAAAATAAGGTCATAATTGGATTTCTCATCATCAAATTAGTTCGAAAAGAAGTATTACACAGATCTGTGAGCTGAAGTATTAAAAAGTTATGTGTGTCTTCTCGGCAGAGGCGGACATCTTGAATTTTGGGCTCCCGAACATTTAGGTCACTAGTGACTTTTGAAGACTTTATGGATTTTGAATCATTAGGTCATAGATTAACATCCCTGAAAACAATCAGCTTTCTATATTATTTCCATGTCCATCTGTAATGCTCCTGGTTTAAGAAGCGGCTAGGCATTTGTTATAGAGCTTACAGAGAACAGGAGTACTTTTCTTTTTCAATTGCAGGGATATCATCAACAATGCATGCCTTGTCGGGATCTAGTTTGGAGATGACAGAAAACATAGACGGTGTATATATATATATATATATATATATATATATATATATATATATATATATATATATCACAGTAGAGATTCGGTTCTCGGGGAAAAATCAGGAAAATATACTCCTGATGAGTTGAAAGTGATGTTGGAAATAATTTACGCACAAAGCATACTACTTCATCAGCAATAGATGACATCACTTCAAACTAATTGAAGAGAGGAGGATAGCTTTGTTTAACACACTCTTACAGTTGCAAGTAATCACGAGAACCAAACTTGTGAGAGGTTATACGGTGTCTCATTCTATCATCGAACAGTGACTTAGTCTCGTTGAGGATACATACAATTATTACAAGCAGAAACAAAGAGGCATCTGTTATGATTAGAACTATTATAGCCGGAAGAAGTGATTCCTGTGAGCTATGGCGGCTGAATAGGCAGGAGTGAACCAAGGAGAAAACGACGGTTTCTCTTGGTATTTCCATGATAGCATAAAAGTATCAATATCAGCTTTCACCCCCACCCAAAAGAAGAGAGGAGGCCCAATCTTCAACGGGAAGATTAAAGATTTCACTCCAAGATATATCGCAAAAAAACAAAACAAAAGATAAATCTCAATAAGTGAGTTGGTCAAAAATGATGTCTTGTGAATCGGTGTGACACTGAGGCGGTGAAGAGGTTAAACATTAATTCTAAGCAGGAAGACTTAACCCAAAATGAAATATAAGCTGGGAGAATAGAGAGAGTGGAGACATCTGGATTTCTTCTCTCCTAAAGGTTTATTTTTCTTATCTATCGAGTCTGGCATGCGGACGAAAATAGATTCGGAGAAATGGCTTCATCTCTTTCTTGAGAAATTAGAGAAACATATTTTTCATTGACAAAAGCGAAAACAGAGAACGAACCTTTTTTCTTAGGGTTGAAGTTATTAAAAAATCAGTTATATCGTGCCAAGAAAGTGATCTGGTTTGAGTTTTCGCTGAAGACGGCGACCGGCCCAGGGATGGAAAACCTGTTTTCCATCCCTGGGCTCTTTGTTGAGAATTTAGTAAACAAATATATTTTCATTGACGAAAACAGATTTGGGAAATAATTTTTATCTATCGCTCGGAAGGTTAAAATGAGAACAAATTTCTCTTAACGGGTCGAATGTACTGTACGATTAAGGCTGGAGTTATGAAAACAAATTCTGTCATATGTGGTCTGGATTGTATTTACGTTGAACAGAGATAGCTCCAAGAAATTAGAAAAGATTCAGCGAATTAAAATTAATTACTGGAATGCCTACGCGCATTAAATATTAGATTTCTCACGAAGACAGTTATGCATGCCCTGGGAAGTGAATACCGAAAAGGAAGGGGCGGAATTCAGCCCTGAATGTGCAAAGTAGCGGTGAAGTAAAGCAGGTGGGAGTTAAGAGGAAAGCAATCTCTGTGACTACTCTCAAGGAAGGTGGATAATTTCCCAAATTTGGAAAGTTGATTAAGAAAGCAGAAATAGGGAACATGAAAACCTATATTTGAATTAATGAAAAGAAAGAATTAATGACCCCCCCCCCCAGAACACTTAGGCCCCACGTCAGTTTTGGGCCAAAGTGCATATAAGCAGATGACTTTGGGGAGATAATTGACTTTGGGCTGAGATACCGCATAGAGTGCCTTTGAAATCCAAATTGATTGCAAAACTTTGAACCCAGCCTTCCAGAAGTTTAGACAAAACCCAGTTTCACTAGAAATATTGATGCGGAAAGGGTTAATTTTTGTTGTACGAAGAGCTATATAAAACAACTGAAGATTAACCCCCACGATCTCTCTTTTTATTTTTTCGTCGTGACGATTTTTTCCTTAATATAGCACGCGCCGCCGCCGCAGCTTGACCAACACTAGGAGACTACGACCTTCGACTGCTCTGAGATCAAGAACACAACGTGGGCAGAGAAGGTGTGGATCGAAGCAGCCAGTAACCAACAACCAGCTTGACCCAGCGTCAGCATTGACCAGGGCAGAGATAGCCCGTGGTTAAAACGTCGATCTAAAACTATGAAGACCGGACCACTAAGCGTGTATACACCAGCGGATGTAACCCGGCGGCGAAAGGTGTTACATTATTTGGTACAAGTGACCAAGGATGTAACCCTGTAGCAAGGGGGTACTATATAGGGGTACTTGTCTAATATACAAGTGGGAATAAATATCTACAGAGACTACAGCGTGATCAGTTGCCAACAAAACAGAGTTGCAAAGTAGTGAGTAGGTAAGAAACAGATCAAGTGTAAAGTGCAACAATAGTCCGGAGGAGGTGAGGAACAAATCAACAATGCCAATCACTATCTATTGTCCTCCTGAATGTTCTTTTCTCTTTCTACTCATTAATAATGTTTCTGTTCCTAATTCCTCCACACCTTATAACCCCTTGCATTTTAGTGGCTGTACTGCCTTGCTTGGGGTGACACTGATTTAAAAAAAGGTATAGGGGCAATAACTGTTTTTTAGGGTTTACTTTTAATAATTTATTACATTCATCAGTTTAATTGTTGTTGTTGTTGTTGTTTTTATATAACCTCACTAGTTTTATTTTCTGACTTATCCTTAAACAGCACTTTTAAAACCTCCAGTACCCTATAGAAATCTTCCATTCGTAAGCCTAGAAAAAATTAGAGGTTTCAATGTTTTTTGTTTGTTTTTTTATCTGACATATCACTCTTGTTAGAAACAAAGGGGGGAAAAATAATATAAAAGAATAATTAAAGGATATATCATACTAGTCAAGGTAGACTCTTATTTCACTACTGATCCTTTTGAATTTCAACAAAACGCACACATCCACCATCACCAATTTGTAGAAGAATCTGCTAACAGCCTCATGCAGTCATTTCCACACATAAACTTGAAAAACTTTAAATGTGACTTCTTTCACTAGGTGACATAGTCAGTCTTCTATGGTCCAATAGAAATGTTTCTATCCCAGGCAAGCTGATGTTGTGGTATCTTAGCTGGTTGACAACTATGAAACTACACAGAATGCAATATATGCTGTATAGTGTGAATGATAGGTTGAACAGCATCAGCATTGGATTAGGATATGATTTGATGCAATTTTCCTTTTTGTTGGGTGGTTAAAATTCTTGTCAATTACAGACATTCTTACCTGAGCACTCAAAGTGGCTAGGTGAACAGGAGAAACAACAGTTGGTTCAGCACAGATCCAACAAATATTAACACAGTTCATTTAAAGTTCATTTCAGTGTAATAATAACAGGAAATATTTAGATCATTTAATAATTTCAACAAAATTACTTTCTTTTCAATGAATTACATTGCCTATGTGTATCACACAGAATTTTCTTAAATAGATGAAAGTTAAATATATACAGATTTGTATAGCAACCATATGAATGCTTCTAATGCAGAGGTGGTCAAACATGGCACACCAATGACTTGTTTCTGGCACACAAAACTTATTCATTAGATTCACTTTTTGACTTGTTCTTTCTTTTCTCTCATGTATATCCTTATCTCATGTATTTTTATTTTCTGCCCTTTATAGATTGTGCAGAATGTCACGATCATAAGAAATGTCATTCAAATGAAGAGAATATTAGAAAATTTAAAGAATACTGGACTGAAAAATTTAACATGATTAAGAAAGACAATAAAGCCTTATGTATTTTTTGTTCCAAAACAATCATTTGTAGGACTTTTTCTGTAAAGAAACATTTTGAAAGTATTCATAAAAACTTAAGCAAAAAAACTGAGGAGAAACAAAGAGAACAAATTACTTGTGAACTGAGCAAGACAAAAAACAGGCTGATACTTTTATGAACTTTTTCAGGTAGGTCCAGTTTGAACCTAGTTGCTGCTAGTTTTGAGGTTTCCAAAGTTGTTACCAAACATGGAAATCCACTCAGTGATGAGGAGTATATTAAAGAAGCTTGGCTAGAATGTGCGCCTTCCTTCTTGGCATTTTTCAGAAAAGGAAATGATTATTCAATGCATTAAAGATTTGTTTGTGAATAGTAAAACAGTTATGAATAGGATACTTAAGTTGGAAAGGAATACAGCTGAACAGTTGACAAAATATTTGTCTTCATGTAAGTTTTTTTTCTATCTGTGTTGGTGAAAGTATGGACATTATATTATCAGCTAGGCTAGCCATATTTTGTTGATTTTATAGGGGGTGATGAAGTATGTTAAGAGATGGTTGCACTTTGTAATACTACCTGAGCATACTACTAGGGTTGATATATGTAAAGCATTTGTGGATGAATTATCTACTTGACAAATTCATGTTTCAAAAGTAGTATTTGCCACAACAGATGGTGCTCCCAGCATAACTGGTGAGAAGACAGGATTTATAAATCTATTTGCAAAAGATATTGGTCATCCACTGATAAGTTTTCATTGCATCATATATAAGGCTTTGTGTGCAAAAGCTGACCTAAAAGAAATTCGGGAAGTGATGCAAACAGTAACCAAGGTTGTTAATTACATTTCTGTTTGGGCTTTAAATAAAAGGCAATTTCAAATTTTACTGAATGAGATAGAATCTCTATATAAAGGACTGAAAATATACAACAATGTTTGTTGGCTTAGCTGAAGTTTGGTTCTGAAATGATTTGTTGAATTCTGAGATAAAGCTCTTTTTGAATGACCAACAAGTCTCTTACCAAGAACTGTCTGATATCATGTGGGTTCGTAAACTGATATTTTTTTGCAGATTTTTGAAAACATTTAAATGACTTGAATATTAAATTACATGGGCTCTTGATATTATGTTTGGTTACATAAAGGCTTTTCAAATGAAACTAGAAGTTTTTAAGAGGGATGTAGATAATGCGAGATTTAGATACTTCCCAAACCTAAAGATCTACCAAAAGATGGCAGATGAGACCACCAATGTCTTCAAAAGCTGTTTGTAAACATCATCAAATCAACTGTTGAGCAGTTACAAGATTTGATAAATTCAGAGAACTGGAAGAGACAGCAAAATTCATTAAGTTTACAGACAGTATCAAACTGGATGAACTAAATTTTTAAGTATTTCCATGGACAGACATGGATAATTTAAAAATGCAGTTAATTTCAGAGTAGCTCAATTTGGAAGCAGAAATTTGTTAACATTAGAGTTAACATGAAAAATATTGAAAAGGAGCAATTTGAGATGGGAGTATCAGAGAGAAATGCAGAAAACAAAATATTAAGGACTTGGATTACCATTCCTGAAAATTTTATCTGTTTAAAAAACCTTTTCATCTACATATATTTGTGAATCTCTGTTCTCAGTGATGAACATTAAGTCTCATAACAGGAGTAGATGATGGATGAAACTAGTAGTGCATGCATGTCTCTCAAGGTCACTAAATATTAACACAATATATAATCTCACTCATCAGTGATGCCAAAATTCCCACTAATAATATATAAAAGAGCCAACAAGTTTTCTATCTCTAGTTTCATCTGATGTTTTCTTTTGAAAGTGGCAATGGTTCAGGGCTGTTTAAATATAATTTTGAAGGTAAATATATTTTATTTTTGTTTTTTATGCATCATTTATAAGGGATTTCAAATCAGCTAAAGATTAATAAACTTTTACTGTGTCATAAAAATGTATAACTGAGAAAAAAATGATGATTGATTAAATGAAAAAAATAACTTAACTTTCTGCATTGCTAATAATAGTTAATAGTGTCTTTAAATTGTGTATGCATGTATGGCAGTTGCATTTATACTTACAAGCTGATAAAAAATATCACAAAAAAACCTGTCATAATTTTTTTCATTCAGTCCGTTTTACATTTCTTACAATACTGTGTCTTTACTGTTCTTGGGTGATTTTTTTATCATTTAAAACAGTTCTTCACATACTTCAAATATGTTCTCAAAAACATTTTGTTGGCACATGGAAAAATTTAGTCTCAGAAGCTTGGCTGGTTTTGGCACACCCTCTCAAAAAGGTTGCCCACCTCTGTTCTAATGCATGCTTAACCACTCTACTTATCAATGTATTTGTAATACTTTTTCAATATCATCATAAATAGCCAATTAAAAACTTTTCTACAGAATTCTTAAATCCCTTACTTCTGAAGAACACATGAGATGGTAAAAAATTACCAGCAGGACTATACAATATTCTCAAATTTCTTGAGAAAATGTGTTATTTTAAACATTAAAATTCTTCTTTTAAAAAAGCATTAACTACAGATGATGGGAATTTCTATTATTGCAATTGTAGGACTCAACTGTGAATATCTGTGTATTTAGATAGAAGAAAAAATATTAATATGCACTTTTTTAATCATCTTAGAGAACACTTTTTCACTTTCATCATGGCTGATGCTAAATAACCTCTAGGAAAGTGACTGATTGCACCTTCTTGGGCTAATGTTTTCTGCTGACATAAAGTGGAAAGATTATAGTATTGCTAGTTCTGCTGCTAGGAAAGTTGGTTCCCTGTGTTGTGCTAGACAATTTTTCTCACCAGAATCTATCTTACAAATTTATAAATCTACCAATCATACTTAATTTGAATATTACTGTCACATAGATTTTACATTTGAAATGACTAAATGTAACCAAAGGTTCTATGCTAACAGTTTCTTCTATCACACTTCTTGCTTGTAGAAATCTCTTCTGGCTTCTTTCTTCCCAGTCAACTTTGATCTTCAAAAATTTAAATGCAATGTCAATTGTTACCTTCTATCATCTTAATTCTTGTTATCTCTCCTTAAGTGATTTTTCTCATATTTTCTAACACTTGGTAACCCCCTTGCATCTTAGTGGCTTTATTGCCATGCTTTGGGTGAAATGATTAAAAAAAAATAATAATATGCAGCAATGAACACAGGCATCAAATTTTATTGTTGATGACTCAATTCAGAACCAAAATCATTTTAGTGTAGAAAAAAAACAGGTGCTATGTGCCTCACAAAACTAAGTTTACAAAATCCTAAAATCAGTTCTTGATTAAATTGAAAAAATATAACAATTAAAATAAAATTATATAAATGGTTTCATCAGATGGATAACAAAAAATGTGTTGTGCATGTTAATGAAAATAATATCCAATAAATTTGCCTCTATGACTTTAAAATAATTAAATCTTATAAGATTTCATTATTTTAAAGCTATAGAGGCAAAATGCATTGGATATTATTTTCAAAACATACTTTCATGAACATTTTTCCAAATGTCAATAACATATATATATATATATATATATATATATATATATATATATATATATATAGAGAGAGAGAGAGAGAGAGAGAGAGAGAGAGAGAGAGAGATTTCATAAAATTAAAGCTTTCATAAATTTAAAGGAGTTGATGCTAATGCCAATGTAAACCATCATAAATGATGGTTAGTTTTGTTAGATTGTTTTAATCATTGTATATGGTTTACTTTTAACTAATTTTATCATCTGAATTGCTTTTTTATTTCACATTTCACTTGTATAGCAAAATTATTGAATCCAATTTTGACGGCATCTTCTGCCTCTTCTAATTTTTTTTATTGTAAAAAACTTGAAGAATACTAGATAGCTGTAAGAAATTTGGCATGGCCAACCATATGAAGATGGAGAGGGCCATGCACCAATTTTTGTGGAAGGATGTCAGAGAGAAACAGAAGAGAATAAGAAGACTCAAGAAATATGTCTGCATATTCTGCTCCAATGACACAATCAGTATTGACATTAGTAGCATATGAATGTCATTAATCAGGTGATTGCAGTTTATGAACAGGACCCCATAGATATGGTGACAGCTATGAAATCAATGCTGAAGAGAGACAAAAAAATGGATTAGGTGCAAAGGGAGATGCATATGCAGCCCCAAAATAAGAATAAAAAATATGACAGAAAGTGAAAAGGTACATGGCCAAAATGCTGTGAATAGAGATGGATTTACAAAAACAAACATGTTATACTTCTCAGACAAAATCATTTTCTTATGCCATTATAAATCAACAGAAGTTTACTAAAAAAAATTTCAATGAATATAAAAAAAAATGAAATAACTTATCATAAAGGTTCCTACAGTTGCACTAAATTACCTTCCAAATGTACAAAATGAACAATGCACAACTTATTTCGGCACTGAAAAAGCTTTGGGACAAAAATTTTCTCCATAAAATTTGAAAATTTCTGGCTAGAATAAGTATAATTCATTAATGGATTAAACCTATAGTATTTTGCCAACGCTAACTTTAGTTTTCATATCAGTAGTGTGTACTCATTTGTTTCAATGTTTTTAACACACACACAAAAAAAGAGTGCTCTATGAAATGGTTCAGAATTTATGGTTAATGAAGAAAAAAAAAAGTACCAACAATATGTAAGTTATTCTCACAGCATGGAGTTTCATTAACAGAAAAAGTAAACTAACATTACTAATTTGTCAAGAATCATATGAACTATAAAAAACAAAATATTTAGTTATATAAACATTCAATAGAATTCGAGCGTACCTATATTTACCTGTTAAGACAGTAAAAAAATCTTTTCTCAGGATATTTTATACAAAAATTGTCTAGACAAGAAAATGTTAAATGTGTGGAAAAGATTTTTAAGCAGATATAAAAATACCACCTTAAAAATCATTTTCACACATACACACAGGACCATTTATTTAAATTGAAAAATATAAACTATACAGACTTTTACCAAAGATTTTATTCTAGCATAAATAATTATACTGTTGAAGAAAATGTTTCATTTAGTGCAAATGTATGAAAGAAAAAGATAGATTTTCAGAAATTGTTTATTGTTATTAAAGAAAAAAAGATGCAAGTTTACATGATAACAATTGATTTTCACATAATGATTTTAGTATGTTTTCAGTCATTAAATCTGAAAAATAAAAATGTCCAGAACATGGGAAAAACAAAATGAGAAAATAATCTACATTGATATTGAATATGCCTGAGTAAAAAATTGAAAGGTTTTATTATAAACATAGGAATAAAATTAATAATAACGTCCAGATGGCTGCTGAGCTGGGTATGACTGTGTTCGTCCAGAACCTTGGTGTCCAGCAAAGGTAGCCTATTAAAAATAAATGTTTTAAATTATAAAGTTATTTAGAATTATTTTTAAACTTTTTATGATTATTATAAAATATAAAATATTTTTTGCAGCAATTAAATATTTTTTAATTACAAATTTTTTATAACTTTCACCATCTTTGGAGTGTTGGTTCAAAATCAAGTATACATTTTGCATTCTAAATACATCAGTTATTAAATAGTACAATACAAAAATATGATTTAAAGAGAAACTTCATTAGAAAAGAAATTAAATTTAGCCTTGTAGCAAAAATAACAGGACAGAATTGGAATGAAATTAAAACATTGTTTTCTTTTAGTTTTTAAAATTCTTGCTGAGACTTCAATATCATACACATTCTTTTGTTTATACTACTCTTGGTAAAAATTATGAAACCACCACATTTAGATGTTCCCCCAGGATTTTTTCTTTGTTTTCTTTTGCCTTTGCAGCCAATAAATGAATTAGATAGAACACAAAATATTTGTTTAATAACTGAACCTTCTTGCTTCATAAAATATACCTAAAACATAATTTTTTTTTTTAATAATTTCAACCTGAACAAGGCAATAAAGACGTAAGAGGTTACTGAGTCTGAAGGAATATAAGTAAAAAATAAAAAGTGTTATTAAGGTGTGAGAACAATAAAAGTAGGGGAAATGAGAAGACAGGAGATAATGATTGACACTGCATTTAAATGTTGAAAGATCAAACTTGACAGGAAATCAAGAAGCTGGAAGAAATTTCCACAAGTGAGAAGAGCAAGGAAAAAAACCATTAGCATAGAAATAACCGTTATATCTAGCCATTTCATCTGTAAAATGATACCACTAATTTAGACTATGACTGATGCCAGGACAGGACAATAACATTGTAGATTCTTTGGATTTTATCAAGAATCTCTAAATACAGGAGCACCAAACAAGATATGGTAGCATTATTCAAAGCAAGTATGAATGGTAGACTTATAAATATGTAAGATATTCACTGTATTGTGCTTGACAATTTTTTTCACCCGAATCTATCTTACATATTTATAGGTCTACCATTTGTTCCCAGTAAGTCTTGCATGCATGCATCTTTGTAGCTTTATTGCCTTTCTTAGGGTGAAATGATTTAAAAAAAAAAAAAAAGATTCCGACAAGAATAAATTGTCTAGCAACAGTCCTAGCAACTGATTCAATATAATCTATACACTTCATGTCAGTGGAAAACATTAACTCAAGTAGGCGCAATGAGTCCCTCGAAATTTTTTTCTTTCTTTTTCTGTTTTTTTTTTTTTCTTTTAATGTTCACCCAATACAAAGCTCAAGGGCCTCCCAAGATAAAGGGTTACTGTATGGAGGTGTATTAGGGTAAGAGTGGGCAAGAAGTGAAGTTCTTGGGGGCAATGCACGAAAGATAACAGCTAATTCTAGACTTGAAGAGGTCAAGATTTAATTACTGAATAAAATTTCAGAGTTTAGTCTGAGACATTAGAAGTATAGAGTTGTAGAAGGAACTGGAAGTCCAATCCTAAACAGGGCACAAAGGATAAATCTCTACTTCCAAGAAATTTACTTTATTTTGATACCAGTTTCAATATAAAATTTACCACTTAAAAAAGATTTTATAGCTAGAATTCTATTCAATAAAAAGAGCCAGTTCTTCATGACAAAATCTATACATTAGAATTTTTTCAGCTATCTATAAATATTTTATCTTTTCACTTGTTCTAATTAAGTTTTTTTCAATGATAATATTCATCAGCAAAGACTCATAGAGGTTAACATCAGTTATGCTGATGGAAGACAGAAATAGATCTCTCAAACTATTAATAGAGAGAAGTTAAAATTAATAAGCCATTTCTTGCCCCAGTTAACAGCAGATTTGATAAAAAAGACTGAATCAGTTAAAAAATGTCCAGAAATAACCTTTCAACTTGTAAAGAAAAGCAGTATGCCAAATCCTGACAAATGCCTTCGAGATATCCAAAGCAACATCCCAAGCTTCACCATTCTTATCTAAATCTTGATAGACTCTTTCAGCAATAATCATTAATACATCAGTAGCTGACCTAGAGAAGTGAAAGCCATATTGCTTATCTAAAAGAACAGCCTGTGAGGTGAGATGCTTAACCAATTCAAAGTTAATTAGGGTCTCTAGTACTTTGTCAAAAAAGAGGTAGATAGCTAATAGGATGATAGAAGTATCAGATGATTTGCCAGAGTTCTTAAAGACTGGAACTACAAAACAGGATTTCCAACAGGCAGGAAAACAGGAAGCAGCATGGCATTTATTGTAGAGTTTAGAGAGAACAAGGGTTAGTTCAGGAGCACATTTCTTAAGGACTTATTGCAGGGATATCATTATCCCTATGCTTTGTGGGTATCCAGTTTATAGATGACAGCAGAAACCATGAATGGTGTTATATGTATATCACTCAACAGAAACTCACTTCTAAGTGGAATGTCATACAAAAATAGTCCTGATGAGTCAAGAGTAGAATTTGAAGAGAATTTACGAGCAAAACATTCTGCTTTATCAGAAGATGTTAACACCTCAAATTGAGTAAAATAAATTATTTAAATTAACAGCATATTTTTTTAAAAAGAAATAATTATGGAATCATGATTTCAAGGGGAAAAAAAACTCATAATTCATATTAGGTTTTTATGTTGACCTGATTTCTCTAAGGTATGAACTTTACTAATAAAAACTATTTTCCAAAAAATTCCAGCATTATTGCTTTGGTCAATGTAAATTCAAGATTTATCACTGAATATCACCTTCATCTAATTATCCACACACCAAAATTACCCTTCTGCAGCCAACTGTAGCTTTGTTTTCTTCTGTTTAGGTACTGCTTTTTGTTAGAATTTTCTTTGTAAATTCCATTTCTTTACAAAATTTTCTTTGTTAATCACATTTTCCTTACAGGTTGGTCACAAATGTTAACTCCTGTTTTTATTTTTGTTTTTTTGCTAAGCATTTCTTATTTTTGAGTTATGTTTCATTGAGTTTTCTATCCAGAGATTTTATGTCTTTTGTGGCCTACTTATTTATAACCATTTCATTTTATTTATATTTGCACCAAATTTTAGTGACAACCAACTGGAAACAACCAACATCTTTTACCAAGCTCCATACTGGATTTTTTCTTTAAACTGGAGCAGTTTAATATTTCATTGCTTTATTGACAGTTCCCTTGTTGGTATTTACCTGCTTCCCCACAGTAACAGTATGTGACACAAAGTCAATTTAACATAACACATTTAACAAGCTCAAAGATAATAACTGCCTTGTCCCTATGAGAACTGTCAATACTTGTATCAATATCTAACTAATTCTTTAGTGCAGTTAGGTGTAAAGTTGGAGACACTGGGACAAGGCCTTCCTCATAGCTTAGAGAGTAAAAGAACACATCACTATGATCGCAGCCCAAAAGCTGGAAAAAGTTGGAGCAATGTTTCCTATCCTTTAGTCTAGTCCAACAGCTTGTTAAAGTGTTGGAAGTTCTTGTTTAATGGCAGACTGATTTGAATGTAAATTACATAATCCTATAATCTATTTTTCTTTTAATTGGTCTGGAAAAATATGATACTAATTTAAATAATTTAATCTTATTTATTTGAGGCATATTTTATGAAACCAGCTACTAACAACATTTTGTGTCATATATGTGACTTGTTTATTTGCTGCAAAGTAAAAAGCTGAGTGAACATCAACTAAGTGTGGTGATTCCATAACTTTTGCCTCAGATATTACATGATATTTCCTTGTGCCCCATTTTTCTCACACATATTTTTAGCATATTTAAAGTAGGTTTCATCAAAATAGATGTTCCTCAGCAAATAGTGTTTTTCATGGAACAAATTCCATCACAGAACAAATGCTTCAGTATTAAGAAGCCTATATTTGAATTTAACTTCTGCATGCTTTTTATTAGTAAATATAACCATCTCAAAATTCCAATTCTGTAAAGTCAGCACTAATGTGGAGGGAGACATTTTCTATATCAATTAGATTTTCAAGATGCCATAAATAATTCCTCTTAATGGCATTGTTCTTTCAAATTATGCTGCCCATCTCCTCTCTACATAACATCTGACAGACTGTTCTAGATTACAAGCAAGGAATAATTCTTGATAACTTCAAAAATTATTCCTTGCTTGTAATCTAGACCCTGTACTAAAACAAAGGACAACCCTACAGGCACTCATTGCACACCCTGACCTCAATATAAAACCAGGAAAAGAGGGCTTTGAGGTTAATTCTCTCCACACTTTCACCAGAAGGCACAACAGGCTGGTCCACTACTTAACCACCAAAGAACTAATCAGGACAACTACTTAATACAAAGGAGGAGGATTTTTTTTCTCTCTCTCTCTCTCTCTCTGTTCCAATGTACCACAGGCTACAAACTGTCACACAAGGACACAATTTGTATTCAGAAAAAGAAAAACCTTCCAAAATAACATTCACTCAGCATTCAATCATTCTGAATGCAAAAAAAAAAAAATAATAATTCTGCACCAACCTCCACATTGGTGACCACAATGCAGCACGGAAAACACAATGTGATAAGGAATTATCGCAACAGAAATGAAAAAACTTTTTTCAAGAACATGATGTAATATGGAAATTTGGATGTGATTTGGAATCTTCAGGACAAGAGAAATTTTTTTTCTTACCTAGAGCACATCAAAGTAAAAAATATGACAACTGCCATAAATTCAAGTCACTAAAAACATCCTCACCAACTACAATTTCATCTTCAAGAACATAACAAAATACTTTTAACAAAACAAAAAATATATAAAGTGACACTGAATACAACCTCTTTGAATACAGCTTTACCTTCAAGTACAAAACTACAAATCTGTGAACAAAAAAAGAAAAAATACCAAAAAGCAATTGGTAAGTAAATTTTACACATAAAATTTTATCCATACATATATGGCTTCTATTAACCTTTTATTGATACTTTAGAAGCTCATTTTGTTTCTTAGTCTATGTCTATGGAAGCACTAATGCAGCAAGTTAGCACCTGAATTCATTGGGACTTATTTACATTATTTGGACTGTTATCCTCATCTTCATTCCTATATTCACAATGTTTTGATCATTGTACACTCCAGCCTTCTTCAGGTGATTGGAATTTCGAACCGAACCCTTTATTTTGTCCACTGGGATGGATTGTTCTAGTTCCACATGCCATGCCTCTTCTGAATGTCTCATTTATTTCCCTTTAATTCAACTCTCCAAGTTTTTTGATTCATCACTGCTGTAGCCTGGTATTGAACTCACAACTCTTTGGGTCTTGTCACTGGATCTAACCAAACCTTTATTCACCAGGCCATGTGTCCTCAAGGACTACAGCAGATATGAGAAAAACTACTATTAAGGAGAGACGATAATAATAATAAAAATAATAATAGTGGAAGCCAATACAAAAGACAAAGAAAGTAAATCCCACTTGAACTTGAAAGAATTCCCACTCTTAAGTAATTGCACAGTTTTATATCACATTTCCATTTTGTTTCCAAGATTGTTGTAATGTCATCTTTGTTCAAAATAACCGAGAATTAGGAAGGCCATAGTTTGAGTATCAAAGGAATAGAAGACTAAACAGAAGAAACAAAGAAAAAGAGGTATATTAAATACTCATACACAGAATGGAATCACATGAGTAAATCAAATAGTCCATTGTCACAGTAGTAGAGAAGAGCAGGAAATATGTGGACTCCTACTCTACAACACTTCTCCTTTTAGTTCATATTCCTAAATCTTACTGAATATCTTTTTCTACTGAATTCACCCCCAGCCAGCTAATACATTTTCTTTTTCCTACCTGTGGTGTTCATACCACTTTGTCTGGTGTTATGGTAGCCACAGGCAGCTGAAATGTGTCACACAGATGTTCGAACAGCAGTGCTGTTGACTAAGGAGAGTTTTCGTTATAATCTCTCCACTGTAATTAGTTTATATGTCTCGTGTGTAGACCATTTTGATTTTGAACCAAATATATTACACAGCCAATTTGCCAAAATATCATGCCATCCTCCCACAACTGTTTTCCTTGCTGGTTCTTCTTAATAAAATACCTTGTATCCAATTCAGTGTTGCAATTTTATTTTTATTTTATTTCCTCATAATTCAGGCAACAATTTAGAGAATATAGTTTTTATTTTTTTTGAGAACATTAACTTGGTGAGTGATTTCATCAACATGTTAGGATATGGTGTTTGTACAAACATAGAAAATTTCCTTGTCTGTCTCCCCTTTGTTAGTTTTTTTAATGCTCTTTTGAGAGTGTCAACAAAGTATTCTGCTTGTCCATTGGTGATAAGATGGAGTCATTACATGTTTCCCCATATACACCTTGCAGAAATTTTGAAATTCCCCAGATGTAAATTGAATACCATTGTCTGATGTTAGGTATTCAGTATCTTGAGAAGAGTTCTCTCAGGAATTTTATTTATCATGTAAAAACACTGATAAATCTCAGGTAATTTCATGTAACTATCAATCACTACAAGGTAATAAAACCCCTTTATTGGTCCTGCATATTCCAGATGTAATCTTGACCATGATTTATTTGCTTCTGGGCAGGGTTCAACTTTTAGGGCAGGGATTTTGTTGTCAGTGCAGTTATGGCATGTTTTAACCTTATTTTCAATGTCTTGGTCCATATTCTTTGCATTAAAGATTTCATTTTATAAATTCCTGGATGGCTGTGATATTGGCTTAATATTTATTTCTGTAATGATTTAGGAATTACTGCATACATTAATACACCATTCCAAATAGAAGAAAAATGTCTTTATTTGCACCACTTGGCAAAACCTGATTTTTTTTTATTCTTTTTAATTAAGTAGACTTTTATGCTTTCAATATATGCATCATATATTCTATTTTTCTTCTGTTTCACTTAACTTGGCTGCTATTTCATTCTGATAATGTTACATAAGATATTTTTTTTATGGATGCCTTGAATTTCATTGCAGCAATCACTCTATCCTCGAGGTGGGTTTTGAATTTTGATATTAGTTTTGACAAGATGCTTGCATATATTAATTTTTTTGAAGATACCAAGTTATAATTTAATAAAATGGTAGCCCCACATTGTAGTCAGTCAGCGATGTGCACTGGAATTGCTTTTTTAGTTTCAAAAATGGTTAGGAGTGGATGATGGTCTGTTTGCAGCACAAAACTTCTGTTATGAATAAATTTATGGAATTTTTCATGGCAAAAATAATTGCTAATACCTATGTTTCGATTTGACTAAAGCTTTTTTCGGCTGGGATTAGAGTCCTCAAAGCATAAGCAATTGCTTTTTTTCTTCCATCCTTTAATTTGTGCAAAATAATAGCACCAGCTCCATAGTGACTAGCATTCGATGCAACAATAATGTCTAACTTGGGTTAAAATGTGTCAGTGAGAAATTGTTAAAATATCTTTTATTTTTTCAAAACTCTTTTGACATTCTGAAGGCCAATTCCAACCCATATATTTTTTTTTAAATTTATTTAATGGTCTATGCAATTCATGCATGTTGGGTATATAAGAATTGTAATAATTTACCAGGCCCAAAGAAGATTGTGAATATTTGTTGGAGAAAGCATATTTTTGATAGCACTGAATCTTCAGAGATCTGATACATTTGAATCAATAATTTGTCCCAAATATTTTATACTATATTATTAAAACCTCACACTTTTCATCACTCACTCTGAATCCAAAATCTTCAAATTTTTGAAGACTTTTTGTATATGGTCAAAATGTTGTTGGTGTGTCTCACTTTTTAAAATATTGTCTAAATATGCACAAGCAAAATCTAGACCTGACAATATTGTGTCCATTATTTGTTAAAAAATGCCAGATGCCACCTTGATATTGTATTGTCTATTAAAAGTATACACTCCCTTATAGACATTTATGCTTAATATCTATCGGGACTTTTCTTCTACTTCAATCTGCAGATATGCCTCTGAAAAATCTAGTTTTGAAAAAAGTTTTCCACTATTCAATTTGTGAAAAAATTTCTTCTGGTGTTGAATAAGAATAAGGATAAGAATGTGGTAATAAACAGTCAATTAGTCCTGCACAAACTCGAATTTTATTACTTGCTGTTTTTTGTTTTTACATAAATTGCTGGGGCTGCCCACTTTGAACATTCAGATGATTTAATGACTCCCAGGGCTAGTCTATCTAGTTCATGGTTTATCACATCTACCATACCATGTGGAGCAGTTTTTAGGTTTAAAAACCAGAATGGCTCATTTTAGATATAAACTTGTCCTGGCCTTTGTGCATTTTCTTAATTCTCAGCTATTTTAGACAAAGACATTACAACAGTGGTGATGAGGATGAGAATTGAACTCACGTGAAGAGATCCCAATTCAGGGAACTTTAAACTATGCAAATGAATGGCTGCTCAACATCAAATCCCATCGCAAGTAAATAACTTTGGGACGTATGGCACATAGGTCAAAGGCAGCTGTCTATTTTCATCTCACATAATTCAGAGTTCCCTTATCAATTCATTCTTAATAGTCAAATCTTGAGATTACAGTTGATTGAAGGTATGGCTGATACATTTCATAAATATAAGATATTGAAAGAATTACAAATGAATAAAAGAAGAAAAGAATTCTTTTAAAAAAATTAAATTAAATGGCATGATGTTTCCAATGCAAGTAGATACTGGGAGTGAAGTTACTCTGATCCCAAGAAATTTCTGAAAACAAATGGGTAAAGCAAAATTGAGAAAAAGTCATTTGAAACTGAGACAATTTGATGAATGTTTTATCTTTTTTAACTTTGGGATACTTCAATGGAACTTTTGAAACCTGTGAGTGATTTGAAATTATTCCTTATGTAGTGGAATGTAAAAAAATTAATGGACTACTAGGTATAGATGTTCTAAAGGTGGATATGTCAAAGTTAATCAGGAATGTAAAATCAGAAAAAGTAAAAATGGAAGTGTTAAAGGGGTATAAAGCAAGTATACCATTAAATGAAAATGGTCCCCAGCTTTTATTTCGAATCTCATAAATTACCTATTCACCTACTACATTTGGTAATTGCTTAGTTATAGACTGATTCCACATGCAGACAAATTGCAAATCCCATCTGTGTTAATGGGGAGACAAATAAAATCTCCATTAACAATGTTTTATTCAACAAATGAGAGGATGTAGTATAAGAAAGACAAAGTAGCAAGTCCTGAGAGAGCTATTTCATCATGCAAAGGGGACATAACAGCCATTATATCAAAGGAAGGAAAAAGCTAATGGCCCATTCTGACAAATGAAGACCCAGAATTGAAGAGGAAAACTTTATGATGGAATATCTTGACAGAGAAGAAAGGATGAGTTCTTCAGATCAGGATAAGGCAATAGAAGATGAGCCTATGGATGATAGCAGGAGTGACACACATGGAAGAAGATGATATGAGACTAAGATTACCATTAAAAAGAACAGGACATAAACCTCAAGGGGGAGAGAAGGAAAGAGTTTGTAGAAGTAGTTCAAGAACAACCAAAGGCATTAAACCTCTCTGGTTCAGGCAGGTGTAGTGGATTGGTAAATAGGATTGCAACTGTTTGCATATGGTAAGTGGAAGTTGACTACCGATCATGTGTCGTGGAACAACACAATTCAACAAAACACTTACCTAAACTCCTACAGATATCTCCTAACATGTACTGATCGTGGAACACATTTGATAGAAGTACAGCCACTAAGTGAAATAACGGCACCATCAATAAACAAAGACATTTATACACATATGGATTTCACTCTATGTTGTCGCAGACAGAAGGAAACAATTTGAAACTGGTTTCTAGAACTCTCAAAAGTTATAAGATTGCATGGATTGAGAACTGCTTATCATCCCCAATGTAATGGCTTAATAGAGAGAACTCACAGAACTGTTAAAATGGCCATAATAGTCATAAGTGTCATGGCTAAAAGCAATACCAATCAGTACACTCTTTATTTTAGTCACTGGTTCCTCAATACTAATTCCAAAGCTATTGGCTGATTAACCCAATATCAATACAGACAATTCATTTAGTAATACATTTGTCATCAAATTATGTGAAACTAAAATAAAAACATTTCTTAAATCCCCCGAAAGGTATCACCTACTTATTATATAAAACACCTGATTAACATTAACACCTGCATTCTTAAGGACAGGTCAATCAGCTAACTTTGTTAGGACATTAAAATAAGAATTCCACTAGATTATTTTAATTTTGAATATATCACGTGAAAATATATCACAATTTGTTCATGTTATACAATTACATTTATACACAAAAATATACACAAATCAATAAAGCAAAAATCTCATTAAGGATATTTTTAAAAGAAATAAACATAAATATTTATATATATAAACCAGCTTTTTCAGGGGTCACATATTTGATTGGTGAACAAGGTAATTTTGCTAGTGGTGACAATGAATTCTTAAGTTCAAATGCAAGTTGAAAGGCTCCTGAATCTATAGTTGTACTTCATAAAGTATTAGCTCCTGAATTATCTCACAGGCTTTTCCAACAAGTTGAACAAATTTTCACACAACTGAGGGATCTTACAAAAATGGATATAAGCTAAACTGAAAATTCTTAGCGATCACATACTGTTTCATTTTATTTTTAACATAAAAAATTAAACTTAAAATTAAATAAACAAATACTTTTTACACAAAAATGTATCAACAATAAATTTATAAACTCACTTTTCCAATGAATTTTATTTGAATCTGTGAAATTGTTTTTATAACATATTAAAATATTTTCTTATGTTGGAAACACTGTATTATCCTAATCAAAGGAAACTCCAGTGAATTAAATCAAATCAAATTTTCCAAGTTCTCTTTCCTCATGAAGTGCCCTAGAAATTTCAGCTGTCTATATCTCATGCTAAGTATAGGTGTCTTTTTTACATTTTTTTAAGAAACATTGTCATTGTTCAAATGTTCAGTCCATCGTATTCACAGCATCCTTTTGAAGAACCACATTTCTATTGCCTCAAGTATCTTCTCTATCTGTGAGGAGATAGTCCAGCATTCACTCACTGCCTTATAGGAGGACTGATATTATGTAACTCTTTTCTTTGTTTCTAAGAAAATTTTCCTGTTTCTGAATGTCCCTTCAGATTTCAGTGTTTCCCATTCTGTCTTCTGCTAAAACACTTTCCAGATATTTAAATTGTTGTACTTACTTGATTTTGGTATCACCAACTTGTAATTTGTATGGTGGGCTGTTCCTTTTGCTGACAATCATGCATTCTATATTTTTGCAGTTAATGTTTAGTCCTTTCTACTCATTTTCCTTCACTAATTTCTGTAGGAGTTCTTGTAGTTTCCTCTTTGTGTCTTCTATCAACACTGTGTCATTTGCATATTTTATGTCATTAAGATTGTGGCTGCCAAAAATGAATCCTGGTAGGACTTCTACTTCTCTCAGAATCACCTCCCTGTATAGGTTGAATAAGTCCAATGAGAAGACACATCCTTGTCTTACACCTTTTTCTATTTTTGTATATCTACTGAATTCATTTTCTATCCATATGCAGGCAGTTTGCTGCCAGTATAGGTTCTGGGTTATTCTAATATCCTTCCCAAATATGTCAAGGTTACCTAGCACTTCCAACAGTTCTTCGTAACATGCTTTATCAAACGCTTTTGCATAATCTATAAAATAAATGTGTGCATCATTCTGCATTTGTATTGCTCTTTCTGATATCTTTCTCGGCATAAATTTCCCATTCCTTGTTCCAGTGTCTTTAATGAACCTGTACTGTTCTTGTCCCATTTTCATTTCTAATTCTGCTGCATGCTATATTCATCAGAATTCAGATGATAAGTTTTGTTATCTGGCTCATTTGGCTGATTGCTTCTTAGCCAATTCTATGAAAATGAATCTACTTAGGTCTTCAGTTTATATCACCACTGTTGTATATTTCATTTATTATGTTTGTATTCTTGTCAATGCCAAAATCATCCATGGCTGCCAGTATCACTGATGATTCCATCTGGTCCTGCTGCTTTCTTTCTGTTCAATTTGATTCCACTTCAGATTTTAATATTTCTGGTCTTTCAATATTTTTTTGTATTACCAGTTGTCCTCTTTTGTCATGGAAAACTTATCTGATATATCCATTTCATCTCTGAAATATTTTTCTTTCTCCAATGTCAGTGTCACATCCTTGGATTTCATTCATCTTGTTGGTGAGTATGTCTTTTGTTCTGTTCTCTTCTTTTCTCATGCATATTTTCTTTATCTGTGATATTCATTCTTTCCATTTCTGCATTTGGTTCTAATTTCTTTATGCAGTGTCCATTTCTGTGCCATACCATGGCATTGTATTTTGCTCTCCTTTTTATTATGTCAAGAATTTCATCTGTCATCCATTCCTTTTTTTCATTGTCTAGTTTTCTTTAGGATGATCTTGATTGCTGATATTACTAAAGCTTCTTTTTCACACTTTAAGTTTCCATTCTCAGTTTGTCCATTGTATCTGCTTATCATACTTTCCATATATTTAGCTATCATATTTTGGTCATTCAGGAGTCTGTTGTGTACTACCAGTATAAAACTGCATTATTGAATCTCTTATTGATAGCTTGATAGTCAATTTGGTTTTTCTTTTCTCCTCCTGTGCTTCTCCATGACAATATATGTCTTTAGTGTTCTTGAAACCAGGTGTTGGCTACTACTTGATCATTAGCTGTGCACCATTGGTTTCCATTTTTCTCAGCATTCATTACGAGTTCCTTATACGAATTTACCAACTATTTCTCTCTCTCCTTATTTACTTTGGCATTCAGGTCTCCCATGATGATTGCAATTTGCATTGAGCCTTGGCATTGTGGTACAGTAAAACTGTTTTCTTCTGTACTTTGTGGTGTCAGTACATATACAACTATGCTGTATATTTTGAAAGACTTTCCTTTCAATTTAACCACAAGAGTTCTTTCAGGCACTTGATAGTATCCCAGAACACATTTCTTCATGTCCTGGTCTAGTATGAATCCTACTCTTCTTTCATTTTTCTCTCCACTTACATATATGATCCAGTGACAAAATCTCCATTGTTTGCCTACCTCGTTTCGCACAAACTTAAAATATTAACATTTAACCTATTCATTTTCTACTTTATATTTTCTGACTGATTTTTCATGTTGATTTAGTGTTCTCACTTTCCATGTTCTGAGAATTATTATTTGTTTGATGGGAACATTTGTTGAATGATGGTCCAGTGACACCTGTCACTCATGCCTTCCCTTACTGAGCAAGGGATCAATAACCAAGGAGTTTCACCCACTTTACACAGTTGTAACAGGAATGCTAATTTGGATGCTGTATCTGACATACTTTGTAAATGAGAAGGTTCTTAAATTGGACAGCATCTTTTTGCTATTTTCAGGTCCTTATAAAATAAAAGTACATAAGACACACCAAAGCTGTTTATATTTTTTGTAATCTACAGTAAACATTAACTATTATCACTAAGTTTCAAATCTGCTCATGCAATATCCTTGGAACAATGAGTGTCAGAAGTTCATTGAAAGCCTTATTTAGTAAAATTCAAAAATGCAGTGAAATTTTAAAATGCCCTAGTTTGAAAACTATTAAAAGATACATATCTAATATTTGGGATTTACCAATTTTGATCAAGGATCACCTGTGCATTTTCCCAAATTTTTCTGAGAGGGTCACTTGTGGCTGTTGGTTGACATGAGATGGAATGACCCATAAACAAATAGACAGGATTGCAATGTGAAATCTTTCAGGGCCAACAATGGCAAAATATTTGCTTTTTTTTTTATTTTAGCAAGATTTCCTTGTGCACATTGAAGAACCCAAGTATTTTAGATATGTGAATGACACTTTTATGTAAAAAAAAATGAAGTTGAAGGGTTCAATCAGTCACTTAATATATTGCACATGCTGTTGCATTTCACATATGAAAAGGAGAACAATGATGTTCTTTCTTTTCTTGATGCCATGGTACACAGATCAGATACTGGATTTCTGATATCAGTGTACCAGACCTAGTGGGATTTCTTTTGGTTTAAACAGCAGAAAATTAACTTGATTAAAATCTTGGTTCATCAATTGGTAATATATTTGGTAATGAAATTGGATTTTGAAATTTTATTAGGAAGGTTTTGAGTGGGAATGGTTATTCTTTGGGAATTATGGAATCCTGCATTAGAGATAAAAATGTGACAATTTCATAAGCCTAGACTGAATGATCCCCAGAAATGTTTCAATTATTTGTGTGCATTGGTGAGGTGAGTGTGAGATTTGCTAAGCAATTTTCAGTTGCCGTTATTTTTCCACAAATCCATGTACAGTTTTCTGTGCCCAACCTATATTGAAACCAATCCAGAATGATCATCTGCCTTATCATATTAGTTCCATAATTTACTGATTTATATGTCAGTGTGATGCTATGTAGGTAAAATGAGTCAAATGTTGGAAGACTGGATCAACCAACACAATATTCACAAAGATTGACAATTCATATGGTTGTACATTTTTTGTTGTTTTTTTGCTCTGAAAAGAGAGGACCAATAAACCAGTTTAGCTGTTTTTTTAATCATTGTTTTATTTTGGTATCACCATTTTATGGTAATACATATTTTTTCTTACCCCTTTCTTTTTTGTTATAAATTGCTTTTCAATATGTCTGTCTTTATTGCTTTAATAAAATGTTCAATATGTTACTAACTTTTTTTTTAAAGACATTTTTAAGAGATGACAAATTAGAAAATATATATTTAAAAAAATTGAAGATTGCCATTCTAACTTATAGCTGGACTGAAGAGTAAAAAAATAAAAACTACTTTTTTTTGTTTTCATATCCAAAGTCAAATACCATAATCATTTGTGCAATAAGATTTTGGATTGTTTTTCAATTGTAAGCTAAGACAGAAAATATGCTCCGATAGAAAATCATTTTTTTATTGTCTTGAGCTGGAAAAAGAATTGACTCTTTCTTTTACTGCTACATATCCTGTAACATTTCATGTAGACACAGATATTTATGGAAGATATCCTATACAAATCTATATATCAGAATAATTGTGCATAATTGAAATGCATAATGAGAAAATTACAATCAAAATATGTTACTTATAAAGACAAAATGCATTACTTAGGAGGTTTTTTTTCCATTTTGTTATTTGATTACCCACTTACATTTATATATGTTTGGATGAAAGTAACAAAGAGTATTTTTTAAGTTTTAATCTTTGTTTTTATTTTTATACTTCAGTAAAGAGTTTGCAAAATGGAGACCATAATTATGAGCTTGAATGCTTTTCTGCCAACCCTCTAGTTGTTTCTAAAATAAGAAACTGCTGATGTTGCTTCTGTTCAATTTAACTTCATGACATTAATACATAAGATACAAGTTATGTTTTCCAAGCTGTATATATCAACCATTAAAAATATTTCAAATACAATTCATGCCAGTAAAAAATGATGGGCAATACATGTACATGCTAAGTTCCAAAGTTACAACTATTAGTAGACATGGTATCACAAAAGCTAGGGATCAAGTTTGAAGTCAATGTTGCAGTTTTAAATTCAGAATTATATTATGATAAAAAATGTACACCATGTCTAAAGAGCTCCAATTAAAGAAGAAACTTTAAATAGAAAGACTAGACATGTTGAGTAAAGGGGAGAGAACTCTTGTATTACTAAGAATATATCAATAAAGATAAACTAATATAAACATTAAGGAACCAAAACATTATGACAATTTATTTTGAATCATCAGCCTATAAATTTCTTAGTTGAGATTTTTTCCATTAGCTTCTAAGTCAAAACAGCTTAATAAATGTTTGCATCTAATTATCATAAGTCGTTAGACTGATCGTTTCTAAGAAATATGCCTAATTACTTTTATAAAGTGATTATATTTGATTGCTGAATAAGAATTTTATATTAAAAATTACCATCCTCTGCAGTATAATAAATGCTAGTCATGAGATGATATTCCAGGAAAATATGCATGGTTGGTTGTTTCAATTACAGAACTGGAACATAAAAACCATAAAGAAATCAGATAAGTAAACTTTACATATGGTTTATTATTCTAAGTGATAAAAAGGCATTAGAGCAAAAAAGAAACTCATAACATGAGATGAGAAGGGAAAAATGAAAAAAAACACAAACTATTATGTATACTTTTCATTTATCAACAAATTGCTGTTGACAAAGAGACAAGAACTCAAGAACATACAATTAATAAATAATAACACTGGCAAAAACAAATTGTAATGCATGCAGTTTGGGCTAACTACAAGTTGTTACAGGCAAATAATATATCATAAGGATCTAATAGTAAGAGAAATAATGAGCAATAATAATTTTTTATCAAATTTTGAATTAACTTAAAAAACTGAAGAATAGCTTTACTCAAGGTTATATAATGCACTAACTACAGTCAGTTATGTGCCATGCATGATACACACTTAGGTGATGATATATCTGTCAATACATGACTGATGAGGCAGATTTTTTCCCGCAGTAAGTTGCCATTTCTTTCTGCGTTAGACCAGTTACCATCCAAGGCTATAGAACCCTGTCTGTCCTGCTATTTACCCATAGCTGGGGAGGAGAAGAAAAGGATTAATACCTCTCCCAAGGGTATTAGCACATAAGTGAATGTAATGGCTACTACATTGATTACATTTAAACTTGAAAAAAACTGTAAAAGAAGCAGAATTTTATAATTGAAGTGGTTGCTGTTTTCAAATTAAAAGAATACATAGATAGTATCGTACCAAAAACATTGAGCTGAACAATAAGAAAAAGGCAAAAATGATAAAATATTACCTGAGTGGTTACTGGTTGATATGAACTTACAGTTGTATGTTGCGGCTGTGTTTGAGAACCTCGACCTGAATAGCCAGTAACAATGCTGCCCTATAACAAAAGAATTTATTAACTTATTTCAAATTCAGTATAAAATAGATTTAAATCTGAAGTATGTAGCAAGAGGGGGGAAAAAAAAAAGAGTTGGAGCCAATACAAACAAAAATAAGCCAACAATTGAAAAATGTACTAAATCAAAATTTTAACTTAAAATAAATTCTTACAAGTGTTATTTTTAACTGAAAATCTTAAATTTTACCCATTGATACCAAAGTAAAGATTTATTACTAATAAATCAATGTTTCAGTAAATAAATTGTTAGTATAAATGTGTTAGTGACAGAGCTTAATCATTTAATAAAAAATTATAGCAATATTTCATCATTAACATTGCAAATTAAATAAAAGCAAAATTATAAAACAAAAACAGATACTTTAGGTTGAGAATTTTGCTGAATTTGTAATGGTCGAGTCATCAGGGTTTGCTGCGGATTAGTAATAGGTGTAATTCCTCGGATATGTGACTGTAAAGAAATAAAAATACAACCCAGAGCAAACAGTGATGCAATATTCTACAAATTCGTATTCAACAATATAAACATAAACAAAAATTTGGGTGATTTTGGCAAACTCATTAAAAAAATGTAATTTAATTATTATAACTGCAACTGTACCAAAAGGATTGTGCAACAATAACAAAAATTATTAATATATTTCAATTGATTTTAATTTTAAATGCAATATGCCCTTCAGAAAAGAAAAATTAGTTTGGTCTTCAATTTGTTACCTTTTCATAAAAGAGAACTGACAAATCTACTTGTTTATATTTTTAGAATGAGAGAGACTTTGTGATCTTTCAATATAATAATGTTCTATATTAAAGTATGTTTACTTTTTGTTTACACTGAACGGAAAAAAAGTGGATAAATAGTAGAATCTGACAATAACATCCACTGGAGCTAAAATTATATGATCCTGCACCACTGAGTGCTGCAGGTTCATATAATTTTAGCTCCAGTTGAGAAGTGGAACTATCATAAGGAAAAGTGGAACTATCATACTTTCATTTACTGAAAAAAATTCAGTGACCTTTTTTGCATTATTAATTTTACAAAAGCACATAAACCATATATTCCAAAAATGAAAATTTTATACTACAAAAAGTACATAAACAAATACATCTGTTGTTTTTTTTTTTTGTTTTTTTTCTTGTATTTTTTTTACTAAAAACAAACTTTTCAGCCAGCCCAATACAAATATTTGGTGATAAAACCTTGACCTCCCATTTCCATAAATATTCAGACATGTTTCTTGTATTCATTTCCTTTCCATTTTATTCTCACAAGTGCAGGCTTCATTTTCTTTAAAAGAAATCATTATGACATTATCAAAACATTGAGTACTTAATATCACAGCTGATTAAGACAAGAAAACACTTTGATTATATTATTAACTGTTCAATCTTTATGACAAGCAAAAATGATTTGAACCTATTACAAAAATGTTCTTCCTTCACTAGCTCTATTTTTAGAAGTGTGATCCTCATACTGTCAGTTTTGCAATATCTTTTGAAAGAGATCTGTAGCACTTGGTTGGATCTTCTTGTTTAACTGGAGAATATTTGCAACCAGTCAGGACGTAGATAAGGGTAATGGTATCCACTTTGCATTGTATCAGTCAGATCTTCTTCACACACATTTACAGTCAGTGAGAGCAATATGACAACCATAATAATTAAAGTATGATGTACTTGTACAGATAAATCAATATGAAGAAATATGTATATACATACATAGCTGTATGCATAGGTACCTTCATGAGATTGCTAAAAAAAGAGCATAGTCTGATGAAAAAGATGCCAAACTTGACGAAAACAAAATTTTATCATCTAAATGTTTGTTGTTATTAAGAGAAAAGACTGAAGTATTTTTTAATTATTTAAAAAAATTTTTCCTTCCTTTTAGAACATTCTAAATTTTGATTAAAAAAATCTTGTTTCTCTTTGTATCACTGGAACTAGTAAAATAACATAAATTTTAGCACATTTTTTTTTGTATAACAGACATTAATTTGAAAAATCTTGCAGAAATAAAAATAATTGTCAGATGTTAATGAAACTTTCAGAAACTATTCACAAATGATGGAAATTATTATCAATGTTTTCTTTTTTTAAAGTCAAGGCAAAAATATTTTTTTTTATATTTATTACTCCACGCCCCTTTAATTATTTTAGATTTTTACATTTAAGTTGTTAAAATATTATAAAATTAGTTGAAAGCCGCATTCAGTTTCGTAAATGTCCTTATGAGATCATTTTTTAGCGCACTGTAAATTGTATAATTTCAACCAATCAGAAGACCCGAAGTAATTAAGAAATGTAATTTTGTATTTATAATACGGCTGTAATTATAAGACCAGCAAGAATACAATTAAGTTGTGTTATTTGAGTTAAGCATTGTTCTCCGACGTTAAAGGCCTTTATTTTTGTGAAACGTGTGGAGAAGTTAATTTAATTTTTCAATTTCAACTGAGAAGGGTATCTACAAGTATCAGTATCATCTTATGAAATTTATATGATCTTATTTTTATATTAATTTCAGTTATGACATTTTTCCATAAATATCAAAATTAATAATAAAATGAATGGAAATACAAATAACACAGTAAAATGTAGTAAATGTACATAAAATTATAGTATTTTATGTACACTTCTGATAAAATTTCATAAGAAAGGCACCTATAAATTAATTAGATACCTTTCTTACGAAATTTAATCTCACTCTCAACAGTCTTATTTTAATTTTTTTATAATATATTTCCTATAAAGCATCATAAATGTAAAGGTGAAAGCTAAGTACAAAAAAAAATTAGAGCACTGAAAGTTTTCATTAAAAATATCGAGGTAAATAATTTGTTCACTTAAATCAAAATAATTATATCATATCTGTCCTCCCGTACGATAAGCTGTCAATATATGATGACATCATCAATCATCACCTGTCAAGTGACATGAAATGTTATGAACTGCTTTGTTTTATTTTTAAACTACTTCTTTTTGGCACAGAAACTAAGTAATGCTTGTTTCAAAATATTTTAAATAAACATAATTTCTACTTTTCTTAAAATTAGTTATGAAAAAATTATAATTGATTTTTAAAAGAATTTTAAACTGAGATTTTCATTTTTTTTTATAAAATGGAAAAAAATGGTTGATATGATTATCTGTCAATTTTGCAGACTCAAAAAAAAAAAAGATTTTTAATGAAAATTTCAAACGTGCTAGGAACGATTAAAAATGTAAAAAAAAAATACTCAAAAAATACTTTGATCTTTCCTCTTAATAACACAAACATTTAGACAGTAAAATTTTGTTTCCGTCAAGTTTGGCATCTTTTTCATCATGCTATGCTCTTTTTTAGTGATCTCACGGAGTTACCAATGTATACATATATGCTTAGAGTGTATAGAATGTCATTTTTTTGAAGACTTGAATGAATAGTAGTCTAAACAGTGGTATATATACTATATTTTTTCGTCTATAAGATACATATATAAAAAGGATATTTTTAAACTACTGTTTGACACAATTCATCCCAGTTTGTCAGCTGCGCAGATTGTGCCTTACACATTCAGCCTGCTATAAAACCTACAGATTCAGAATGAATTACATAAGCAGTAGTCTAAAAAGGCCCTTGTTAAGAGTAACAGAGGCTGATAAACACTGTGTGTGTGTCTGAGAGAGAGAGTTAACTGATAAATAAGGTCTCCTACCTCATAATAGTGGAGACAGAAACGTGTTTCAATATGAATTTGATAGTATATAAAATCCTGTTCAAACATGCTTAGTACCAGTTCCCTATGTAACAGCTTTGAGTAATAACATTTATTAGCCATAAGTACTATATACAGCCAAGGAATGATTCAGATGGAATTCCTGCCAAAGGAAATTACAATTTAGAAAGGAGAAACAAAAACAAATTGACTATATAATTATCAATAAGAAATTCAGGAATGTAGTTTTAAACTGGAAAATATACCCAAGTGCTGACTGGGAGAGCAAACACCTTCCAATGATATGTAAACTTAGAATGAAAATACAAAAAATTGAAGTGGGCCAAGGTAGCATCCAAATTGCAATACAACACTCATGAATGACCCAAATGTGAAGGCAAAATATATGGACAGTGTTAAAAGCAGAAACAATGGACAAAATAAGAATGGAAACTCAAAGTGGGACAAATTAAGAGAAGCTTTAGTAACATCAGCAATTGATATAACTAAGAAAACTAGACAAAGAAAAAAAGGGATAGCTGACAGATGAAATAATACTTGATATGATGAAAAGGAGGTAAAAAAACAATGTACAACACAAAATATTGGACACTGAATATACAAATTAGAAACAAATGCAAGTCAGTTAATGTTTAACAAAAAATGTGCAGAAATAGAAAGAATGAGTATCACAGATAAAGGAGATATACAAAAAATAAGAGAACTGGATACTGATATTAGAGAAAGAAAATTACTTCCGAGATGAATACATCAGCAAATTCTTCCATGACAAAAGAGACAACTGGCAAGAGACAAAAATATCTAAAGTAACACCAGAATTATTAAAATTTGAAGTCAAATCAGCACTGACCAAACTGAACAGAAAGAAAGCAGCAGGACCAGATGGAATCATCAGTGATACTGGCAGCCATGGATGATTTTGGCATTGACAAGAATACAAACATAATAAATGAAATATACAACAGTGGTGATATAAACTGAAGACCTAAGTAGATTCATTTTCATAGAATTGGCTAAGAAGCAATCAGCCAAATGAGCCAGATAACAAAACTTATCATCTGAATTCTGATGAATATAGCATGCAGCAGAATTAGAAATGAAAATGGGACAAGAACAGTACAGGTTCATTAAAGACACTGGAACAAGGAATGGGAAATTTATGCCGAGAAAGATATCAGAAAGAGCAATACAAATGCAGAATGATGCACACATTTATTTTATAGATTATGCAAAAGCGTTTGATAAAGCATGTTACGAAGAACTGTTGGAAGTGCTAGGTAACCTTGACATATTTGGGAAGGATATTAGAATAACCCAGAACCTATACTGGCAGCAAACTGCCTGCATATGGATAGAAAATGAATTCAGTAGATATACAAAAATAGAAAAAGGTGTAAGACAAGGATGTGTCTTCTCATTGGACTTATTCAACCTATACAGGGAGGTGATTCTGAGAGAAGTAGAAGTCCTACCAGGATTCATTTTTGGCAGCCACAATCTTAATGACATAAAATATGCAAATGACACAGTGTTGATAGAAGACACAAAGAGGAAACTACAAGAACTCCTACAGAAATTAGTGAAGGAAAATGAGTAGAAAGGACTAAACATTAACTGCAAAAATATAGAATGCATGATTGTCAGCAAAAGGAACAGCCCACCATACAAATTACAAATTGGTGATACCAAAATCAAGTAAGTACAACAATTTAAATATCTGGAAAGTGTTTTAGCAGAAGACAGAATGGGAAACACTGAAATCTGAAGGGACATTCAGAAACAGGAAAATTTTCTTAGAAACAAAGAAAAGAGTTACATAATATCAGTCCTCCTATAAGGCAGTGAGTGAATGCTGGACTATCTCCTCACAGATAGAGAAGATACTTGAGGCAATAGAAATGTGGTTCTTCAAAAGGATGCTGTGAATACGATGGACTGAACATTTGAACAATGACAATGTTTCTTAAAAAAATGTAAAAAAGACACCTATACTTAGCATGAGATATAGACAGCTGAAATTTCTAGGGCACTTCATGAGGAAAGAGAACTTGGAAAATTTGATCTCACAGGACAGACTGAAAGCAAGAGGAACAGAGAAAAGTAACACATAACCTACCTACTGGAGTAAATGGATGACAGAACAGGGTTCAGGAGTGATAATAAAAAGACAAAATTTATTCAGAACTATAAAGGACAGGAAATTGTAGGGAGCCATAATAACCAATGTCCTGAAGAGACACAGCAAACTTTATAAGCATTCAAACAATGGATCCAATATAAAATAAGGTAGAACTTTATTTTGTATCACGACAATACCAAAATTTCAAGCAATATATGGTATAAATAGTGAGAAGCCTGAAGTTCACATTCACAATTGCTTCAAACCCAATGTACAGCCATGATTTGGCATCTTTAAACTTCTGGTTGTTCCCAAAATTGAAAAAGGAAGTGAAAGGTTTCCATTTATCATCCAATGCTATGTCACAATGTGGAATTGGACCAAAGTAAACCAAAATCTTTCTTCATTTGAAAAAAAATTTTTTTTTTTTTTACTAATGTCTATCCAATACAAGGCTCAAGGGCCACTCAAGATAGAGGTTTACTGTGTGGAAGTGTATTAGGGTAAGAACATACAAGAAGTTCTTGGGGCTATGCAGGAAAGATAACAGCTAATTAGAATTAGGTCAAGATTTAATTGTGATACTATGTGAACCCGGCAAATGGAAAAAAAGGGTTTAAATCAAAAACATAGCTCAGAACAAGACAAGAAGAGTTAATAAATAGAAAAATGGACAGACTAAGAGAAGAAGAGATTTCTTTTTATTTCCAAAGTCTATTTCTATAAATAGAAATAGACTTTGGAAATAAAAAGATGCAGAGATGCTTCAAAAGAAAGTGATATTACCATAAGAGTCATATGGCGATGTTTGGTTGACAGCTGATTAATGAGGCAGTTATGAAAACACAATACAAGCAGAATAGATAAACTTTGGTATGTAACCAAATCCAGGGAATGGAGTTTCCATTGTGTAAATACCCAGGACCTAGGGTGCTTAGTGTATAATGACCCTGGCGGGATTTTGGGGATGACTGATCAGAGGAAACAACCGGTAAATTTCTGATTTTTGAGCAAATTTTAATTAATTACCATAAGCTAAGCCACATCAAATGGTTGAGAGCCAGATTGATCAAAGGACAGCCAAGGTGACAGGTGTAGGTGAAATATCAAGGAAGACAGAGGAAATGCATATGACCTAGGAAAGTGTTGGTGCAAGGTACAATTAAGAGAAGGAAGGAGTTGGGTGGATTGGTATCCTGTGATCACTACCCATCAGAAAGGGGGTCTCTCCAAATTTAGAAGTATAATTAATTATCCAGAGCCAGATAAGAAAGAGACACTTTTTGAGGATAGGGAAACTACCGAGTTCCCATATCCCCGTCAAACCCCATGCCAGCTTTGGATAGAATTCAATATAAGCAGAATATTGAGATGACCAAGACACAGAGGAGAAGAGGTTCCAGATTACAGGTGGGAGATGACCAATCTACAAAAGCCACGTAACTTACAACCAAAGGGAACCTCCAACTCTATCCATGTTCCAGACTTAGCCAAGTTGAGCATAGTGTCACGATAAAATGTGAAGTGGGAAGGGTCAAGTTTTCATTCTCAGAACCAAATCATTGTATAAAAACCGTATATAAATTTTCATAGAACTAGACACTGAAGAAATCTTATCTTTTCTTTAACTGCAAGGACATACTTTTGGCAAATTCGTTTGTGACATAGCTTTGCCGAGAATGGACCAACATCACAATTGCTGACAACAATTTGATCTTTGTCGGAGTCTGTGATCAAACAACACAACGGGGGGGGGGGGCGGAGCAACAGTTTAGACCAGAGTAACCAACCCAATGGCCAGTAGCTGCATTTGATCAAAGTCCAACCAACAGAAGAGTGTTATAATTGGTGTTCGCGACCAAAGGATTTGACCCTGAGTTGACTATGAACAAACTAAAAGTGACAGTCAACCAGAAAGAAAGAAAGAAAGAAAGAGAGAGAGAAAAAAAAGGATTGAAAAGAACCAATGGACTTTGACTATACAGTTCTGTAAATCACCAATCACTGCACAAGTTTTTTTTTCTCGTTGGGCATGCAGCAAGCGCAGGACAAGTAACAGGTCAGACATTTTTTGGTTTACCCTGAAATTATCAATTTGGTTGGTTGCATTTCATCAGAGAATTATTTTTTTCTTAAATTTGATTTTAGCATTATATCAATTTTTTTCAATTTCTGTGAAATTCCAAATTTTGCCAGATTGACTCTTTTCCATGTTAACAGTGTATCAAACAGGCAGAGATGAGTGACCACAGGTCAGTCAAGTCCAAGAGGGCAGAGGTTGAGGAGGATGGAAGTGTGAATTGCGCATCATGGAGGGTGGATGAACTTACTTATTAGTGTTGTCGTTGGCCTGCACAGGGCCCATGTATGTCCGGCGATAATATCAGTGAAACATGACCTTTGGGGCAGAAGTGCCACACACCTGTCTGGAACTAATCAACCTACTGAAAATTGATTAAGCACCAGGAAGGGATGAAATTGGAAAACTAAGAGAAGAAAATAGTGGTAATGTTCTAGTATAATTAAATATAAAAGTGGGTAAATGTTGAATGGTCAGAAAAATAAAGCAAGGAAATTTTGTTACCCTTGCAGAAATGGCTGGTATGAAGGGACCCGATACTGCTGATGATAATGATGATGATGATGATGATAGTAGGAGCCTGGAGGCATTACCAGAATATGATTTTCAAGAAATAACGTGAAGTGATAATAACAAGATCAAAATGGTTGGTCACTTTTGATAGATTTGAACCTATACGAGTTACTATTGAACAAATTGGAGAGTGAACTAAGTAAACTGGGTATGGCCAAGATGAAGGTGGCACAAAGGTATACCATGGAAGGGAGATACCTTAGATTGTTGTACTCACTGGAATTGGAGACAGCAATAATGGAAGCTCAGTGGACAGACATGAGAAATTACTTAAAGGGAATTGAATTGTTGCAAACAAGAAGAAAGAGAACAGTAGTCTCTATTGTTGGAAAAGCACTCATTCATCTTGTTCAGAACAGTGACTGAAGAAGATGTTAAGGTTATAAGAAGGAAACTAGGAGAGGTGGAAAAGGATCAGAGAGTTTTGGCCCAAATGGCAAGAGAAAGCGTATCAATACTAAATGTGACAAGATTAGAACTGGAGAAGAATAGGGCAAGTATCAATTGGCTAATAAATAACCTGTGAGAACTAAGACAGGAAGTAGCTATAGTCCTGAGGCTGTGACAACTGAATTACAAGAGTTAAGTGGCTTTGTACAGTGGTATTTCCAATTAATGACCATTGCTTGATGATTTTGTTAAAACATGTGAGAGCCCAGCTGGATATGTTCTCATTGGGACACTTGTCTGCAGGTATAGTGACCGCTGGTCACTTGGAGGAATTATTATTAAAGCTGAATTACCCCATCATTTGAAGTTACTAGTGAACCCTAGTAGAACAGGACTTAGGGGCTGCTGTGAGATACCAAATTGAAACAGAGTATATAGCTTTGAATTCAGCTAGAATGAAATTCATGATGCTGATGACAGAAGAAGTGCCAGGTAGATGCTTTAGGTACTCATTAAGCCACATTTATGTGACAGGAAATCATAGATTGTGTGTGCTTGAACTGTTTAAGGACAACAAAGAGAGGATTAAGGAAAATTGTCAAGTAGAGATATTAACAAACACAGTGTTGCCACAAACTATCAGTATATCTGATGGAGTCTGGGCGGTAGCTGCCCAGAAGTAGATTGATCTGTCCAGGGTATGTGGGGGAGAATCCACTAAAACGTTGAGGGTAGAACCCCCATTGTCCTTAATAGAACTACCCATGGGATATTCAGTAATTGGAATATCTATTTTTCTTGCTCCATATTATCAGGCTGAAGAAATGTATAAAGAAAAAGATTCAATTATAAAGTTAATTGGACAGAATTGTGGGAATCAGTAGTAAAGAAATTCCCTGAAGTTGCCTTAGGGAGGATGCCAAAGTTATTGAAGCCAGTAGAGAAAATTTTGTCTGGATCAATTAAAAGACAAATTAAATAAAGAAGAGATACTAGAAGGATAATAAAAAGACCATAATAAACTGATCAGCATTCGTAGGTACTCTGATTGTTACTGCTGCCATAGTGACAGCAATATGGAAACTGAGAAAGCATAGGAAGGAATCAATTAATAATGTTTTGGCAAGTATGCCATAACTCGAGAAGGGAATGTCATGTAGCATTCTTTACCCAAACAGATTGAACCCAGATGAAGAAAAACAGAGCAACAGTTTGGACCAGAGTGACCAACCCAATGGTCAGTGGTTGCATTTGACCAAAGTCCAACCAACAGAAGAGTATGAACCAGATGATAGGCAAACTTATCTTTTCCTATTGAGGGCGGAGAAAAAAATAAACAATTAGTGAAAACCAATTCAGAGTTCAGGCGATGACTTTAGAAGTAGAGAATTGAAGTAGACTTTAGAAGGAACCAGAAACCCAATCCTAAACAGGGAACAAAAAATAAATGTCTACTACCATTGGGTGGAGGGAAAAAATAATAACAATTAGTGATTAAGACTTTGGCGTTCAGGAAGTATTAGAAGGAGCACAGAATTGATCAGACTCCAGAAGGAACTGGAGACACAATCCCAAACAGGATAAAGTAAATAAAAAGTATATAAAATTATGGAGATTTGCTCTGAATATGTGTTAGAGTAAAGTTAGTTATGGAACTGATAGTATAAATTCAAATATCCTCTATCAAAACAAAATTAAGCAAGGAATTAATATTATTTGAATCATGCTGAGATATACATACAAATAAGTCTAAATTTTGGTCAGACAGTTTAGGCTAGCAAAAGATGATTACATGCCAAAATATGTAAATATCCATTTAAAAATGGATATACTTAAATAAAATCAAGTACGGAATAAACAAAATAAAATTAATTAAAAAGATTTCTCTGTGCTTTCTTTCACTAAACATCGTCGGCATCACTTGACCATTTGGCCAAATGTAACACTAAACAGTGATCTTGCTTGAAAAATAAACAGTTTGAAGAAATTTAATTTAATTTGATGCCAGCTTCAATATATAATTTCTTACCACTGGAACAAGATATTTTCAAAAGAAAAAGAGCCATTTCTTCATGAAAAATCTATACATAAGTTAGAAATTTTTTTCAGCTACTAAGACTTCAGTTATCTATAAATATTTTATCTTTTCACTTATTCTAATTAATTTTTTTTTCAGTTATAATATTCATTTCATAGAAGTCAGTCTGACTTTCTATTAATAACAAATAAAAACACTGTAAAGAAAAAAATATATATTTTACCTGTTGTACTGCTTGCATCTTAAATTTTTCATCACTAAAACCAGATTTCTGATTAGCATGTTCAAGCTGCTGCTGAAGAGAAATCCCAGAACTGTGTGCAGTACTGATATATCCAGCTTTAAATCAAATTAAAATGCAAAAATGATAATTATATAACAGGAAAACAAAAGAAACAGCAAAATTTGCAATGTAATAAAATCTAGGTCAAAATTAAATACACATTCTTTTTGTAATTTCAAAAAGATTAAATTGCTTTTATATCATGAAAAGTAACATTAAAAAACTGACTAACAAAATTATGATCTTTTAGAAATGAAAAGTTACATATAACTGATTATGAATTCACAGAATTAAAAATAAATCATGGTTTTGCTGTGCTGCTTTCCCAATATTCTTTGACACAAAGTATTGTTACCCTTAAATATGATAGGTTACAATGTCAACTACTTCTGTCTTCATTTTAATAACCCTTTAACATTTAACACATTCAAACTTACCCCATAAATATTGGTTCTCAAAATCTCACTGTTTGCATGACTTCCTGTGTTATTTGCAATGATATCATCATATATTATGTCAAAATATACATGGAGCAGGTTTGAAGTGTTCAAACATTGAGAGCCGATATTTATGGGTCAGGTTTGCATGGGTCGAATGCTAAAGGGTTAATCTCTGTACAACTAAATGTGCTGGAGGTTTGATTAGTCCACTGTACTAAACAACAACAATTCTTCATTTTCTAAGTACTAGGTCCCTTCAGTATATGGGGGGGGGGGGTCATAGCTCTTTACAATTTCCTATCTACTGTAGCTCTTAGCAAATTTTGTCTTTTTATTTGCGGTTTCCCTCTGTCCCTCTATGTCTTGTGAGTGTCAAATTCTCCAAAGCCACTTTCCTCATTGTGTCCTAGAAATTTCAACTGTCTCTAAGTATAAGTGTCCTTAACAATAATGGAGAATCAAAACTCAGATCCATAGTCCAAAAAGCATGAGTACAGTGTATTGCTTTCTAGTTCTTTGGACAGACCTGTTTGAAATGTAGACCTTCAATTTTCTTCCTCATTTTGTTGCATTAACTTTTCTCTCTTATTGCCAGAAACTATTGTGCTTAAAGTATCAATACCATAAGAAGATGGAATTCCAGTTTTTTATGGAAGCTTCAGCATTAATAGATTATTAATAGAGTTCTGTATAAAGTAATACTCATTCTATTAAAAAAAATGTCTGTAGCATAGGAAAATGATGATATGACTAATCTATTAGTATATACACTACAGTTCAAGTTTTAGGCAATCCCCTGATAAAAAAGTAGTTGTTTTGTACTTTAAATAAGAGAAAATTATTATACATGGTTAAAAAAAATGATTTTTATTAGAAATGTTATTATTACAAAAAGAAAAAAGCATTTTATGATTAAATTTTGTTCTCATCAAAATATCCTTTAGCGCCGATTAATGCAGCACAAATTTTTGGCAAAAGTTTCTCAAATTATAAGTTTGATAACCGATTCCATATTTATTTTCAATGACTCTAAGAGCTCTTTTTCATTTTTTTTCAATCTTCTGTCAAGTTCATCCTATGCTAATTCTGGATGTGGCTTCAAACTTTTGAACTAGTGTATACAGGGTGTGATGGATAAATGATCTAAATCATGCAAAAATGAAAATTATACCGATATCTCATTTTAACAGATATATTTCTGGTTACAATCATTAATTAACCCATTGTCTGCCACTGAACTATTCATATTGGGCAGCTATTACTGATACAGACATGACAACATAGATCTAGGAACATATGCCCAAGTATTTTAGACAGTTTTTCACCAACTGATCAGCTTCTGTCCCCTGCTATGATTCGATTCTGACTTTTGCCTGTCTGGGAAAAAACTGGAAAAGACTCAGTGTGCATTCACCTGGCACTGATGATGGTAGATGGGCAAGTGAAACTTGGAACATTTTTGCTGTTTCTTCCGTTTTCCCTCAGGACAGACTAACAAACCAGATCTTCTCTTCAGTCAGTGAGAATTTCATCTCTCTAACTCTAGATCTCTCTTACTGTAACTATGAAACTGATTGTCGAATGACTGCAGTTGCCTGTCACTCTTCCTGTAACCCTCACAGCCTATCTGACAATATAAGCCACAGTCAGTAGCCATAAAACAACAATTGTTTAAGACCCAGATAAAATCATTTACAGTCCACTGGACTATAAATGTGTCGCAATTAACAGAGCAGAGACCCATCATGTCACAGATCAAGGAATGTCAAAAGTCCCCACAATTTCAGAAATGGAATCTCCCATCTCTTTGGTACCCACTATAATACCCCATTCAAACTCTGATAATTCAGATCTCCTTGCCATGAACAGCCTAGCAAGTGTTTATGCTGACTTGTCAGATATCAGAACACAACTTATATAGCTCTAAGCATTTTCTGGATGACAAGGTAGAGTAGCACCATCTATCATTAGGTTTACATACTGTTAACCCATGACTTTTGGCATATCAACTCTTATTATCACTATCTGGTGGTCTTCCCCAATTCTCACTTCTCAGCCGGACTTGGTTGCGAAAACACAAAATAAGGTCTAATCTAGGGTACTCGGAGTGCAGTGATCTCAGCAGGGCTTGGGAGGATAGCTACCTAAGACACAAGCATCTGGTAAATATCTGTTTTTTTGACAAGAGCAGGATGAGAAAATTTTGCATAAGCAAAATTTGAAATGATAATTTTTAATTAATGACCATAACGTAAGCCACACCAAACAGTCAAGAGCTAGATTGGCCAAGAGGTAGCCAAGGTAGCAGGTGCAGGTGAAATACCGAAGAAGGTGGCGGAATTGCCCATGCCCATTGGGAAGTGTTGGTGTGAGATGCCAATAAGAGAAGGAGGAAGTTATCAGGGCAGATCGATACCTGTGACCATTACCCATAGGAAAAGGGGATCTCCCCAATTTTGGAGATGAAATTAATTTTCCAGAGCCAGACAACAAAAGGGCTCTTGTTGGAAGATAGGGGAAACACCAAGTCCCCTAACCGTGTGATGCCCCACACTGGTTTTAGATGAATGTCAATAAATGTAAGAAATCAAAGTTGCTGAGACGGTTATTACAGAAACTGAGACAACCGCGTTGCCTGAATATCATGTGCATGTCTGCCTGAAGAAAACCTCTGACATAAGCTTTGTGCCAGACTTAACCAAACCAGCCAAAGTGTCATGTTCAACTTAAGAAGCAAGTTGGATCAATAATTTTCTGCATGAAGAATTGATAAATCCTAATGTCAAGACAAATCAAGCACTGTACAAAAGAAAGTATATAAAAGCATTTATTCAAGTTATTTTTTTTCTCACTTGCATCTTCACTCTGTCTGGACCAACCCAATATAACAATTTCCAACAATGATTCGATACTTCTTTTTTTTTTGCATTTAAAAACAGAGCTGCAACATTTCTGCTTAACCTGATTTATGATACACATATCAAAGTTAAGATCAAAACATAATAATGAATTTATTGAGATATTACTGGAAGAATCAATTTCATACATACAGTTAGAATTCTTCAAAATTCAGATTTTATAACATTTTGATAGCATCTATTAAAATATTTACTCTTTGTCAATATTCTTCATCAAACTATTTACTCTTTGTCTACATATGTCATCAAAAAGGAGAGAGATTATTCAACTAGAAACTTCAAAACACCTCAAGGATAAATGATTTCTGGAAATTCTATTATGCACTGAAACATTACTTTTTAAAAAGTATAATTTTTTGAAAAACAAATATAAAAGTAAATTTCAGTATTTCATGTGGCTAGAACTCAAGGAAACCTAAAACATTGTAGCTTGCAATCTCAATATTCTACTCACAATATATCCATTACTTTTACAAAGAAACAAAACTCAGAATATTTTAAATAATCTCTATCTTTTGTTCTAAAATAAAAATGTATATATATGTAACTGAGTTTATTTTACTAATCAATAACATAATTGCTATCATTAGTAATTCTAGTGATATCAGAATAAAGGTAATATTTGTATTCCTTATATTGTATTAATTACAAAGCCATGGGAGCAAAATTGATCTACTTATTTCTGAAATCAGTGAAAATTCATAGGTGCCAAGTCTGATGTGTGTAGAGAATGAGATAAAATGCTCCAGACTAATGATTACTTTTTCATAGGTTTGTTTTGTCAAAGATTACACCTTTTTTTTTTATTCAAGGCTACAGATTTCTGGTGTAACTAACACAATTGAGTTATTGACAATAAAAGCCTGCAGAGATGGTTTCTTCAAGATCCGTTAACTGAAGTGGATTATATCACCAGCAAAACATTCTATGGATCAAGTCTTGAATTTTTTTTTATAGCTTTGATATATTGTTTTTTTTAATTCTCAACTGTAACAATTCAGTGGAAAAAAAGGAATTTATTTATTCCTGGTTAGTAGACTAGTACCTTAAATTCGTGGATGACAGTTCATAGGGAAGACAAATTCTATTAGATTACTTTTTACTCGAGATATTCACTGACAGTTCATAACATCTTTTTTTCAAAACCTCTGGTGCTTTGTCAAAAATCTGATTCAACAGATGCCTTTAAAAGATAATTATGACTATCAGAAAAATCACATTTACCCTTTTTTAATTATTAAACCATCCCTATCATTTATGAAGAGGCATTGAACAAATATTCTTCATTGTCTATGTTGTATTACTGCCTTTATGAAATTCATACAACATATAACTTGGAACATGATTCTCATTAAAGTCTGTCTTTAAAAAAATCAAAACACAACCTGATAGAGCAAATGTAAAATGTTGGGTTAGGCAAGAAGTTCAATCTGCTTTTTTTATTGGATGACATTAGGAACATTTAGCTTTAACTTTATTGAAAAAAGATTGCATTTGAGCTGTCATATCAGTATGCATTTTAAAAACATTTTATCAAAATTTGCAGATTTTTGTTTATTGTTTCTAATTGAAGGTGGAAGATAATAAGTGATATTTTGGGAAGATTATATTTTCTTTTAATATAAGATAAAAATGAGTTTCAAACATGAAATATTTTTTAATTTTATAGAGTACTGTGACGAGTTCAATGTACCAAAAGTAGACTGCAAAGTTTTGTGCTGAAGATATCTTTCTGAATTTCATTAGTAAACCAGTTAAAGACATTACTAGAGAATAATAAACATTGCCCAATATGAGGGAGAGCCAAAATACTCAACACCAAATGCTGAAAATCATTTATATCAGTTTGATTAAGTATTTTAAGTCATTTTATTAACTTTAAAAAAATGATTTCCCACATACAAATGTTTAATTTTTGGAAAGAAATTGAGATAAATAATGAAAATTTAATACTTTTCTAATATGGAATGTAAGAAATTGTGAAGCAAGTGAAATGAATCACTATTAATCAATTTTTACCCAGAAAAGAAGATGCTGTATATAGGGTGGGATTAGATGGGAGCCCTCTACAAAGAGCTCCTTCCAGAAAACCAAATGCATAATTCAAATAAGTGCTGATCCTAATTAAACTATTTGATGGTAGCAGTCAATAAAAAGTATGAACCCAGAATTAATTAATAGAAAAGGTGTAATATTCCATCAGGATAGGTTTCCTTAGTGACCGAGAAAAATTGTTATCACTTGGCTAGAAAGTTGTCATTCAGTCACCATTTTCAACATACATTACAGCTTTGGATTATCATTTATTCTGGTTTTTATAAAATTCTTGTAGAAAAATTTTAAATTCTTTGAAGACTGAAAAAAGCACCTTGAGTATTTCTTTGGCCAGAAACTTTTAGGAGGATGGAACTATGAAGTTACTTGAAAAAAAATATTTTGTTCAATAAAGTTAATGCTGAAAATTTACAAAAATAATTTTATTTTTAC
This sequence comes from Acanthosepion esculentum, assembly GCA_964036315.1. Taxonomy (NCBI): domain Eukaryota; kingdom Metazoa; phylum Mollusca; class Cephalopoda; order Sepiida; family Sepiidae; genus Acanthosepion; species Acanthosepion esculentum. Next base: position 74,820,878 of record OZ038485.1, read on the forward strand.
TTAAACCAAACACTTCTAATCTATCCAATAAGTTTTATTCTTTACTATTTAACCATGATTTCACAGTAATTAGTTGATTTGAAATTCTCAAATTTAAATCCATAATTACTTTCCCAAAAACCTAATATTTCAATTTATTAATAGTACTTCTAAAAAAATAAAAAAAAATAATTAAGTTTTCTTTGTTTTATGATATTTTATGAATTGATGAAAATCTAATAAGTTGGAATGAATTTTAGTATTTATGCTATTTTTTTTTTACTTCATAAAGGAAATATTTTACCCAACGTTTCCCAAATTTGTAATTTTTTTTTCTTTAAGCAAATTGAAGTGTTATAAATCAATAAATTAAAAACAAATCTTTTTACCAGTTTGTTGCATGCGTTGCAATGGATAATTGTGTGTATAGGCATCAGCAAGTGGTTTCTGTTGCTGTGCATAATGGCCAGGATAGGAGGTAAATGCTGACTGAGTTGCAACTGTTGGTGTAGATGCATACTTTGTAGTAGGTGGTCCTGCTGTATAAGGCACACCCTGTTGTTGGTAAGCATGTGCTTGCTGGCCTGCATAAGCCACTTGAGGTGGTTGACTTTGCCCATAAGTGCTTGGTTCTAAAATATAAATCAATATATGATTAGAGTATCTGAAAAGAATCAGTCATTTAATATTGCTGTTCAAAGAAAATTAAGAGTTTAATGAGTTTTTAAAATAAAGTTCTCATATTTTCATAAATTACATGAATAAAGCTACTTTTTCTGCTCTGTCTGACTTTAATCTAGACAGTGATAAATAAGAATTTTTCTTAAAGATAAACTTAAAATAACAATTATTTAAAATAGTTTTTATAACACTGATTTTTAGACTAAATTATGAACTCACCCTCAAGATTGATGTCAGAAAGAAATTACTTATGCATAGTTCTTTGCAATTTTAATTACTCATGTGAAAACTTTTGACAGGGAATTCTTAAACACCAGGAGGAGAAGATAAGGGGTCTGAAAGATAGATTTACTTATCCAAAAATATTTACGACAACTTGCACTTCTAAATATCCATTTTTGATATACATATTCAATGAAAATACACTAATTTTATACTATATGTTCTAATAAAGCCTGCAGTAATAGCTGATAAAATTTCAATTAGTTGTGAACATGCATGTACATATTAATTATTTTTTCAATACGACAGTTTAGTCAAAATCAGGGATATCATTCATAACCACAACATTGCATCTTCATTCTTATCTTTTGGTTACTTCCTGGTAGAGTAACATACTATTTCAGGATGCAAAGACAAATTCATTATACTGTCAATCTTCATTCAGAAATAGAACAAAGGGAATATGGCACACACTAGTAAATTATATTTGAATAAATTTAAATATGAATTGATCGGATTTTTAAATGAATAAATTATAAATTAAGTTAAATAATAAATAAATTCAAATATATAACTATCAGGTCATCCCATAAGTTCTGTCCAAATTTTGAATAAAGAAAACAAGTGACCAAATGTTACATTTAATTACAGATTCAAAGATTTCCTCAAAGCTTGGTTCAAACGCTCTAATTGCTGACAGTATATTTGAGCATTTATTGTTGCATTAGGTGGTAAGAATTCAAAGTGGATTATTCCTTGGCAATCCCACCAGATTGAAAGAAGAACCTTTTGCCCATAAAGTTCCCTTCTTGGCTGTGGCCCTTCCCCTTTACCAAGCCACTGTCTACGACGCTTAACATTTTAATAAAAGATCCATTTTTCGTCGCTACTCACAAGTCTATCCAAAAAAGGTGAAACAAGTTGGCGAGAATGGAGAGAAGAGCAGATGTTAACTCGGGATTTGAGGTTGTTTTCAGACAATTCATGAGGCACCCATTTTCCAAGTTTAGGAACTTTTCCAAGTTGTTGAAGATGACGATGAACAGTTGTATGGTTTGAACTGAGAACCACTGCCAATTCCTCAACTGATAAAGCAGGATTTTCTTCAAGGGCTGCTTCAAGAAGCTTTTCATCAAACTCAACTGGACGTCCAGTTCGATCTTCATCTTTGTAAATCAAATGAGTCTGGTTTGCTGCAATGTCACTTGTACAAATCAAAATACCGCTGGTACAATTTACCGTCCTTGCTTTCTGAACACGTCACTACGTAAAGCCGTCACTTCCCTCGCATTTTCACTGCTCCAGCCCTCTTTTATCAGGCCAACACTGCGGTTGGCCAACCAATCAGCGTTCTTCGCTTCTATTCTCAGTTACACAGGCAAATTGCCTCCACCAGTTTGACCAATCAGCACATGGCTTGCTATCGGTGGAAGCACGGCAAACTGTACAAAAACCCTCATTACTGCACATACTACTAAAATGGCTGGATGGGAGAGTAATGCCATTTTCACGGAGCAAACTTGCTGATGACACGTGCCTCACGTTAAGGTAAGACCCTTGTTTTCCTATACACCAGATACAAGCCACTCTGGCTTGCTTGCTTATATGGGGCTGTTCACCACAATCTTCAAGGGTGAAATCTCCACCTCTGAATTTTGCAAACCATCTTCTGCAAGTTCTTTCATTCACACATTCCTCTCCATAAACTGAGTGAATGTTTCTAGCCACTTCGGCTGCTGAGTTTCCTTTCTTGAACTCATAAAGCATTATGTGCCTCAAATGATTCTTGGGTACTTCCATGTTAGCAGGGTTTTAATCAAACAAAATTTAATTTTATTGTTCTCTGAAATAAAATTTGATCAGTTTAAATGCATCTAAACATAAAAATAATGTTCAGTTCCATTAGACATTATAAAATACTCTTTAAATTTCGTTCATTTTAACAAAAAGTTAAAATTCGGACAGAACTTATGGGATGACCTAATACAATTCTAAAAAAAATAAATAATAATTAAATTTAAGTATCGAATCAAGTAAAAACTTTAAAAAGCAGTTCTTTATAAAAAAAAAGTTTAATGTGAATTTTAGTTTTCATCAGAATTGGAATTGATAAGGTTTAATTAAATTTTAATTAAAATAATGGGTAAAGTAAATTGCTCAGCAAGAGTTAGAGATGTTTAGACAGAGGACATTAGGTATAAGGTCTGACTTTACATGAATAAAAACTTGAAAAAGGCCTTTTTCAAGGTATGTTCAGAAAGCTACCACTTAAAAGGTAACAGATTGTTCACATAACAATTAAGGGGTAACAGGCAGAAGAGGAAGGAAGACAGGAAGAAATACAAAACTGAATAATGATGAGTGAGGCTACTACCTCAAAAACTACAGCACAGTAGGCAGTACATAACTTCCGGAACAAAATGCACCAATAGAATGTCTTTACAAGAAACTGAATCTCTGACAATAACAAAGCAAGTCTGCTGGTTTTTCCCCGTCACTTTTATTGACATGAGATGGTTGGCAAAGACCTGGATTTGGACAAATTGTGGAGAGGCTCATATCTGGATATGCCAAGCTGTTCTGCAACTTGTCCAGATCTGGGTCTTTGTTAAACCTGGATGTGACATGTCAGCATGCAACTTGGGGCCTCTTTTGCATTTGTACTGATATGTGCTCACCACATGTAATTGCATTAGATTAATAATGTGAAAAAAAAAAAATTTATTCTAAGTAAATTTTAGAAAAATTACAGTAAAATATTCTTTTATATGAATTAAATAATTTTTATTGTATTTCTAAAAATTTTCCTGACAAACAGCAATGGGATGAATTTTAAAATTGCATTTAAAAATTCTTGAGAATGGTCTATTTCTGTCAGGAGTTTAAGGGTCTGCCCTGTTTATAATAGAAATTCATAATAAACCAATCCCCTGAAAAATAGCCAACCTCTAAAATCAGTTTCTAACACTGCTACAGTTACATATTTGATATATTTCATAGATTAGGGTTCCCAGTATTCCATAAGACTCAACTTTATATGAAGAAACCCTTAAGAAGGGTGTTTTTTAAAAGTTTACACTAAAATGTATATAAACAACATAGATCATATATGATAGGTACCACCAAAATAGATGTTTTTTTTGTTTTTTTTAACAAAATGAAAGCAACAAAAAAAAAAAAAATCATAAGTTTCCCCCACTCAGATTCAAAATATTTGCCTAAATCAAACAAAATCTTCAGTACATATTGATTAATGAATGAATGTTTTATTTAATAGGTTTTTCCAGTAAAAAATTTATGCAATATCAAGCGTGAACATACAGAAAATCTGACATGCATCTTACCAAAAATAATCTAATAAAACTCAAAAAGTTTTGTTTTTGAGAATTCATGTTTACATAATTTAATAGAACACATTATTGTTTTTCAAATTGGACAGAAAACAAAATAACTTGTAATTTTTCAGTGCAATTGTGAAATTCATCCCATTGTTGTTTGTTACAAAAGTTTCTTTTATTAAATAAAACATGTTTAAAGAGTAAAAAAATGTAGTTTAATGCAATTTTTGAGTGTGAACCTTTTTAAAAGCATTTTATTTTTGGTATGGATGTACAAAAAGGATATAATTCTGATATCTCACTTTGAATGCTATTCAATATCAGAAGAGTATTGATATTAATCTAATTTCATATCTCCCATTCAATCCGTTTTTGTGTTTTTGACTGTCCTTCAACCACACAGACTACTAAGTGTAAATAAAATGTTATGGTAAGCATTACTTTTAAAAATTCCAGCAAAGTCTTAAATTTATTAATAGACTTTGAAATACATCTAGAGAATTTATTTTAAATTTGTTGTTTACACTTTTCATATACAATGGTAGATCAATGAGTTTGATCAGTGACAAAAAAATGTGCCAAGGTTTTAAAAATGCCTAAAAAGTTTATTTATGTACAAAAATTAATTTTTCTTTTAATTCAGATTAACTTTAGGCCATTATCTTTCAAATAGAACTGAAATTTAAATGCATTTAAATTATTTCAAATAGATTTTTCATTATTTTTTTAGAAAGGCCATGGTTGTACCTTAATATGAAGATAGATTATGCTGAATTAAGGACTTAAAAAATTAAGTCAATGTTTAATTAAATAGAATAAATTAATAGAGATTTGTATTTAAATAATTAAAACCCTAAAATGTTGATGTTTGTTTGGTTGTTACCCACTTTTTTATAGTTTTAACAACTGCATACGTTTTAATTAATAAATTTGCCTTGATTACCTGCAAAGGTATCACCTGCATTTTATTTACATAGAGCATAGTACAATAATATAACAGATTTTAAATTCATTCTTTATGAATAGAATTTTTTAAAAAGTAAGAACTTTTTTTATAACAACCAAGATGCAGGATGTCAAGTAACACTGATGGAAAATAGAAATGAATACAGTGTTTACTTACTATATTCACCTTGGGGTGGAGTATACACAACTGTAGGTTGTTTGTTAGAAATAGCATAAGAAGTTGGTGGATATTTATGCTCTCCAGGATAAGGTTGATAGACAGTAACAGGAGGTGATGGAGAGCGAGTTCTTTTTATCCCTTGATGTAAATGTTGCTGAATCTAAATGAAAGATTAATTTTTTAATTTTTTTAACCAGCATTTAATTTGTAGAAGAAAATGTTTTCAATTATCTTGTCCATCATGAGTGATCATTTGCTCACTTATGAAACAGCAAAGAAATTATGACAATGTCATTCTGAAAAGTTACCTAAATCAAAAGGAATTATTCACCAGAAATAACCTGAAACATTTTCATATGACATCAAAATAAGATTTGTTTATGCAAAATTACAATACAAAATTTCTTTCAATTATCACCAGATTAATATAAACTTAATTTTGCTAATTTACACCTTGAAATACCATTTTTTTTTAAAAGATATTTTTAATAAAATATTCTATTCATATAAAATCAACCATCAAAATGTTTCCCAGGCTTTCTTATATCACTTTTCAAATAGTGTATTCCACCATAGAAAGTTATCAAGAACTTGTTGAAACTATAAGAAAAGAATGCTTCTTGGAGTGAAACAAATCATAGGTCAAAGATAGACATTGTCTTGCAACAAAAAAATATTGCCCCCCCCCAATGGAATTTTCTGTACCAATTTCTCATTTACATGAGTTTATTGATTTTTTTGCAAGTTCACCTATTATATTATATTAAATCATCCGAGTCTGTCTATATTTCTGAGATGAGGTATTATGTACAGTATTTACATTATTCGGACTATTGTCCTCATCTTTGTCGCCATATTTGTCACAACGTTTCGGCCGTTGTACGCTCCGGCCTTCTTCAGGTGGTTGGAATTTCGAACCGAACCCTTTATTTCGATCACTGGGGTAGACTGTTCTAGTTCCACGAGCCATGTTTGATGGATGTCAGTTATCAGTTATCTCCTGGTAATTTTTCCCTCTGAAAGTTCTCCACTGCCTGAACCGGGTATTGAACTCACACTCTTTGGGTCTGTTACTGGATCTAACCAACGCCTTTATCCACCGTACCATGTGTCCTTGAGGACATCTGGGTATGAATTTCTGAGTATTATAAACCTAATTTTTCAGCAACCATTTTTTACCAGTACTCATATTGCAATTTTGCTGTTATCATTGCATGTTCTTTACCAGATCTCATATTGCAACTTTTTGTTATCATTGCTGTTCTCTGGCACTCCTTATTACTGGTTCCCATATTGTATTTATTTCTATGCTTGGCCGACTCAGGAGATTTTTGTGGCCTAGCATATGTGCTGATTCCTTAAGTTTACGAATTTTCCAATGGTGTTCCCTGTCTATGATCTCAACCTGATCCCACAGGGGACGGTGATCTCCCTTCTCTCTCCATATGTGGTCAGCCACACCTGATTTTTCTACTTCCCCTCGCATTACAGCTTTCTGGTGTTCTTGAAGCCTTACCTTGAGGGGGCGGCCTGTTTCTCCTTTATATTCCTTTCCGCAGCTGCACGGGATAGCGTACACACAGTCTTTAGTCCCGTTCTCCTCTATGGGGGGTCTCACTCGAGAGAGATATCTGCGAAGTGTTGTCACGCTTTTGAAGGTTGTCCTGATGTTATATGGACCGCAGATCCTTTGTATTTTCTCTGATAACCCCTTCACATAAGGCAGGCAGACTGTTTTCTGAGTATTGTTGTCCTCCTCCTCCTCCTCTTGTACCCGCCTATCCCAGTTTTGGGGGGCTGCTGCCATGTACCCAGGGTACTTGTTACGTTGTAGGGTACTACTTATACTGACCAATTCCTTATCTAATGTCTCGATTCCTTATCTAATGGCTTGAATCCATATCTCTCAAGCCAACTATATGGTTAAGGTACATAGATGACACCTTCATACTCTGGCCACACCAGGAAGATGTCCAGGTTCTACTGGACCATGTGAACTCAATAAGACCATCGATACAGTTCACAATGGAGAAAGAGAGTAACAACACACTCCCATTCCTGGATGTACTAATATCTCGAACAGAGCATGGGTTCAAGACATCCGTATACCGTAAACCAACATTCACTGGACAGTACCTCAATTTCAACTCCCACCATCCATACAGCGTAAAGAAAGGGATCGTCCGTTGCTTACAACACCGAGCAAAAGTCATAAGTGGCGACCCAGAGACATTAGATAAGGAATTGGTCAGTATAAGTAGTACCCTACAACGTAACAAGTACCCTGGGTACATGGCAGCAGCCCCCCAAAACTGGGATAGGCGGGTACAAGAGGAGGAGGAGGAGGACAACAATACTCAGAAAACAGTCTGCCTGCCTTATGTGAAGGGGTTATCAGAGAAAATACAAAGGATCTGCGGTCCATATAACATCAGGACAACCTTCAAAAGCGTGACAACACTTCGCAGATATCTCTCTCGAGTGAGACCCCCCATAGAGGAGAACGGGACTAAAGACTGTGTGTACGCTATCCCGTGCAGCTGCGGAAAGGAATATAAAGGAGAAACAGGCCGCCCCCTCAAGGTAAGGCTTCAAGAACACCAGAAAGCTGTAATGCGAGGGGAAGTAGAAAAATCAGGTGTGGCTGACCACATATGGAGAGAGAAGGGAGATCACCGTCCCCTGTGGGATCAGGTTGAGATCATAGACAGGGAACACCATTGGAAAATTCGTAAACTTGAGGAATCAGCACATATGCTAGGCCACAAAAATCTCCTGAGTCGGCAAAGCATAGAAATAAATACAATATGGGAACCAGTAATAAGGAGTGCCAGAGAACAGCAATGATAACAAAAAGTTGCAATATGAGATCTGGTAAAGAACATGCAATGATAACAGCAAAATTGCAATATGAGTACTGGTAAAAATGGTTGCTGAAAAATTAGGTTTATAATACTCAGAAATTCATACCCAGATGTCCTCAAGGACACATGGTACGGTGGATAAAGGCGTTGGTTAGATCCAGTAACAGACCCAAAGAGTGTGAGTTCAATACCCAGTTCAGGCAGTGGAGAACTTTCAGAGGGAAAAATTACCAGGAGATAACTGATAACTGACATCCATCAAACATGGCTCGTGGAACTAGAACAGTCTACCCCAGTGATCGAAATAAAGGGTTCAGTTCGAAATTCCAACCACCTGAAGAAGGCCGGAGCGTACAACGGCCGAAACGTTGTGACAAATATGGCGACAAAGATGAGGACAATAGTCCGAATAATGTAAATACTGTATTAAATCATCCTTCAAATGTCCCTTTCATTCATCAATTTTTTATTTTTCAGCTCTTTCAAGATATCCTTTGTACTTGAGTGTAAAATCTATTCTAAATGTCACAAACCATTCTTAACACATGCTTACACATTCTGCAAAATACCATAAAATTCAGTGTTTCACTGCCTACTTTCTTTTGCACCCTTTACTTAAACATGAAAAATAAATAGTGTTGAATGTTCAGTTTATATTTAGTATTCCATCATGATTTTCACCAGAATAAAGTTACTACTTTTTTTTTTTTAATTTTAAAATTAAATATTCATAAAGAACTAAGTAAGTTTCAATAAAATTTCAGATTTCCCTAATACTGCTCAAAGGATGTTACTGGATACTTTTGCATCAATAGAATATATGGACTAACATAAGATGAATGTTGCCTGCAATTTTGTCATTCTATAAATTATTCAGTACTTTCATTGTTTGTATAATTGTTTCAATCAATGTGTTCTTCAGAATTCTTTAAGTGTATGCCAGATGCATGGTAATCTTTGATCACCACCCATATTATGAAGCCCTATATAAAAATTGTAGTAGAAAAGTTCAAAGAATTTGTGAATGGTATAACATCAGGGTAATTTTCAATAGTAAATTTGCATATTTCTCATAAGTATCAAATTTCTGAGGTAAATATGATCAAGAAATGTGTATGTATCTCTTGCAGCTGTAATAAAGAATATAAACCAAACATCTAGCATGACTATTTAAAAAAATTGAGCATTAAAAGACCATTAGCATTTGAAGATCATTAAATGAAGTATAGTCTATGTGAAGTCAAAAATGATAGACAACTAAATTGGAAAATACAAAAAGTGAAGGAAACATCATTGTCATCCTACAAAAATACAAAAGTAATTCAAATATAGAGTTTAATATCATACAGGAAGCAGCATTCAAGTGTTAAATAATACAATAACATATATAAGATGGATAAGAAAATAATAATTAATGATATTAACCATATATAAGAAAATAATAAAAGGTTTCCTACATATCATGCACAATGTTTTATAAAGAAATATTAGTCTTTTTTCTTTGCATCATAAAATAACATTAAATTATTGCATAATTTTTAAAAATATCAGCTTCTTTAAGACAATTTACATAATGATCAGCTTAAAACTAAGATTAACAATGAAGACATTGATAATAGAAATGTGTTGATATTTTTAATATGAATTATTGAGTAATAGTCAAGAAATAATAAAAGTGATAAAAAACGAGTGGAACAAATGAATACAAATTGCAGCTGGTAAGACAATGTAATGATAAAGATAATAATTGCAAGATCAATGGAAATAGTAATATATTGATTTTTGCCTCCACTATAATTGATTGCACTTGTGGATAGTGTGCATGTTTCAAGTGATAAGAGTTGATATTTCATTTATTGGTTGATCATTATTTGTTTTGATGCAGTATTCTTTCATACTTTTTGTAGTTATTTTATCTAAAAGAGGATGAAATATTTTTTGGCAATGACTAAATGACATTTTTTTGTGTAGGAATTGGCCTGATTCACTAAGTTTAGATAGACATTGTAAATCATTTGTCTTTAAAAAAAGAACTCACATTTGTTTTCGTTATTGCATGTTTTATTCTCTTGGTTTAGTGTGCAGGATTTTCTGTTATGAATTAGGAAAATTGTTTGCTTTGCATCTAAGTTTTTTTTCTATTTCTTATAGTATTTTGATACATATTAATTGCTCTCATCCACAGAAAAAATATGAAGGAAATTGTTTCTATATTCTCAAATTTTCTGATTTTAATTATATTGAATTTAAATCTTGATCATCTTAAAGAAAAAAATCCATTACCTAAAAATATTCTTAATACTTAATCATTACTTTGTAATTACTAATACCATGAACAATTTTATCTGACATGAAGCTATCTACAACTACCATGTTAAATAACGTTAACTTTTGTAAATTAGCTAAACCATGCATCATCAATTTTACCTTTCTTGATCAAGTAATTAAAATTAAAGTATTCAACAATAAAATTAACAACTTAAGCATTGAGTGAAATAATAAATGTAATCATTTTTTTAAATTTTGGATTAAAAAGATGAATGTAATACATACAGGAATAAGTGGCTGATGAGATTTATACAGCGTTGGTCGTCCAGTCACACCAGGAGCAAGTAACATTGGATGTGCTGTTACAGTTATACCTTGAGAATAAGCTATATTTAGCAACTCACTGGGAAAAAAAAATTAACAAAATAATAAAAAATTACATTGTTAATGACATTTATTTTAATACATATATTTTTCTTATATAAGAATATATTTACATAATATTTAGAAAAATGCAACATATATGTTATAATCCACTTCAAATTAGATCTCTTTCTAAGTCACCCTGTATGTCAGCTGAATGTGAACTTTAGGAAAGCAAAAGCCAAAATAAAAAATCTTCCTCTGTGCAGGGACTCTGAGCATCACATCTGGCCCACAAAACAAATCCCCTTATAAAAATAACATAACATAAAATAAGCCAATTACAAATGTTGTCACCAAAGATGAACAAAAGATGAGCTCAGGAGCCAAGACAATTGCTTTTAAGAAAACAGCTCGTAAATGACAGGGGAGAATCACAGCAAATGGGCCAGCTACCAACACCCTGCTGACTCTTGATATCATCTCAGTCAACAGACCAAACACACATATCTACTTGTGACCCACCCTCCAATAAATCACCACACCTCGCCCATATAGAGACAATCTGCTTGCATCCTCTGTATTGGCAAAGATAGAATCACAGTTAACAGGCCAGTTATTAGCACTCAGCAAGCTCTCAGCATCACCACCTGTGATTTTTTTTTGTCAACAAATCTAACAAACACATCAACTCCAGGCCTTACCAACTCTAGACTTCTTTCAAAAGCTGCCTCCCAGATTACAGACACTCTGGTCACATTCTCTGTATCAGCAATACAAAGAATTTTATATTAATAGTTCTTGTCTTCTTTTCCTTTTACCTCACAAGAAGGAACTTGTTTTGTTTGTTCTTTCTAAACACATGTTTATAACACAATATACAAAACAGTAAGATAGAGCTCAACATCCTGTAAAGAATCTCTACAATGACAGTACCCATTTTTGTTTTTTGAGATAAGTTCAATAGTTTATTGAGAAAAAAAGTTCATTTTACAGTGATGCAGAAAATTTTGGATATGACAATGAAACAATAAAAGGGAAAATCCTTAAGTTACAGCAGTGACAATTGACAAGGAATTTAAAATTATTTTACAATATCAAGAAAAACTAAGTCATATGTTAGTAGTTATTTAACCATTCAACAAAAAATGCATTGTGATAGAAAAAACAGTATACTTTTTTATAAGGTTCTCCTTGTTTATATTAAATAAATCTGATTTATTCATCTTAAACACAGAAACACATATCAAAGATTCTATATTTTCAACATTGATTGCTTGAATTCTATAACTTGCCTAAATTATACTAAAATTGGTTTAGGCATTTTTAGATCTATACTTGATGAAATAATAATATTAACTTTTAGTTACATTAAAACTAATGAAATAAGTTTTATATCCATAATGATTACTTCTTTTTATCAATTATTAAAATTGTGTCACATATCTTGCTAACAATAAAGATCAAGTAGAAATAATAATAACAAACATTCAAGAGACTCCTACAGAAATTTAGAATTATAATCAAATGAAAATTTATGTTCAACAAGATTTAATAAAAAATCAAATATCATAAAAATACATGTTTTGTTTGAAGGCCAATTATAGGTTATATCTTCTAGATAAAAACCAATAAAGATGAAAAGATGTTTCTTTAATTATAATAAACATAAATAATCAAGTTTTATAAGTTTAGTATGCGTCCATATGTTGATAGAAAAAAGTTCATCATAACAGCATTTTAGCAAGCAAGTGCTTGCTAAAATGCTGTTATGATGAAATTTCTTTACAAACAATTGCACCTGTGCTATTAAAATAGGACTTAAGAAAAATATATGCAATGCAGTACAAAATTTGATTATTTTATACACTTGAGAACTATCCAATTAATAATGAATATTCCATGCAGAAAGTAAATTTAGACAAACAGAAATTTTTAATTATACATACACAATTTTCTATGAATTTTATGTGTCAAAACAAAAGGTTACAAACAAATTATCATTCCAACATTTCAAAGCCATTCAATTGCATTTTTTTCGAAATCAGGATTTTCTATTTTCTTTTCAAGTTAGTTTTAAAGATTGTTTATAATTCTATGCGAGTAATCATCAAGACTGGCAAAACTATGAGGAAAGATATTTGAATAATCTTTCAGATTTTATAAAATGTATTCATTTGTTAATTTTTGTAGTAATCATTTGTGGAAAGTTTCTAAATAAAACATGATTTAGTATTAGTAATTTAATTATCAGGTCATCCCATAAGTTCTGTCCGAATTTTGAATAAAGAAAACAAGTGACCAAATGTTACATTTAATTACAGATTCAATCAACAATGTATTTTCCCTGATTATCTATGATTACTTCCATCTATGAACAAGCTTACTAATTCCATTACTGTAAAATTCTTTTGGCTTTGATTCGAAGAACTCACAAATGTCAGTTTTAACCTCTTCCTGTGTTACAAAAGCTGTTTCTTCCAAATGATTCTGTAAGCTACGAAACAAATGGTAGTCTGAAGGAGCAAGGTCGGGAGAATAAGGTGGATGAGGAATTTTCTCCCAACCAAGTTCTTTGATCTTTTGTGACGTGATTTTTACTGTGTGTAGTTGCGCATTGTCCTGATGAAACATCACCCGTTTTTGATTCACTAGAGCAGGTCTTTTTTTCCTCAAAGCTTGGTTCAAATGCTCTAATTGCTGACAGTATATTTGAGCATCAATTGTTGCATTAGGTGGTAAGAATTCAAAGTGGATTATTCCTTGGCAATCCCACCAGATTGAAAGAAGAACCTTTTGCCCATGAAGTTCCCTTCACGGCTGTGGCTGGGGTCCTTCCCTTTTACCAAGCCACTGTCTACGATGCTTAACATTTAATAGATAAAAGATCCATTTTTCGTCGACAGTCACAAGTCTATCCAAAAAAGGTGAAACAAGTTGGCGAGAATGGAGAGAAGAGCAGATGTTAACTCGGGATTTGAGGTTGTTTTCAGACAATTCATGAGGCACCCATTTTCCAAGTTTAGGAACTTTTCCAAGTTGTTGAAGATGACGATGAACAGTTGTATGGTTTGAACTGAGAACCACTGCCAATTCCTCAGCTGATAAAGCAGGATTTTCTTCAAGGGCTGCTACAAGAAGCTTTTCATCAAACTCAACTGGATGTCCGGTTTGATTTGATCTTCAAGGGTGAAATCTCCACCTCTGAATTTTGCAAACCATCTTCTGCAAGTTCTTTCATTCACACATTCCTCTCCATAAACTGAGTGAATGTTTCTAGCCGCTTCGGCTGCTGAGTTTCCTTTCTTGAACTCATAAAGCATTATGTGCCTCAAATGATTCTTGGGTACTTCCATGTTAGCAGGGTTTTAATCAAACAAAATTTAATTTTATTGTTCTTTGAAATAAAATTTGATCAGTTTAAATGCATCTAAACATAAAAATAATGTTCAGCTCCATTAGACATTATAAAATACTCTTTAAATTTCGTTCATTTTAACAAAAAGTTAAAATTCAGACAGAACTTATGGGATGACCTAATAGATTCATTTTGAGCAGTTATCATGTGGATGGGTTCTATTACATTTTATTGTATTATGTAATTGAAGTGTTTATATTTGGCAGGATGAGTTCTCACATTGTGGTAATAAATTCAAGTTATGCTGGTGTTATTTAAACGACTTTAGCAGTTGGTGTGATAAGCATAGAGTACTCAATATGGATTGATTTGTCATTACCATATAGAGAATCAGAAATCATTTTTCTGAAATTTCTATTTTTGAAAATTTTAGTTTAGTATCAATAGATAAAAAACCTCTGTGTTTTTGGTTATCATTCTTTACAAGTAATATTGAGTATATCAGGAGAGTAATTTGGTTTGATATGTGATGTTGAATGATTACATAATGCAATATTCATGAATACATGGCAACCTGCACTTGATGGAAAGAAATTTTCTATTTCATTCTCTTATCAAATGTCTTGTGTTGTACAAGTGCTTGCTAAATTTCATATATCTAGCAACTATTTACATTGGAAAATCTAAAAAGAATCTGCTAGAAGTTATATTTTACTATTCAAATTTATACAAAAAATATCAACAATATTTAATTATAAAATCCTAATATTAATATAAAGACTTTAACTATTCATAGTGATGTACAAAAAATTGATTTCTGAGCACTTTTGTAAAGCTCAGAGCATTCAGCAATAAGACAATCTTAAATAAGATTAGTCTACTGTTGAAATTTGCTATATTTGAATGCTTCAAAATCTTTAATTTATAAATTCAGGATGGAAGACTATCTAGAACGGATCAAAAGCCAAATATTCAGGATCAGGTATGTATCAGTCAGTAGAGGATGCCAAACAGCTTGATTATATTTCTTGAGAAACGACATTCTGACAACATACAGAATATCTTTTAACTTATCAATTTTTCATGTCATATAAAGTTTTCTTATTAATCAGATTTAGAATTACATCTTTTTTTTTGAGATTCTGAAAAGAAAATTGCTAACCTTTGTTCTTTTAACTGAGCTCGTCGTCTTGTTTCATCTTCTTGATGCAATACTTTCTTCAATTGTGAAAATAATTCATGCTTTTCATTTTTTAATGATTCATGCTTCGTTTCCATAATTCCAATCTAAAAAAGGAAATGAAAATTTAATATTTTGAATATATTTGATTGAAAATGGATTTTATTTTTTCAAAATGTAAACAATATTTACATAGAATAATTTTTAAAAAAGGATATACATTAGTTATAAAAAATATCTACAAAATGTCAAATTTTTAAAATCAATTACAAAGTGATAATTTTGAATTTAACTGTACTAAGGAGTAGCTATCAAGAACGTATTTTACTTCAATAGTAAATGCAAGCTAAGACTGAAAACTTTGGTCACCATCATGTCAAACAGGGACCAGTGGGTGCTTTGTCAATTGTGTAATTGAAGTTTTTAGTTGATAGAGAATATGGATATTGTTATCACCTGTAAAAGGAGATAGTAATGAAATAAAAACTGATTTGATATGTCAGTAACAGATTTCATATACATTATTACTTTCTCTTTCATTTTCAATTGTTCACTCTTTGTAACATAAAAGCTGTTCAAAGATATAATTTTAAATATATCTAAGTACAATTTTTTGTTGTATCTGTTTCTATTTTAATTTCTCTTGGATCTATAGGGATGATAATGTAAAAAAAGCAGATCATTGCTAAACTTGGTCCTTGTCAAAGTGTTAAAAATTACTACTAGAGTTTTTGCCTCCTTGACAACATTTAGGTGGAAGTTTTTATAGAACTGGTGTATAAGCAAAAATAAAATTTACACTTAAATTTAAAATCCTTTCAGTCAATAATCCAAGAATTTATATGGCAGTGATTTCTCTAGAATTATAACATCTGCCCTCATATTAAAACCATGTAAATCATAATAGTACTTATTGACAAGTGTTGCAAAGTAGTGAGTAAGAATAACAAAATGTATTATCAGATATTTATAGCTAAAAAGGCAGTGGAAACTTGTCTTACCTAAAAAAAAAGAAGAATATAACAAAGACAAATGTTAGTACAGTATGATTGAATATAAACAAAATAAGGAAAAAACTCTTGGGATAATCTTGAAAAGAAAAATAGAGAGGCTAACTTTTCCAATTACATTGTATAATATAAATTACAGTGGGTAAAATTTCCATACCATCTATGACCCTAAGCCAATCCAGTCACAGATATAGATTGGTCATGTCGGTGAATACCATCTTGTTACTTCACCAATTGCAATCTAGTTACTGGCATAAAGCGAAACTGTCCCTTGATCTCTGGCTGAAGAGATTTGCTCAATGCTGAAGTTGGGTCTGCTGGAACACAAGGGGTTAAGTATGTTGTGCATCACAATTTCTTACTAAGAGTAACAAAATTGCACTGGTAAATTTTTATAGATTGTCTACAAATGTAATCTCAGGTTTCCTCAGATGTCGAAATCAAGGAAAAAATATCGCAACACCAGATTCAATGATAAAAGAAATTTTGAAGCTTTATCTTCCTTCAGCTAGACATTACAGTATCAAATAAAAAAAATGCTTGGAAAAAGTTCAAACAAAAAGATATTAACAGTTAGATTCTTTGGTAGGAGTTTCTTTTCAGATCCACAAGAAAGAAAAAAAATAAAGTGTTGTCAAACTTCCCAAATTATCGTAGGTTCATTCATGAGAGAGACATCCTAGTACTAGCAATCAGCAGCAGTCATCTGGTTCATTGGGCAGCCGTGGTTCAGTTCTAGACAAAAATTGTTGTCTCTACTTCTCTCCTAATAACTCTCTCTCAAACTAACCAAGGGTGACTGCTATTAGCTGTTTTATATAAAAATTATTTTTCTGAGGAAGGGCAGAGTGCATTGGGGTGATTCACACCTGTTGGAAAATATTTTCACAATATTAGGTTCTTCATCCTTCCCCTAACTGATACATAGTAGGAATTCTGGTTTTACCCAGCTAAGACTATCACAGTAAGATCAACTGGCCTTGCCCGACAGTTCTTGGCATAGTATGTTTCTATTTCTTTCTTTTCTGATTTTGTTTTTTTGGAAATAGGTGACTGTTCAACACAGTCCACTAGCTTTTAACCGCAATTCTCAATAGCAGCGTATTTGTTACCCGGAGATTTAGATAACCAAACAAATTCCAATGACTAATTGCACATACATACATTCCGTACCTGTTAACATTATAATTTTCTTTAACAAATCAAGTTTCGAATCCCAAAGGAAACTTACATTTTCAAAATTATCATTCTTTTTGCTTTTATCCAAACTCCATGTTGGTAACCCATCTACTAATATCAAAATGGGGTAGGGAAAGGTAAAATATTACAAATGTGTCTTTATTTAATGAGAAGTAATTTCTTCATGTTATAAATCCAGTTAGCTACTATATTAAATAGCAAAAATGGTTACATTTATTACTGGATAAGTGTGACCTATCCCCAAAGAGGTTTGAAGGTATAAACTATCAAGAATACCACAGGTATACTACAGTTTTTCCCATAATAAAAATAGGTTTTTGAAGAAAGTTAGTTTTATTCAATGTGTTAAATGATAAGATGTAAAAATCAATTTAGAAAATTTATTTTATCCAATAATTCTTTTTTACTTTAGTTCATCCAATACAATGCCGAAAAGCTACTCAAGTTAGAGGATTACTGAGTGAGATTGTTGTAAGGTCATAAGGGAGGGGTAAGAAATGCATATTATAAGAATATATAGAATTGAAGAGATTAAGATTGTATTGGTCAAGAAATCATCCTCTTGAGAGTCTGTTCCACAAAGTAACAGTTCTGGGGAAGAAACTGTCTGAGTGGAACTTATACTTTACCAAAGGAATACAAAAGAAATGAAGATTATTTCATGTCATGAACATGGCATGGTGGGTCAAAGCAGTGAAGGTATTGTGGGAAGAATGGGAATTAGGGGAAAAAAACAAAAAAACTGTCACACACGGCAATGCTACGCCCGATCGAACACTTTCTTGTGAACCCGAAACAAACGCACGACTCTTCCAAATGAACACTTTACGACAGCGAACGAGCAAACAGCTCCTACGACTGCTGCCAACAAACGAACGACTGACCACAAAAAACTGCAAACGACTCGCGCGTCTTCTTCTTGTAGTCCTTGGTCGAGTCCATTATGGTACTCCAAGGTGTGCCTGGCGAAAACACACACACGCAGTTTTCAGGTTGCTTCCGCGCATGCTCATTACACTCCTCCCTGATCTCGAGATCACACAAATGGCAATGTGGGGCAGGCCGTTTCTGCCTGGTTCTCCGTCTCAGTGGTATGGTCTCAGGCGCTTCCTCAGTGGTGCTCTCTTCAGATGTCTCACTGAGCTTATCCCGCATAGATTCATCAGGCGCACTACTTTCTGAGGTGTGCTCTTCCTGTGATTTTATATATACCAACGAACGGGGCTTCATCATTATCTGAAGAAGTAACGTGGTCACTGACAGAATAACCTTCCCGCACGCTGGACACACATCTTTTATGTGGCGCAGTATTCCATCAACAGAGACGGAGTGTGGACTATTAATTTGTGTCACCGTACCCTTGTTGAACTGTGTCGTACACCTTCCGTGCAGATTTTTCACCCAGACAGTCTCTCCTACCGTATAAGGACTGGCAACTGTGTTGTCACACACCAAAGCTGAGTCGATACCCTTAATGCGGACCTTCTAGGTGTAGGTTGCATTCGGCGGTGCGGTTGAAGCTGTTTTATTGTGCTTTGGAGTAACGTTGTGCCAATATACAGCTTCCAAAACTGAACACCGTGTTCTCGTCGCAATGCGCTTTATTGTACGATGGGATCTCTCAACTATTCCATTCCCCGTTGGTACGTGAGCACAGCGAAATTGTACTTGTACATTCCACATCTTTGCAAAAGCGGCAAACCTCTCCCCACAAAACGCTGCGCCATTATCCGTAAGCAGCTCAATCGGCGGCCCTCTTTCACAAAACACTACTTCCAACTGCTTGAAGATGCTAGCAGAGTCTTGGCGGTGCAAGGGTGAATAAACGGCACCCATGACTGCTGCCGACAAATGGACGACCGACCGCAACGGCTTTTGCCGTCCAAAAAAAACTGCAAACGACTCGCGCGTCTTCTTCTTGTAGTCCTCGGTTGAGTCCATTATGGTACTCAAAGGTGTGCCCAGCGAAAACACACACACGCAGTTCGAGGTCACTTCCACGCATGCTCGTTACAGATTGGAGGTCCTTTTCGAGGTTAACAACAAGATTAACTTTGTCAGCAATGCTGGAGTAAATGGTAGTGTTGTCTGTGTAGAAGCCTACTTGAGAACTGATGACATCAGGAAGACTGTTGATCAAGATCAGAAACAATGTAGGACCCAGAATAGAGCCTTGGGGAACACCAGTGTTTATATGAAAGGAACTGAAGTAGAACCCATTTAGGACAACCTTCATTTCACGGTTTGACAGGAATCATTGGATTAAATCAAATAATCGTCCTGTAATACCATATCCCTGAAGCTTACGTAGGAAGCTGGCTATCAAACCCTATCAAACGTCTTAGGGGTATCTAGAGCCACAGCTCAAGCTTTTCCGTTATTATCAAGAGCTTGGTATACAAATTCAGTTATGACTGTAAACACATCAGCAGTAGACTGGGCAAAGCAGAAACAATATTATTTGTCAGAGTGTAAATCATAGGAGGTAGAGTGCTTAACCACTTAAGCATTGATTAAAGCCCTGAAGACTTTGCCGAAGAGTGGTAGGAGACTGATAAGGCGGTAGTTAGATGGGTCAGAAGGGTCTCCAGAGTTCTTAAAAACAGGGACAACAGATGAGGACTTCCAACAGGCTGGAAAGCAAGAGTCAGTGAGGTAATAGTTATACAGTTTGGAGAGAACTGGAGCCAGCTCAGGAGCACATTTCTTTAGGACTACAGCTTGTATCCCATAACCACCACTTGTTTTATGAGAGTCTAATTTAGAGATAATGTCCAATACCATCAACAGGGTTATGTTCATCTCACAATATAGAGATTCAGTTTCCAGGGGAGAAACTCAGGTGTGGGTACCACAGACAAGTCAAGTGTTGAGTTGGATGAGAATTTCCGAGCATAGCATTCAGCCTTATCAGTTGTGGAATTTAGGACTTAGAATGGATTGAATAGAGGATGGATTGTGGATTTTCTGTTGTTCAGCACACTCTTGCAGAGCTGCCAATAATCTTTAGAACCAAACTTGTGAGATGCAATACGTTGTTTCATTCTATCAGAAAATAGTAACTTTGCTTCAATGAGGATATGCTTGCACCCATTACGAGCAGAGGCAAAGAGACGTCTGTTGCAATCAGACATGTCACTCCAGTACTCATGGAAGAAGTGATTCTTATGGGCTATAGCGGCTGAGCAAGCAGGTGAGAACCAAGAAGATGATCACAATTTAATTTGGTATTTTCTTGTTGGGATGAAAGCCTTGATGCTGGCTTTTACCCAGGAGGAGACCTCAGACACACATTTTTGAACTTAATGCCTTGTGTACTATTCCAACCAACCTTGCCAACAAGATATCAAGTATTGCAATATCTCATTCTCCAAACTTCTGAAATACTAAAGCCTGGAAATGATTTAACCACATTCCAAAGGATGTCGTGAAGGAAATCACAGAACAAGTCCCAGTTTGCATGCTGATAACAGAAAGATATTCTGTTAGTAGGAGGTTCTTGGCTGGAAGGGGAGTGGAAGAAGATATTAATAGACACAACAGCATGATCAGAGTTACCAAGAGGGCAGAGCTGCATAGTGTAACAAGAGTCAGGGATGGAGGTAAAACAGAGATTGAGAAGGAAAGCATTACTGTCAGGGTTACTGGGGAAACATGTAATAAAGTCAACCACTTGCGTGAGGGGTTGAGTGATTGAAAAGTTAAGGGTTTGGATGCCAGCAAGGTCAGTTACAGAGTGTTTAAGCCACATGGTATGATGGCCGTTAAAGTCACCAAACACAAATATGTTTGCAAATGGATGTAGAAAGATGACCTTGTCTATATTATCAGAAATGCTATCGAGTACACCACAGTCTTGAGAGGAAGGGGAATGATAGAGAAAGAAGATATAGCTTACTGAATTGAGGAGAGATGGGTGGAGACACATATACGAATGATCTGGAGATTCCAAACAGAGTTCCCTAGCCAGCGGGAGATGATAGCGGGTATAAACTCCCAGGCCATGCATGTGGATTTAAGAGTCCTTTCTAAGGAGAGGAAGGTAGCCGGGAATCGAGAAATTAGAGGAGGGGATTGACAAGTTACAGTTAGTCCCACAGAGAGATAGTATATAAGGAGACTTTTCGAAGAGGAACGAATCCACACTGCAAAAGTTGGTACAAATACCACGGATGTTGAAGAAAATGTTAAAGAGTTTAGGTGATTTTTTTAACTGGTTTATGACAATATTTTTGGTTGTTTATGGTCATGTTAAGTTATGTTGGTAAGGAAAAGGCCTAATGTAATAGTAGAAGATGGTCATCATATGTGACATGGGCAGAAAGGAACTGGCACAGACTGCAACATTATGTAGCCTCAAAGTTGCCCACCAGGGACACCCTTCCATGCGCGAAATGGCACTGCAAGAACCCCAATATTATGCATCTGTCGATCAGAGCAGCCTCTCAAGACATTACACTAGAGTTCAGGTTCCTAATTACCAGTCGGGAACAGCAACCAGAAAACTGCCATCCCGGTACCCTCAGTATGAAGAGACATTGCTACAAACTGCACACATCACAAGATATTCACAACAGCACTACTACTGAGGCCAGAGAAAAAGAAAACAGGAAGCCTGTACTCCTGTTCAAGAAAAGGGGGAAGAGTATGGACTGAGCAAAAGGAAAGCCTATCTACTCCTATTTTAAAAAAACAAAAACAAAAAAAAACACTAAAAACAAAACAAAAAAGCAAGAAACAAGAAATTGATCAACAATGTGCATGGCATCCAGAGTTGAAACTGAAAGATAAAATTTCAACTTAGTTTAAGTGCTAACATGCACTTCCCATTGAAGATGACATTCCACATCTGTGAGCCATGAATAAAAATAATGTTCAGTACTTGCATGGGCTAGAAAAATCAAAGGTTTAATATTCAAGCAAAGTTTTCAAAAAGGGTGTAGAATAAATTCAGTTCAGTTAAAAAATTTATAATAAAAAAAAAAAAATTAGTACCTAGTAAAAAGGAATAGGTAAATAAAATGATAGTAAGACAGGCAACAATATACTTTTTCATGTGGCTTCATAGACGAAAATTAAGCAAGGAGTGACTTTCTTTTTTAAACCAATAATTATTTGGCCACTCCAACCACTGTCACTATAGACTCAAGGAGTATATAGACATGGGAACAAACCAACAAAAATGAGATTACACTAGCAGTACTCGTGAAAATTTCAATTTTCCTATTTTCTGATGTGTCATAATTCTTAAGTTACTGCCTGAATAAGATCACTGTGAGTTCAACAGTTATGAAATACCCATGGAAATTACCCTATTGGATTATTAAATATGTCAGCTTAACAACTTTAACAAAATATTGCAATAGCAATCATAATGTGACTGTAGGAATTTATTTAAAGAAATAAGAAGGTAAAAATAAAAAAGATTAAAAACTGAAAAGGTTTTCCATTTCACTGATGCAGACTTTAAACACATGAGAGCATTATGGCCTCCTCTATCTTCCCTTTCTTTTTTATTATTAGGTATGCTTTTTTCCCCATTAAACCATAACATCATCTCTGATATAATATTTCTTCCTTCTCACAATTAAAATGGAATAGTCCATTATTTATTTGCGACAATGGCAGGTTGTAATGCAAGTGCTAAGTAACTTACTAACAGAGGAACAAGCAGAATTAAAATATGATACTAAATACTATACAGCAAATTTAGCACTATTTCTTAGGTAGTTTGAGAATAGATATTTTATTTGGGTCACTCATTCATTAGATCACAAAGCACTGAAAATAGACTGCTCAGGAAGAGAGACAGTCAAACATGAATATTTGAGTCATGTGATTTTAGGGATCAGTATGAAATATGATACTGGAATACCTCAATGATCCTTATTAAACATTTTTAAATAAGAATCATTGAGGTATGCAAATATCACATATGGATTGTTTTAATAAAACACTGGTGCTTTCAGTCCTGTGCAAACCAGCATAGAATATTGAGCTTAAGAAATTAATGCCTTGTGTACTATTCCAACCAACCTTGCCAACAAGATGTCAAGTGTTGCAATATCTCATTCTCCAAACTTCTGAAATACTAAAACCTGGAAATGATTTAACCAAGATGTTACAAACTACTTGATTCTGATAGTGCATTGTTTGCCGGCAACAATCTGTAGTGAAAAAAAAATCCATATTTAAGACGAGAAGGATAGTGGGAAAGAGAAACCATTTTGTAGAAGAGCTCAAGTCTTAAAAACAACATTGTTCTCCCAAAATGTGTTATATATTACATTGAACCAATAGTGTAAAACAGTGATTCATAACTTTTTCTTATCCAGCAGACCTTGAGATCTTGATATTTCATCCTGCACCCCTAGCTGATAAGACAAAAACCAAGTTTTTTGTATTCAGCTCAAATTATCATCTACTATTTAACACACATTTTTGCAAATATAAAATGTTAACTCATTTTAATCTTTAATAAAATATCTGTACTTGTTTTTTATCAATTAAATTGAAATGCAGGTTTCCTGAGAGCGAGGTGATATGCTGAGTATTCAGATGGTTTCAAAACTTGGTTTTGATGTAAAGAGGTTCTGAATCCAACAGTCACTGGGTTCCAAATTTCCTACATAGAAATACCCATCAAAAGCATTCAACAGCTGCTGAAGATGCACCTGTATTAAGGCAGTAACATCTGAGAGCAGAGACTGATCTGTTACATCAAGGGATGGAAACCAGGCCAAATTTCCTTTCTCAGTATTATTCATCCACAGAGGAATTTTTGTGAAATAATAATGTTGGTATTACTTCTTTGAAGGGAAAATTTCATTTAACTGAGAAAAATATCCATCAAGTAAACAAACATTTGTAAAAATTCAGAAGATTTGAATGCAGAAGAGAACTAAAGTTTTTACACTTCTAAAAAGTCTTTAACTCAATACAAAGATCAAATATGCATTGCAAGACACATCGACAGGACAGTTAGCTTACCTCTGTATGATATAGAAGAATTATGTCTTCAGAATCAATACTTTCACAAAATGTTTGAATAAATGACTTTTCAGGGAATGTTCTCCGATTGAATTAACTATCTTCATATAAGCTGACGAAACAGCTAGCAAATTCTTTGATAAAGTTTTTGCTACCAATGCATGTCAATGAAGCAAGCAATGTGTAACACAGACCTCAGAAACTTAGTTTTCCAGGAGGGCTGTGAATCCAGACTGATTTCCGAGCATAACAGGAGCACCATCTCTACAGTTAGAGCTAATATCATTCATATTCAATCCATGTTTCAAGAAATTCTATTTTATAAGGTTGAATACACCCTGTGCTTTCGTGATAGTCTTCAGTGGTTCACAAAATAAAATGTGTTCTAAGACTTCTTCATTCTTGATATATTGGACGACAGTAAATAGTTGGCTACAATGAGCAATGTTCATGAATTCATCCAGTTGCAATGCTTTTTTCATGGGACACCCCTTGATATTGATCAATATTGTAGCTCATATTAACAATTTTGTTCTTGATGACTTTATTAAACACTAAAATTTGTGCCATCATCCTTCCCGCTTCTTTCCTCCAGAATGATCCTGACAACTTCCAGAGCATAAGGCTTCATTAATTCTTTGGTATTTGTATGTGATTTTTTTTTCTTTTTTTTTTTTTAGTCACTTGATAGACAACTTTAGAGGATGCTTCAAGGAGAGGCCTTGCAATTGATGTAAATCCCAACTTTGGTAGACTTCCTTGACGATAAAAAAGTGTCTTCTCTACCTTGTGTATTTTTTGTTGTTTCCAGCCTCTGTAACACTGTGTACTCTTTTAAAGTGTCCATAGAATTTAGAAGGCTTCAAGTTTACACGTGAAAACTGAAGTTGGTTCACTGTGTTGTGCAAGACAATTTTTCTCTCCAGAATCTATCATACATATCTAAGTAAGTCTACCATTTGCCCATGCTTAGAATATTGCTGCCACATATTGGCTGGTGCCCCTGCTATTTATCTAAAGCTCCTTGATTAAATCAGCAATATTATCAGTCCTGATCTGACATATCAGCTTCAATCACTTTCCCACCGGCATAAAGTTGCCTCCTTGTGTCTTTTCTATAAATATTTTCATGGTAATTGTTTGGATGTGCTCTTCACTATGGTACCTAGATGTTTTGAATTTAAGCGCAGTACTAAATTGGCATCATGATGTCATCAATTTACAGTTGAGTTAGCTAGATGTAACCATAAGTTCCATGCTAACAGTTTTTTTTTTCTCACACTTCTTGCTTGTGGAATTCCCTTCCAGCTCCATGCTTTCCAGGCAACTTTAATCTTCAAAAATTAAAATGTAATGTCAATTGTTATCTACTGCCCCCAATTACTTTTTTTGTTCTCACTCATTAGTAATGTATCTAAATCTTCCACACCCAGTAACCCCTTGTGTCTTAGTGGCTTTACTGCCTTATATGGAGTGAACTTGATTAAAAAAAAAATTTTCAACTCAGTTATAATAGCAAAAACAAAACAAAAGAACTTGACAACCCACTGCTGGTGAAATTGCTATGCAGGCTGGATTCAAGAAATAGTGTTATGCTGAATCCCAAGCCACATAAGAATTAAGCGGAATGACCACATAGACTTGGCTGCAAAGTCTGCCTGAAATTAAACCCTTGATAATAGTTTTAGGATCTCTTATGTGGACCTGAAAAGTGATATAGACAGTTTCATTAAGCAGAAGTGTCAGAAAAGCTGAACTGATAACAAAAATAACAAGCTTCATACAATCAAACTGGTCCTAGGAGAATAGAGACAGGTGTGTAGTAAAGGAAGAAAGGCTGAAGTAATATTGTCTCAGCTGCACATAGGTCACACATACCTCACCCATTCACACTTGCTGAAGAATGAAAGTCAACCAACATGCCAAGCTACACTCACATTTTAACTGAATGCACTCAGCAACTCTAAAACATAAATACTACAAAAAAAAAAACAACATGAGAGAACTATTTGAAAATACTGAAACTGTCAATATAATGTCTTACCTTAAAGAAATAGGTTTATATAAACACATATGTCTGCCCCAAAAGTATAAAATTATGCACAAAATATCTATAGTTGAAAGCATACAATTGCATTCAAAATATTTAGATTTTGGCATTAAATAACCCATCGAGGTTGCTATACCTTCAAACAACATCAACCAAACCAATCACTAAGTAAGGAACAATTTAAGAGAACTGTTATAAATTATTGTAAGTTGTTTTTATCTCTATGATTTAGAGGGTGTTCACAGCTGTTCTTGCAAATTAGTCCAGGTAGATTTCTTTGATTATTTTTATGATTTATTTGTAATATAATTAACTTAACTATCTATTTTTACATTCCAAGTTCTTAACCAGGTGTGCCAGCTCCCCCAAGGGGTGCAAAATTCAGTTCTTGGGGATGCAAGGAAAAGGTCAAAAAATTTCTTAGAGATGAGACTGTAGTGATATGTAAATTACTGCCTAAAACTCAAAAGACATTCAGTTGTGCTACGTGAGGTTGAGCTTGAGTGTCACCGAAAATATTATTTCATTTCTAACTAAATGAAGTGAAAAATTGAGTTATTTTATGAAGTACAAAATGTTTCTACACCTCACAAATAGTGAGGAGGATATGGTCAAATGTTGCAAAAGGTTTAGCTGTGCAAGTTATCTGACATAATTATGGAGACTTTGGAAGTTATTCAGAGCCCAATTCCTGAACTCTCTTAAGATACAACAGGCTTCATTTAAAAGTTGAAATGCCAATCATGCCTATAAAAATCTTGACACTTCAAAGCTGTGAACTGAAACAATCAAGCACCTCCTCCCACGTGTCA
The DNA here is from genome assembly GCA_964036315.1 of Acanthosepion esculentum. NCBI lineage: Eukaryota > Metazoa > Mollusca > Cephalopoda > Sepiida > Sepiidae > Acanthosepion > Acanthosepion esculentum. Next base: position 74,848,319 of record OZ038485.1, read on the forward strand.
CCAAAGCAACTATCCTAGTTGTGGTAATCAAAAAAAGAGGCCATTCTCAGGATTTCCATAATTGCCCTTTGAATTCAAATGACTTCAATTTCTAGTAAAGCTCTGCTTTGCCATGAACATGAACAAGACACAAGGACAATGTCTCTAAATTGTAGATCTCAACCTGAGTTCCTGATTATTTTCACAAGTTCAGCTCATCAAACAACCTTTGCATATTAGCACCCAATGGGAGAAGCACTAATACTGACTACTCAAAATCCCTAATAACATTTATTTTGTGTATCCAAATATTTTTTCAATAATAACTACTTTTAAATGTATAAACTATAAACTATCTTTTTTATTTCAATGTGTCATGTAATGAAAATATATTAATATTTTTTCCTACACTATACTTGGTTATTTTCCCCCCGAGCAATGCCAGTATCATTGCTAGTATTGGATATGAAATATAATGAAGAATTACAGAAAGTTGAGAAATGGAGTAAAAAACAAATAAAATAAAAATAAAAGACAATTACAGAATTTAAAAAATATTTTTATGAAAATTAAGAGAGTACCTGATCTTTAATTTGTTCCAGTGTCAAATTGTCTTCCTCTTGTTTTTTCTTTTGTAATTCCCGTTCTTTTTTCAATCTTTCAATGAGGGCATCATGTTCTTGCTCTGCAGATAGAATGATTTCAATAATTTAACTGAATTTTTTAAAAGGTATGAATAAATGTCAGATTATGGAACATAACTTAAAAATAGTACAAAATATCCAGAGTGGCTATGAAATTGTTTTAATAAGGAAAATATTCATATAATTCTCATATTTAACTCAATACTACAATTTACAGACTTTTAATATAATAAAATTACATATATGCATGAGTGTCTATACAAAGCATGCAAATCTTTATTCATTTAGATTTTGATTATTTTTCATCTAAAGTTGCCAAAAGTAAATATTTAAAAAAGCTTAAAAATATAGAAAATGTTGTTATGATGTGGCAAACACATGTCAGTACAGATGCAAAAGAGGGCCCAAGTTGTGTGCAGACATGTCTGTCAAAGCTAGTTTTCCCCTATTAGCAGAACAGCATGACATGTCCAGATATGAGTTTCTCTGCAACTTGTCCAGATCCAGGTCTCATGTCAATAAAAGTAACAGGAAAACCAGCAGTGGGCAAGATTCAGTGTCTTGTGAAGACATTCCTTTGGTGCATTTAATTTCGGATGTTGAGTACCGCCCACCATTCTGTGGTTTCTGAGGCAGTGGGTTCACTAATCATTACTCAATTTTATTCTGTTTCCTCCCGTCTCTTTCCCTCCTCGGCCTGTTATGCCATAACTCTTAAGAGAACAATCTGTTAAGTGTTTCCCCTTTAACCTCAATACACCCTTGCCTTATTTTACAACAAGCTATTTCAGCAGTCATGTTGGATGATAAGTTCAATCTGAGGCTAATCCCCAAATCTGATGGTTCAGACCAGAGTGCCTTTATCATTGAATGATTTGAAAAGGTTAAACTGGTCTATGATCTGTGTGGCATGAAGAACATTGCTAGCGTTCTGCCACTCCGATTGACAAGAAGCACATTTGATGTGTTACAGCAAGGAAGAAAAAAATATGTAGGCCATATCAGAGACTCCCTGTATATTGCTTTTGCCACAGGTTCATTTGTAGCATACAACCAGTTCATAGCTAAACAGTTAAATTCGAATAAATCTGTGGATGTCTACTTAGCAGATCTCCACAGGCTGTCATCCTTGTACAGGAGAGTGTCTGAACATGGATTTGCATGTGCATTTGTAACAAGATTGCCTGAGCACATCAGGTGGCTGCTTCATGCTTCCTCTTGAATGGATGCACTCGACACCAACCAGCTGTTAGAGCAACCCTGAGCCATACTGAAGGATGATGTACTGGTAAAAGGATTGATTGTGGCAGCTGCAAAACCTGAGCAACGAGGTACAGACTTGACTTCCACCAATGATCTGCAAAGCGATATTGTCTGCCATAGGTGTGGTTGTGCTAATCACTTGGCTTGAAATTGTTTGAGTTGACAAGCTGGGCAGTGTGAGCAGGTGAGGAGACAAAGCCATACATTGCTATTGCTGTGACACACTGAGCCATATATCACGGAAATGCCTGGAAAATGGATAGGGGGAAGAGACAATGACACAACATTCCACAGCAAGGAGTGCCAGACATTTGCCAAAGTATAAGACATACAATTACAATTTCGATGCATGCATGCCTCAGCAAGAAATAGAATAACAAAGTGGTGTCACAGAAGTCTCAAGAGGATTGCATTTTCCCAGGTGCCTGAGCAGCCTGTTTAGGATAGCACTGAGGGAAGAGACTAAAAAAAGGTGTCTCAAAAGTTGCTTGTCCCATTATTCAATGACTAGCTTACCACTGATGGCAGTGTTACCGCTTCTGTAGACGAAACACAAGGAAAAAAAAAAGATGATTTTTGGTGTGTGGAACATTCAAACACATAAGACAGAAAAACCCAAATAAGACCTGAGAGGAGCACAGTTCACAAAAGAGGAGAACAGTTCACAAAACTGTCACACTACAGCATCTATATTGCAGCACTCAGCAAGGCTCGACTGGCAAATAAAGGATCTAAAGGCGGCTAAACTTTCTTCTGGAATGGCAAAACCCAAGATGAAGAAAGAATTCATGGGATAGGACTAGCAAATCAAATTATCACTACTGAAATGGCTACCAGGCCTTCCTATCACCTTCAACAAATGACTAACGAAGCTCTGCTTTCCACTGAATGCTTCCCAATATATCACGGCCATCAATGTATATGCCCCAACACTAGCCAGCAGTGATGAAATAGGGAAACCTTCTATGAGGACCTGAACAATCTGGTGGAGGCTGTACCTCCTGGAGATACGGTCATACTGCTGGGCAACTTTAATGCTACACTCGGCACTGACTACACAAACTGAAAGGGTGTGCTGGGACCAGATGGTACAGGGAACATAAATTCCACTAGCCTGCAACTCTTGAGCCTCTGCACAGAGAATAACTTGTTAATCACCAACACCCTATTAGGCAGGCTGACAAATACAAATCAATTTGGATGCATCCAAGGTCCAAGCAGTAGCACTTAATTGACTATGTTATCTACCACAGACATGATGCTTGAAACTTCAAGACTACCAGGGCCATGAGAAGAGCAGAATGCTGGACCAACCACTGTCTTGTCAGGTCAGTCATCAAGCTCTACATTGACCACACCCATCATAAAAACCCAAGTTTGTCTGACCATCATTCACCTTCACAATACTCAAAATCCAAGTCACCAAGACCACCTTGTGAGCAGCCTGGATGAAAAGCTGACTACCCATGAACCACACACAAGAAGTATCAACTCAACAATGGAACCAGTTGAGCATAATAATGAAAGCAGCAGCCCAGTCAACACTTGGCCCCAAAAAGAGAGTGCACCAGGACTGGTTTGATGAGAATGATGAAGTCATCATCCTGGATGAGAAGCAAAAGGTGTTCATAGTTTGGCAGAATGACATTTCCTCCACCTCAAAGCAAGACTGCTTCAAGCACCTCCAGTGCTGTGCCCAAGCCATGCTACACCATATGCAGGATGAGTGGTGGAAGAAATAGGCAGACAAAGTCGAGTTGTATGCTGACACTAAGAACTTGAAGATACTTCAGTACCATCAAGGCAATGTAAGGACCATCTCAACCAAGTAACATCTCTCTGTCAACAAATAGCATGCAGCTGAATGAGAGGAAAGCTATTAGATGGAAGGAACACTTCAGCACCATTCTTAACATTGTCAGCAACAAATCCCTGAACCAGATCCGTCATAGACCTATACTAGATAGCCTCGACCTCCCTCCTAGCCTGATAGAGGTCCACAGGGCTATCAAGCAGACCAACTCAGGAAAAGCCCCTGGCAGGGATGGGATCCCTGCAGAAATCTATAAAGATGTGGGACCAATGGCTCTTGACACATTTCATAACTTCCTCTGCAGTATATGGGAGGAACAGGACATTTCCCAGGAGTTCAGAGATGCCACAATTGTTTCCTCTCTACAAAAAACAAGGCTAGGAAATATGACTGTAGAAAATACCAAGGCATATATCTCTCTCTCTCTATTGCTGGCATTGTGTGTTGCATCAACACAATGTCCAATAGTCCACCAATCTTGATGTCTACAAGACTGTTGTCCTCACCAGCCTTATTTATGGATGTGAGACTTGGATCATCTATTGAAGCCACATCAAACTGTTGGAGCATTTGCACATGCAAAGCTTGCACTCTATCTTGGGCATCAAATGGCAGGATAGGATCACAAATCTTGAAGTCCTGGAGTGCACAGAAACCACCAACATTAAAGCCAAGAAAGCCATCCTGAAAGCTCAACTCAGAATCCCAAAGCAACTTATCTATGACAAGCTTTTTAAGGGAAAGAGAAAGTATACTAGGCCATTGAAATGTTTTAAAAACTGCATTAAGGCTAACATCGCACACACTGGAATAGCTCCCAACCAGTTTCAAGAGTGTGCACAGGATCAAACTGGATGGACGTGCAAAGCAACAGAGACATTTGAGGCAAACCAATGTGAGAGCATGAATGAGGCCCATGCAAAAACGAAGGCAGTAAAAGCATCTTGACCCTCCAGGCCAGTTTCCCTGTCCCCAATGCAAAAATCTATGCCTTTCACACATTGTACTCTTCAGTCACCTTCAAGTTCACCCATAGATGTTATTGTTAAACATGACAGATCACCACTAATAAAAATAATACTAGTTATGAGTAATTTTCTTTAAGTCATGTAAATTTATATACCTTGTTTTTTCTTTTCTCTTTCTCTCATTATATGGCGCTT